>SJYQ01001880.1:34512-90037 GCA_006410935.1 Redunca redunca | reverse complement strand
CGTGTGTGTGTGTGTGTGTGTGTGTGTGTGTGTGTGTGTGTGTGAGAGAGAGAGAGAGAGAGAGAGAGAGAGAAGTAACAGGACAACGGTGCAATACCACTTAGTATCTCAGAATCAGGAGTATACAATTTTGAATTGTTTAAACACAATCCACAGTCTTAAAAATAAAATCAGAAACCATCCGCAGTTATATAATTGTCAATTAAATGTTACCACTTAATAGTTGATATAGTAGTCAATATCTAGTAGGGAATGTTGAAAGCAGTTTTAGAGTCTCATCTTGCTGGACTCTGTTGGGAATGTTTCTTGAATAGATATGTGACTGGCCAAGATGGGTAAACACAAGACAAGAACAAGTAAAGTTCTACCACGATTTCAGTAGTGTTCACTGTTTTCTTTGTCAGTTAAAAGTGAACAGCAAGAATTACAAACTTTACATATGTACAAGGCGTGCTGTAAAAGGATGTTTGTTTACAGGAATGTAAAAATGCTTTGTAACTAGTGTGATAAAATAATGTATAAAGATACATAGCAAAAACAGTAATCGTCTGTGAATTTGCAAAATCAGTTCCCTATTTTATATTACATGAAATAAAAACAGTTTTAGTTTTCTTGAACCGCTTTTCTAGAAATACTTGAAAAGGAATACAGACAGAAATTATTATTTTTACCCTTGGATATGGCTATAAAAATGGTTAGCAAACAAACCAAGGGGATTTCTGTGGTGGTCTCATGGCTAGGAATCTGCCTTGCAATTTGGAGGATGCAGGTTTGAAATCTGGTCTGGGAACTAAGATCCCACATTCCACAGAGCAGCTAAGTCTGTGCCTCCTCAGCTAGAGAATCCGTGTGCCACAACGGAAGACCCCTCATTAGGCAACTAAGACCTGATGCAGCCAAACAAATAAGTATTTAAGGGGAAAAGAAAACCAACAACCAAGAATACTGGAATGCCTGAGTCCAGAATGAACCCAAATATTTGGCCGTATAGGATATTATTGACTTTAAGAGTAGGAATAATAATGAAGGATTTATATAAGCAGTTTTTAATCAGTAAATATAAGAGGCATTTTGATGATTTTGCCACTGGAAAACAAAAGCTGTAGCATCACTAAAAGTTCTGAGAAGTCTGTTTTATATAGCTTCAACTCAGTTGAAAGTGTATTTATTTTTATTTATATTTATTTAAACTAAAATTGACATCAAATACTTTTATAGGTGGTATTTACAGTGTCTTAATGAACAGAGATTTAAATTTTAATGTAATTTGTTTCATTAGTGTTCTCTTTTAGTGACTTTATTTAGTTTTGTATTTTTCTCACTCCTGGGGCTCTGAATACATGAACTATAGATGTTCCGTCCTAAGTATTGCTTAACTTTACTTTGCAGATACTTGGGCTCATCTTTCTGTGCTGTACTGTGTGTCTATGTCTTAAATTTTCCCTTCTAGATAAGTACTTCTCTCGTTTAATCCCTTCAGTCAGTTTTTAGTTTAATAATGATATATAAATGAAATGATATATCAGTGATATACTAGTGAAATGATATATTTCATTTGTAGAAGTCTACCGTGTCTTTGTGATTCCGTTTTTAAATTTCCTTAAGCATTTCAAGTTCTTTAGTCTCTGAAAATTCTGATACGAGCAGTCCTTGGGGTACGGAAGGGCCAGTTGTTTTTGTTAGCTTTCTCCCATGAGGTCTTACCTCCCTGTATTTGTGGTGATCTTCAGTTTTATGCTTTGGCTTGATCCTAATTTGTGGAAAATCTGTAAGTCAAAATGGAGGATGCTTTTCTCCCAGAAGGATTGGAGTTGTTTTTGCCTGGAACCAGAGATTTAAATACTTCAAGGTCTCAATGGTCCAGACTCAAGGCGGGGGTCCCAAGCTGTCTATAATCTTTTATTTGATTGAGCGCTTCCCTTCTTTTCTTCTCCATATTCCTTCTTGTCATACTCATAGTTGCATTTTTAAAGTGAGAGTCTTTTTTTTATTACTGTGTAGTACTTTCTGTTGTAGAAATTTTTTGTTTCTTCAGAACTTGCTCTACATTGGTTATTGACTAGACTTTCAGAAAGGAAAGAAAGCACTGCTGTAAAATTTTGTAGCTATTTTGGTTATAAAAATGCAAAAAGGAAAAGAAGTCTTTTTAAAGTAAAAAGTTTGGAGAATGTGAGATATTTTCATGGAAAGGAAGCAGCAAAAAGAGCTATCGTGTCACACATTGTAATTAACTTTAAAGCAAAATGAATTTCACATGAGTCTAATTTTGTTCTTTTGTGTAAAGATCCTAAGGAAACCCTCTATTTTAAATGTGACCAAGGCTCTCATTTTAGTTATTGATAGATTCAGTTTTCCCACATTACTGTGTGAAATGGATTGAATTTTGAAGTCTTTAAAACAACCAAGTTTTATTTTTCTTTCCTCATGTGTATTACCTTTGAAACTTCAAGGGCTTATTACAGCCATATGAATTGGTGGCAGTAATTTACATCAGCCTATCTTTAAAGTAATTTGAAATTTGGAAGATGGTCTTCTGTTTGGATCATGTTACTCTAGTTGGTGTTAGCTGGGCGGCAGTAAGGGTCATAGAAAGGGATGGTGAGAACCAAATAAGGACAAGCGTAATCTTGTAAAAAGTACTAAATAAAAGTATCTGAAAATTTTAGTGAGAAACTTTAATAATTTCTTTTAGTATTTTCTCAGAGTTTTATAACACCTGGGAGGTGGCTCTTTTCTTATTTTAATGATTAGCTTTTTAATTGAAATTTTTTTCATAAATTTATATATTTCAGAAATTTTTGGGGGGTCACTTTGGGTCCAGCTTAGAGCTGAGCGTGTGGCAGTGAAACTCAGGAGAGAGATGAAGGCTCAAAGCGTTGTTTGGAAAGAGCTTCGTGGGGTTAACATTGTAGGTGCTGAGGAAGATGGCAGGTGAGGTGGGGAGGAGAAACGTGCGTTGGATGTGGACATTGTTGAGGAAAGATATTAATGTCTTAGGTAAACAAGGTCTTGTGATCAAGTAACATTTGGGAAATGCAGAGTTAAAGCAGAGTTAAACAGGCTTCCTTATAGCATGACTTCTTAGAAACTTCAGAGTACTTGCTGGCACTGTGACTTTATAAGAGGAGGAGAAAAGGAGACCAACATTTTTTGACCATAGCCTTTTGTAGGAGTAATATTCATTAGAAATATTTTAGGGAGAACTAGTTTGCTGTGATTTTTTGCAATATTTCTCTGTATTAGATGGGAGGGCTCCTTACTGGTTTGGTTTCTGATGTGGCATATTGCGTCCCTGTGTTGCTTCAATTTCCTAGTGACCTAGCACAGTCATTGTAGAGCATTCTAGATGCTCATAGTCCCAAAAAGAAGGAGCTCCTTTGCTTAGATGTGCTCTGTGTTCAGTGACCCAGGCCCCAGAGCTCAAGGGTATGAATTCAGACTTAGCGCAGTCTCTCTATGTAGGTTTATAGAGCCATTGTTCATGCTAATGCCAGTTTGGGGGTACTTACTTCCTCTGTGAAGTCCAAAACCTGATCCTCAAACAGATCCTGAGTGGCTATGTAAATGAAAATTTAGGAGTTCTTTCAGATTACTGTCTGATTCTTGTTAGATTGATGATACAGAGACTGAAAAGAAGGATCCTTGATAAACTTCTCATTTACACATATGTGCACAAATTATGGTACAATGGTGAATTATTTCAGTAAAGCAGGCAGAGAAGGAAATGGCAACCCATTCCAGTGTTCTTGCCTGGAGAATCCCAGGGACTGGGGAGCCTGGTGGGCTGCCGTCTATGGGGTCACACAGAGTCGGACACGACTGAAGTGACTTAGCAGCAGTAGCAGCAGGCAGAGACAGTGTAAATAGACACACAGAGCAGGGCATGCCTAGAATGCACTGGGTTATTGGGGTGAAGGGAAATGGGGACCAGGGAGGAAACATTTGCTCAGTGGAGGTCAGGTGAGTTGCAAATACTGCTCAAACACCTGTTGGGTATTGGATGCTGCTGCTGCTAAGTCGCTTCCGTCGTGTCTGACTCTGTGCGACCCCATAGATGGCAGCCCACCGGGCTCCCCCGTCCGTGGGATTCTCCAGGTAAGAACACTGGAGTGGGTTACCATTTTCTTCTCCAGTGCATGAAAGTGAAAAGTGAAAGTGAAGTTGCTCAGTCGTGTCCAACTCTTCGCGACCCCATGGACTGCAGCCTACTAGGCTTCTCCGTCCATGGGATTTTCTAGGCAAGAGTGCTGGAGTGGGGTGCCATTGCCTTCTCCATGGACATTGTATGGAAGAGCCTTATTCGAGGGGATGGAGTCAGTCTGGGAAGAGGCATTTTCCTGTGAACGTGCATTGGTGTATAGACTTTCTGAAGAGACTTGGTGGCTTTAAGCTTTGAATGGTTTGGCACATTTCCAGCCTGTCATTGTGGGGCCTGTTTGTAGCTGGTGTCTTTCTGGAGACAACTTTTACACTAAATCAGTTCTGTCCCCAACCCCGAAGTGAAGCAACTTTTATTAGAAGCTTTGCCAGTGTTTGTGTAGGGCGACTGTATGCCTGGGTGGGAAGAATGTAGCAGTTTTATATGTTTGCCTGTCATAAAATATTAGTTCCTTGGATCTTTGTTGATTTTTAGTGCTGAGAGAAGAGGATGGTATATTGCATTTTCACATGATCAGAACTGAAAGCATAGAGTTTATAAGTGAAGGCCTAGAGTCAGAAAGATTCAGGCTTACCTTTGCCACCCACTGCTCTAGGAGTACTAGGTTTTCCATTTGTTCATTTGGGTATGACATTGCTTATGTTACAGGATTATTTTGAGTAGATGTAGGCTGCCGTCTCTGGGGTTGCACAGAGTCGGAGACGACTGAAATGACTTAGCAGCAGCAGTGTACATGTATGTGCAGTATAATGAGATAGACTGTGGTGTCACACTTCTCCCAAGTGACAAATGAGGTGTCCTCCTTGTCTGAATCTCTGAAGGAGACCTGGTGCTCTTTAGAGTTTGAGTAGAACCTGTCCTTCTAGGCAGCTGGCGAGTTCAGTCAGTAGTAGAGAGCAGACGTTGGAGAAGGAATTTGGAAACACTAGGATTTATTCTCAGCCCCTTGTTATACCTGTTATTCTTAATATTTTAATAACCTCTTTTATTGAAATTATGTGACTTTTTATTTTAGCAAAAGAAATTAAGTTTTAACATCATGGCAGCCTTGGCCCTTGCCCCTTGCCCAGAAGAAACTGATGCCAACATATTATTAATATTTGCCCTTTAATGGGAAGAATTTCAGTAGGGAATTTCATGGGACCTTTTTTTTTCCTATCACTTTATCACGTGTTTGGCTTTTGTTTTGTTTCCAGTAAGATTTACTGGGGAATAGTGGAAACATTTATTTTGTCAGTTCTAAAATATAAGTTTTATTTTCTAAAGGTTTTTGTCCTTTATCCTATTTAGTCCTCTGAGCAGCTCTGGGTGGGTACCTCATGCTTTCCCAAAGAAAGAATGGGAGCTCTGGAAATCGCGGTGATTTTTGCCCTCGGCAGTGGCAGAGCTGGAGCCATAATCTGGGTCATCTGCCATCACTCTTTCTTCTCTTCCCTCATCCCTTTAGACCCACAGGTCTAGTCATGTCAAGGGAGGATTCAGCCCAAGTTATTTCTGAAAGGTAATATCAGTCAGAAACAAAGATGAGACTTCTTCAAATGTAGGAATTTCAGAATAATAGTTTGTTCCTAAATTTGCAAGCTCATTCAGTTTAAAAATGATTCCTATAATATGGTGCTCATTTATTACTTCAGATTCATTGCCTCAATAATGACTTTTAAATAGGAGGACTGTATTATTAGAGTGATTGGACTGAAGTCTGATTGGACTAGGGTTAAGAGATTGCATCACTATAAATAGAGTGAGATAAAATATTTTACATAATTTGAACTTTTATGAGGTCTCAGAAGTTGGGACCTAGGATCTTTTCTAGAAGGATACTTAACTTTGAACAGTTTCCAAATAGCAAGCTTCCTGCTGTGGGTTTTAAGTTATAGAATGGCTGTCTTGGGGAGTTTTGGAATTAAGTGATTTCCCCCGATACTTTTCAGTTATATTACCTGAGGCACAGCTTTATTAACTGCCCCATCAAAAATTTTCCTGACCCAAAAGCTGAAGTAACTAAGATCAGTACATTGATTATGTTGTCATCTAAAGACTATAATGAAAACAGAACAATAATGAAAATACTAGACATGGTTATGTATGAGGCCTTGGCATAATTACTGGGGAGGGCCTTTTTGGTATACATAAATAAATTTAATGTCCCTCTTTAACAGTATCATGAGGAAGCTGAAATGGATTTAAAGACACTGCCATTTTATCGTGATTGCAAAAAATGTGGGTCCAATCACTGATATTTAGTATTATGAGAAAAATAGTTTGTAAAAATTATAAACAGTTGTGAATTAGACTGCATTAATAAGTGATTGGTAAGTTTTAATAAAACTAGTCTTTTCCTGTCATTTTAACTTTTATCCCAGTGACTCAACCTTCTCTGTCTCCATTACCAGCCATGTTGTTTTATTGTTATAAAACTATATTATTCCAACAATTTTACCAAAGTTCGGATAAATATTTTTAGCTGTTATTCTTTGTTTAAAATTCTCCATCAGCATAAGAGGTTGATATTTAGTTGAAGAAGCAGTAGAAGCACAATTATCTGTGACTTGGAATAACGCTAAGGATATTTCCAAAATAGAGTTGGGTTTTCAGGAAATGATGTATCACATGCCAAAATTGAATGGGGCTGAAAGAGGGATGACAGAAGATACATTTTGTTAGTGGTGTCTTGAGATGATGGCTGATGTTTAATGACTTAAGTAATGTGCAGATAAACAAGCTAAAAACCAGAAAACCCTCCAAACTAAATAGTGTTCCAAGGATGGAAAGCATGCTGCAGATTATATGCTTTGAATCAGTGATGTTTTTTTTCACTAACAGCTGATGGGAGTAGGTCCTTAATTGTCTGTCATTTGGCATAATTTTATACTAATATTTATATAGAACCACATTTTGCTGGTATTAATCTTGGATAATTAATCATGGATCTGTATAAATATATATATGTGTGTGTGTATGTGCCTTGGATACTTACTGCTTTATTTTTAAAATTTCTAAGCGAGTTAAAATATACAGTGTAATAATTTTGGCAGATGATGGTTTGATCAGTAAATGTTATCTTTATGAGTTTATTAATGTTTCTCTTTTTTCCCCCTTCTCTCTCTCCCCTGTTTTTAGGGTGTGGATGAATGGAACATAGCTCGCCTAAACACGGTCTTGGATGTGGTTGAGGAAGAGTGTGGTATTTCTATTGAGGGTGTAAACACCCCTTATCTATATTTTGGCATGTGGAAAACCACATTTGCATGGCACACCGAGGATATGGACCTCTACAGCATTAATTATCTCCACTTTGGAGAGCCCAAGTCTTGGCAAGTTGCATGTTTAATATTCATTTGCTTTGGAATTGTGAGATCTGGGCAACAGGAACCCATTGAAGATGGTCTTTTTCCCCCCTTTTCTGGCAGATTCAGATTTATATGAACTGTAAGAAAGTTCTTAAGCGTAACAATTAATTATTGCAGAGTCTTCCACTCTGCCTAGGGTTTTGCTCAAAACCATAAAGCTGATGGTGATTTGTATATCCAAATTTGGCCTACCGACCATTTTGTGGGTCATGGATTGATATGTACTTTAGTCTCAAAGAATTTGGCATCTTGAACTTCTCTGAGCATTTGCTGGAAGGTATGGGGAACCTAAGTTAGGAGTGAAAATTCACTTCCTGGATGTACCTAGTGATTTTCTGGTCTAATCTCTGAATAAATGACAGATTCCATTTAGTATGTGGTGAATAGAGGGATAGGAGGCATGAATCAGGAGACCTGTTACCACTTTTTTGGTGGTAGATATGGGGAGAAGAATAAGAATGTGAATGTGTGTTCTTAACTTGCAATTACCTGTGTCATCTTTCTGAGCAATGATTTTAAGATTTATTGTTCTGTAGAATGCATCATATGGTACCCAGCACAAATTTGTGATTGTTATTCTGTCAGTCACCTTGGAGTTCTTTGTGGTCAACCAGTTTCATGTTTGAACTTATTTTTGTCAGTTTTAGTCTTAGGAAGGGCTTTCCAAGTGGCTCAGTGGTAAAGAATCCACCTGCCAATGCAGGAGAAACAGGTTCAATCCCTGGGTTAGGAAGATCCCCTGGAGAAGGAAATGGCAACCCAATCCTGTATTCTTGCTTGGGAAATCGCATGGACAGAGGAGCCTGGAGGGCTGTGTTTCATGGGGTCACAAGAGTCAGACACGCCTGAGTGACTGAGCACAGTCTTAGGAGAGCTTAAATATCAGTTCTATTTTTTTTTTATAATACACATGTGGAGAATAATTCACAGACAAAAGCATACGAGGTATCAACTTGACAAGCCAGGAAATACTGAATGTGCTTTTTCTGCTGGTTGTGAACATGATAGGGTGCTCTTCAGGTGCTTGTGTCAGCCCAGTAGCTTTCTTGCCTCCTATTTAAAGGTAATGGCCTCTTTTCAAGTTCTCCTGCTGATCAGGTTTTGAGTGCAATGTTTAATTTCTGTCCGCATCTTGCTATTACTTGCCCTTGAGGTTTCATCATTTGGTGAAGTGTGAAGTTGTAAGCTTTCTCCAGCAAATTCAAATACAGCAAAAGTTCATAATGATCAAAAATGACATTTAATCAGCAGGAAAGCTTTTGGTGGAAGGGCAAAGCTCTTAGCACCTAGAAAAGAAATCCAGGCGTTTTCTGGTTTGCGATGGAGTTTTATGATCTGAGAAAAATTTAGTGATAAGTTTTGTAACTCATTTTTAATAGTGCTTTACTTACACATTTTGTTTGGAAAATTTTTAGCATTCTACTCTCTTAATGGAATAAATAAAATGTAAACATTTTTAATAGCTGGTCTAGGAACTAGACTTTGACAGAATGGGATGGAAAGATGATTTCTTACACAAGTGTTTGTTGGGGACCAGCTTGTGAGCACACGCTCTAGGCCTGTGAGTCTCTCATCTTTCTTCAGCACCACGGTAGAGTCTTTTGGAGTGTCATCCTTAAGTACTTTTGGGAATCAACTTTGAGAGACTCAGAGAAATATTTTAAACAATGTGTAGGTTCCTGGGCAGTTTCTTACCTGCATAGTTATTCCCATGATCTTTCTTTTACTCACTTTTGTTGTGAGTAAAATAGGCAAAATGGGTAAATTCAGCCTGTTGTATATAAGGCAATTATATGCTTCCCTTAAGAAATCTGGTTAGGGGTTTCCCTGGTGGTCCAGTGGTTAGGACTCTGTGCTTCCACTGCAGGGGGCACAGATTGCGTCCCTGGTTAGGGAACTAAGATCTTGCAAGCCTCATGGTATGGCAAAAAAACAAAGAAACAAAAACAAACCCTGAAAAGTTAGTAAAAGTTAGCAAAACTTTTCCGTAGATTTGGAGAAACTCATGACAATCATGACAATGCCTGGGACATTTTAGTATTGGAGGAGTTGAAATGAAGTCTCTACTTTCTTATTAAGAAAAGTGATTCTTTTCCCCTTCTCTCTTGGGCCAGGACTTATCTCCTAAAGATTGCTTGGGCATCTTTGGTGGCTCAGATGATAAAGAATCTGCCTGCAATGCAGGAGATGCAGGTTTGCTCCCTGGGTTAGGAAAATCCCCTGGAGAAGGAGATGGTGACCCACTTCAGTATTCTTGCCTGGGAAATCCCATGGATAGAGGAGTCTGGTGGGTTATAGCGTATGGGTAGCAAAGAGTCGGACACAATGGTGATTAAACAACAACAAGATTTCTTAGAGTAGAATACTCTGTTAGGGATATGACTGATTCTAGAGTCTTGTCTTTGGAAGAGGGCCACGCTCTTCATGAGTGAGGATAAGTACACTGGATTCCAAAGTATTTCTTTCTCTCAGAGTATCTCTTTCTCTCTAGGTACAGAAAATGTATTTTCTGTATTAAGTTATTCTATTTGTTTTTAAGCATATAGATTCCATTATATGCATTAAGAATAGATTTATACTATCACTATTACCTTTAACCTTGGCCATTATTTATAATGGTAAAATAATAAAACATAGCCGTGAATTATGACAGTTAATCTACATTCCATTTTCTAAGATAGTTACTGTAGGAAAAGAGCAATATAAATGACTCTAAGGATATTCCCCAGTATGCTTATGAATGATTATATTAGCTCGGCATAAATAATTTTGAGGTAAACTCCCTGGTGGCTCAGATGGTAAAGAGTCTGCCTGCAGTGCAGGAGACCCAGGTTCGGTCCCTGGGTTGGGAAAATCCCCTGGAGGAGGAAATGGCAGCCCACTCCAGTATCCTTGCCTGGAGAATTTTTTGGACAAAAGAGCCTGGCAGGTTACAGTCCCATGGGATCACAAAGAGTCAAACACAATTGAGCTGCTAACACTTTCACTTTTCTTATTATTAACATTCACCTCAGTAACGATCATAATATATTTGAAGTAAGCTTTGAAAGGTGGTAGAAGCATACAAATTCATGTAAATATTGGGAGGTGGGCAGTTGTGTGGCAGACTCAGACTCAAGCAGCAGCAGACAGGGCTGTGGTCCTCACTCTGCTACTGATGTGTGTGGCTTTAGGCAAAGAGCTTACTTCTGTGGACCAGTTTCCTCACCTAGAAAATGACAAGGCTAATCAGGATGCACTCCAGAGCTCTAATTCTGTAATTTGTGATAAAAAGGATGCGGGTATTTTTACCCAACGTACAAAACGAGAGGATGCGGAAGTGACATGAAGTTGGGGGGTGGGTGGTGGGTGTGTGTGTGTGCACGTACACGTGCATGCATGTGCCCTCGCTGGTTTCCTTTTCTGGTGTCCTCCCCTTGTTGAGTTGCCTTTACTCTCCTCCAGAGGTGCCCTGTTCACGCTTGACATCTCTGCTCCTGGCAGTGTGTCTTCCTCCTGTCTGGTCTTATTGCCTGGCGTTCAGTTTCAGTGACCTTCTCTTCTTCAGTTTTCTCCTTAGGCACCAAGTTCTGGTTACAGGTATTACAAAGACTGCCTAAAATTCTCTCCTTACTTCCCTGACTGTGGTTGCTGCTCTTCTTTGCCATTGTGTTCCTTAGATTTTGCCTCAAGGCTTTCTGGGCCATGTGTTGCCCCACTTTAGGCTTCTGTCTTTGCACCTTTCAAGTGATTGTGTGACCATTTCTACTGCCCCTTTCCTGTGTCTGCTTTGAAGTTTGGGGGCTGTGTTTTTCTCTTTGAAATTGTCAGCACTCAACATAGGATCTGGCTCGAGGTTTGATGCTCTGTTAAGTAATTCTCATTTTGAATCAAGAGAGTATTAAATTGTTTTGGATCAGTCTCTTCAAGAGTAGACAGGATAATATGTAAAATGTTTTATAAAGATTCTTGACTCCAGTGTAATTATTAAGAACACGAAGCTTCCAGAGATTTCTGAGTAGCTGCTGATAGGCCTGGCTCCAGGTAGAAGCCATGAGACATGGTTTACTGGGTACAACATGTAGCAGATTTTGCTGAGTAAGTGTTCATGAACACAGGTATGTACTGAAGAGACTTTATAGGAGCTAATTATTTATTTAAACATTTCTAGCATGAAGGTTTAAGGAAAAAGAGAAAGCTTAAAGTAGGCAGATAGAAAACTGCTATGGCAGTCAGTGGTAGCGTATTTATTTTCTTGGAATTAATATTGACTTTGGAGCCAGAAGACCTGTTTTAAAAATCCCAATCTGTCACTTGCCAGCTGAATGACTTAGGGCAAATCACTATACTCCATTCATCATGAATTTCTCTAACTGCCAAACAGAGGCGTGATTTATTCTCTATCTTAATAGTATTGCTTAGAGGGTCCTGGGAAATACATTGTATAAAAGTGTCTTATAAATTGTAAAAGAACTATTCAAATATTAGTAGTTACTGTTGTCTTAATAACTTTATAAAAATAAGTAATTTTTTGGTCATAGTAATTACTTAGAGCCTGAACTTGGCATGATGTGTTTCTGTGTATGGTTGATTGGGAGTTTCAAGGATCAGTAAAATAAAAGTTTCTTTCCCAAGCGTCATGTATGATAGTGGTTAATTCCCGTGAGATACAGAATTTAGATGGTGACTTGAATCTCTGTCTTTGAGAAACTGTGTCCAAATACAGCAAATAAGATAGTTTCAGATTTACTCTGTTGAGAATGAGAGAGGTAAAGTTTAGGGGGATTTGTCTTAAACTATGAAAAGGTCTCAAGTCAGGAGAGAAGTTTCTCCTGGAAGTTTTTTGAAAAATTAAGGATGAGCTGAAGCATTTTGGACTTGGCTAAATTTTACTCAGTAAACTGTGCAGTTTTGTTAAATATAGCAATAAGAGTCAGATTATTCAGTGTGATATATCTTAATTCCTTGCTTTTTCTTTAGATCAATTTGTTTAGTGCTGTGTAATATTTTAAGTGCAGAGATTTTTGCCCCAGAGTCTTGTGTTTTGAGTTCTGGCATTGCTTTTTACTGAGAGTATCACCAAGGGAAATTATTGCATAACCCTATGCCTCCTTTTTCTTATTTTATTTTAAAATTTTATTTATTTATTTGATTGCCCTAGTTCTTAGTTACATTACATGGGATCTTTGATCTTCATTGCAGCATAAGAGATCTTCAGTTGTGGCATGTGGGATCTTTATAAATATTTATAAATTGAAGTGTTAATAAAATTAACTGCATAAGTTTATTCTGATCATTTAGGCATATCTATGTTATATATTTTTAGATAATATTTTAAAAGGTTTAAAAAATTGGAACTATACCCCCAGATATGGTATTAATTTTGTACTCAGCTGCTATCTATATTTGTAGAGAGTCAGAGATAACAGGAAACAAATGTTTTTATTGTTCAAATGGATGATATTTTATTTAGGCCTCAGCCTGACTTGGAGATAAACACAGCCACACTGGTGTACACGCATACATCTCTGCAGTCCAGATAGTGAGTCCCAAAGACCCCTGTTTAACATTGAGTTCTCTGAGGAGAGTGTCAGGGAGGTCTGGTGCTTGTGATTTTGAAGGTAAATCTCAACCTGTTTTCCTGAAGTGATGAGATGCAGTGTCTTGTCACTCACTGACTGATGACTGTGGGTTCTCATACAGGAACTCTAAACTTGTATTAAGTACCTTTGATACCCCTGATAAGCATAGCAGGAGCTTGTAAATTCCTTCAGGATTCTTATTTCCTTGTAACTACTTTTTCACTTAAAGCCACCACCACTACAACCTACAAGATCTCCAGTAAACCATTTAAATGAAAAGAGACTGTTCAATCAAATCCTAACTCTTAGGGAAAAATCAGAAGGTTAATGCAAATTTATTTACTGTGTAGTTCATGGAAAACAAGGATTAGTGATGCTGCTGCTGCTGCTAAGTCGCTTCAGTCGTGTTGGACTCTGTGTGACCCCATAGACGGCAGCCCACTGGGCTTCCCCATCCCTGGGACTCTCCAGGCAAGAACACTGGAGTGGGTTGCCATTTCCTTCTCCAATGCATGAAAGTGAAAAGTCAAAGGGAAGTCGCTCAGTCGTGTCCGACTCTTAGCGACCCCATGGACTGCGGCCTACCAGGCGCCTCCGTCCGTGGGATTCTACAGGCAAGAGCACTGGAGTGGGGTGCCATTGCCTTCTGCATTAGTGATGCTAGCCTTGCTAATTACTCTAGCGGATATAGTGGTTCACAAATGTTACCTAACTTACTTATCTTTATTCCTCTGTATTTCTCTTCATCCTCTTCAAACTGTTTAGTTTAGAAACCACTTTGTAGAAAATATATGTTACTTAGTATTTGTGTAATAAAAATTTTTCTTAGACTGAGCATATAGGAAAGCAGCTTTTTTTTTTTTAATTGCACTTCTGCAAGTAGGCTGGCAAATAATTGTTACTTCTGTGACACCGAATGTGTTCATTGCTTGTAAGCTTACTTTTCAAGGTGTAGAGCTTGACTAGGATGGTGAAGCATGTTCTCTGTCTTTGGTGACTGCAGTTCATTTCATGTGTGCCTCTTTGTGTGTGCCAGGAATTGTGCTAATCAGTTTAAGAAATCATCTCAGGTAAGCCAGGCAGCAGGTGTTTCAGGTAGGTGTTCTTTTGCCCCATTTTTAAACTAGGGACTCTCAAACTGACTTTCAGAGCCTTAACTTCTTTATCTGGGGGACTAGCGAGTCTTGCAGCTGGGATTTTAACTTGATTTAATCAAATCCTCCCATTGATTTACAGTGAAAAGGGAACAGTGAAGATGAAGGAATAGGAAAGAAGAAAGAGTGCTTGTGTATGTTTTTTTTTTTAATAGCACCAGCTTTCTTTTAATGAGATTTTCTGCAGAACCAAAAGAGAAACCAGCCTCTTACATTTTGGGACAAAACTGTGGCATAAGAGAGATTTTCAGAAGGGTAAAATGTGGCTAGATTCTAATCATGTGATAATTGATAGCAGTTATTCAGTTGGGAGGACCATTGTAGGTGAGAGTGGGAGAAGGCACTGGCCCAGCTTTATTTGCTTCAGATTTGTTCTCTAGATAGCTTTTGGAAATCTGCTTGAAATCAGAAAATCCCACATTATAGAAAGAATGCGTTTTACCTTGAGGATTTTGTCTTCCTCAGGGAATGAGTGATAATTTTTTATTTAAATGTCTGTTCACATTCAGTTCCCTCAAATGAAGCTTTGGAAAAAGCTAGTTTGTCCCTGTTGAGAGCTAAGAGTGCTTTGTCTATCAGACCTTTCCAGTAAAGTGGATGAACCTAGCGTCTGTTTTACAGAGTGAAGTAAGTCAGGAAGAGAAAAACAAATACTATATGTTAAAGTATATACATGAAATCTAGAAAAATGGAACTGATGAACCTGTTTGTATGGCAGCAGTAGAGATGCAGACATAGAAAACAGATTTGTAGACATGGGGTGGGAGTGGGAAAGAGAGGGTGGAACGAATGGAGAGAGTAGCATGGAAACATACACATTACCATATGTAACATAGATAGCTAGTGGGAATTTGCTATATGAGGCAGGGAGCTCAACTTGGTGCGGTATGACAACCTGGAGGGGTGGGATGGGGTGGGAGGTGGGAGGTGGGTTCAAGAGGGAGGGGACATATGTATACCTATGACTGATTCATCTTGATGTATGGCAGAAACCAATACAACGGTGTAAAGCAATTATCCTACAATTAAAAATAAATTGAAAAATAAAGCCTACCGGATAAGAACTGCCAGGATGAGGACCAGCGTAACTCCTGAAGGCTATAACACAGTCCTCTTTACTCTTTCTAGTACTCCTGGTCAGCTAGTTTTTATACTTCATAAATTTCTTCATGTTATTTGGATTCCTTTTTACATAAAAATATAATAATGTCTGTACTGAATTTCTTTGGATTGAGAAGGTTTTGTTGAAATTGCCTTGGCTCCTAGAAATATAAACTAAAAGTTAGGTTAGCCAAAAGGAGAATTTAGTTGACTCATGCATTCACGAATGGACAGAAACAGCTGGAACCCTTAAAAGTTGCCAGGCTGTGTTGGATCCTGGGCCCTACTTCTCCTTGTGTGTTGCCTTCACTTTTCTCCCTGGCTTCTGAATTCCTCTCTGTGTCACCAGGCATGAAAGCTGCCCCATCGGGGAGGGCCGTGAATTTTCCTGGCATGGATTCTCTTCCAGTCTCTTGTATAATCACTGAGGCTCAGGCCAAGGGTCGGAAAGTATTGTGATTGTCCTGGCTTGGTCACAGGTCTGCCTCTGTGCTGGTGAGGGCAGAGACATGAAGAATGGCAGCCCCCATCAGAATTCCATGTTTGTGTTTGGAGGAGAGGGTGGATGCTATTACCTGAATTTTGCTGCACAACGGGAGTAAAACCCAGTCTCCTACAGATAACAGACAAAGAAAAGTCCCAAATAAGTCCAGATATTTGCTCAAAAATCTTAGGAAGACTGGTTCAATTAACTTCAGTTCAGTTCATTCTTGTCCGACTCTTTGCAACCCCATGAATTGCAGCACGCCAGGCCTCCCTGTCCATCACCAACTCCCTGAGTTCACTCAGACTCACGTCCATCGAGTCCGTGATGCCATCCAGCCATCTCATCCTCTGTCGTCCCCTTCTCCTCCTGCCCCCAATCCTTCCCAGCATCAAAGTCTTTTCAACTCTTCGCATGAAGTGGCCAAAGTACTGGAGTTTCAGCTTCAGCATCATTCCCTCCAAAGAAATTCCAAGGGCTGATCTCCTTCAGAATGGACTGGTTGGATCTCCTTGCAGTCCAAGGGACTCTCAAGAGTCTTCTCCAACACCACAGTTCAAAAGCATCAATTCTTCGGTGCTCAGCTTTCTTCACAGTCCAACTCTCGCATCCATACATGACCACTGGAAAAACTATAGCCTTGACTAGACGGACCTTTGTTGGCAAAGTAATATCTCTGCTTTTCAATATGCTATCTAGGTTGGTCATAACTTTTCTTCCAAGGAGTAAGCGTCTCTTAATTTCATTGCTGCAGTCACCATCTGCAGTGATTTTGGAGCCCACAAAAATAAAGTCTGACAGTTTTTTCACCGTTTCCCCATCTATTTCCCATGAAGTGATGGGACTGGATGCCATGATCTTCGTTTTCTGAATGTTGAGCTTTAAGCCAATGTTTTCATTCTCCACTTTCACTTTTATCCACAGGCTCATAGACGTGTTTAATTGCTGAAGCAGGTTTTTTGGGGGATCTGCTCCTTTGTATGTCATACGTGTACAGCACCATGCTGCTTTCAGGCTTTATTGATCTTTTTATAATATTCTTTTTGGTTTCTTATGGGTAAATATTATAAGATAACCTATAAAGTAATGCAGTCATGTATCCTGTGTGATGTCTTGAATAGAATCAACCTGATACATAGGAAATTTTTAGACATTAACCAAAAACTGATAGAAATTTTTAGACATTTTATTACATTTTGATTTTCAATGATAATAACAGATTTGATAGCTTACCAGAGAGAAATCCGCAGATAGTACACACCAAATTTAATACAATCAGTTGTTACAAATCCAACCTTCTTTCCTTCCTCCAAGTGACTGATATGAGGCTTCATGCATGATGCTTCCAGAATGTTATTTTATAATGTATATTTCTGAGTGTACATTGCATCTAGTCATGTGATGTCTGAAATGATCTAACCAGAGACCAAATAGGCCCATTTAACAATCTTCCTTAAAGTGTGGTTAAAAAAAAGTTAATGTTCTTTGAGAAGGCGTTATACATCAAAAAGGGCTTGAGTTAGATGAGTTGCTGTCATCATCTTTGCTCTTCTAAGTTACCTCTCAGCTCACTTGAGTGAAGAAGATTAATATAATCTAGGGAATGTCAGGTGTTGGCAGAAACGTGACCATTTCCTGTCCCTCTTTTCCTAATTTTACTGAGACATAATTGACATACATCACTCTGTAGGTTTAAATCATTCAGTGCAATGGTTTGATTTACATATATTGTGAAGTGATTGGCACAGTCAGTTCACTTCAGTTCAGTCGCGTCTGGCTCTTTGTGACCCTATGGACTGCAGCACGCCAGGCCTCCTTGTCTGTCACCAGCTCCCGGAGTTTACTCAAACTTATGTCCGTTGAGTTGGTAATGCCGTCTAACCATCTCATCCTTTGTTGTCCCCTTCTCCTTCCATCTTCAGTCTTTCCCAGCATCAGGGTCTTTTCAAATGAGTCAGCTCTTCGCATCAGGTGGCCAAAGTATTGCAGTTTCAGCTTTAACAACAGTCTTCCAGTAATTATTTAGGACTGATCTCCTTTAGAATGGACTGGTTGGATCTCCTTGCTGTCCAAGGGACTCTCAAGAGTCTTCTCCAACCCCACAGTTCAAAAGCATCAATTCTTTGGAGCTCAGCTTTCTTTATAGTCCACCTCTCACATCCATACATGACTACTGGAAAAACCATAGCCGTGACTAGATGGACCTTTGTTGATAAAGTAATGTGTCTGCTTTTTAATATGCTGTCTAGGTTGGTCATAACTTTTATTCCCAGGAGCAAGCATCTTTTAATTTCATGGCTGCCGTCACCATCTGCTGTGATTTTGGAGCCCCCCAAAATAAAGTCTGTCACTGTTTCCACTGGGTCCCCATCTATTCCCATGAAGTGATGGGACCGGATGCTGTGATCTTTGTTTTCTGAATGTTGAGTTTAAGCCAACTTTTTTACTCTGCTCTTTTACTTTCATCAAGAGGGTGTTTAGTTCTTCTTCACTTTCTGCCATAAGGGTGGTGTCATCTGCATATCTGAGGTTATTGATACTTTTCCCAGCCATCTTGATTCCAGTTTGTGCTTCATCCAGCCCAGCATTTTGTATGATATACTCTGCATGTAAGTTAAAGAGGCAAGATGACATATAAAGCCTTGACATACTCCTTTCCCGATTTGGAACCAGTCTGTAGTTCCATGTCCAGTTCTAACCGTTGCTTCTTNATTTTGTATGATATACTCTGCATGTAAGTTAAAGAGGCAAGATGACATATAAAGCCTTGACATACTCCTTTCCCGATTTGGAACCAGTCTGTAGTTCCATGTCCACTTCTAACCGTTGCTTCTTGACCTGCATACAGATTTCTCAGGAGGCGGTTCAGGTGGTCTGATATTCCCATCTCTTTAAGGATTTTCCACAGTTTGTTGTGATCCACACAGTCAAAGAAAGGCGTTGGCATAGTCAATAAAGCAGAAATAGATGTTTTTCTGGAACTCTTGCGTTTTCAATGATCCAGCAGATGTTGGTAATTTGATCTCTGGTTCCTCTGCCTTTTCTAAAATCAGCTTGAACATCTGGAAGTTCATGGTTCACGTATTGTTGAAGCCTGGCTTGGAAAATTTTGAGCATTACTTTACTAGTGTGTGAGAGGAGTGCAGTTGTGCGGTAGTTTGAGCATTCTTTGGCATTGCCTTTCTTTGGGTTTGGAATGAAAACTGACCTTTTCCAGTCCTGTGGCCACTGCTGAGTTTTCCAAATTTGCTGGCATATTGAGTGCAGCACCTTCACAGCATCATCTTTCACGATTTGAAATAGCTCAACTGGAATTCCATCACCTTCACTAGCTTTGTCCATAGTGATTGCCACAGTAGGTTCAGCTAATATTAATTTTCGCATATAGATACAGTAAAAAGAAGGAAAAAAATTCTTATACTTTAATAAGAACTCTTAGGATTAGCTCTCTTAACTTTCCTGTATATCATACAGCATTGTTGTTATAGTCGTCATGTTGTTCATTGCATCCCATGCACTTATTTATCTTATAACTGGAAGTTTGTATCTTTGGACCAGTTTTCCTCCAATTCTGCCTCTCCTCACCTTCTACCTCTGGTAACCACAAGTCTGATCTCCTTTTCTGTGAACTGGTGTCTTTTAAAAAAAAGAAAAAAATCCGCATGTAAGTGAATACTTCTTTTTTTAAAATTTAAGGCTGTGTACTTTTGTTGGTTTGTTTGTTTTGAATATTACTTGAGTTATGTTGGGTAGCTTGGTTGCTTTGGGTAATGTGCACTTTTGAAAGCCTCTCAATTTTCAAAGAGGTTTCCAACTGTAAAGTAGCTGTGTAGGTAATTTTCTCTTGAAGATTAAACTTCAATCACAAGAAATCTTCTTGAAAGTGCTTTAGTACTTTGTTGGAGTTAATTGTGTTAAAACTCTCTAAGCCAGTTGTAGTGGAACTCTTTAAGCTAGTAATACTTTTTGTTATGGATGATATAATTATCCTTTTAATAAGTGATCACTTCAAAAGTATACCATCCTCTTAAGATTTCCTTATACAGTAAGATTGTTTTTCATTGGGAGAATACTGGTTTTGGTAAATTTTTGATAGGAACAAATAATTTCTTATGGCCATGCTTTTTATTACCAATTTTTGAAGTTACTATTTTTTTTATTCTTCTTGAAATAGCATTTTGTTTCTGTTATATTAATGCTTGATTCTGTAAAACACTACATCTGTGTTTGGTGATTTTTGGTTTTGTTTGTTTGTTTGTTTCCTGTTTGTTCATTAAATATTTATGGAGTCACCCACCTGTCAGGTACTGGTCTTGGTGCTAGTAATACCATGGTGAATAAGACAGAATGGTCTTGAGGAAACTTACAGTTTATAAGCATAGCTTTTAGTACTCCCACACTCCATTTTATTTTCTAGCAGTAGCATAACACCTGTTTGTAGCAAAATTTTATTGGATTCCAAGTCTTACGTGAATCAAATTCTTATTCTGAGTATTCATGCGTAAACCAGAAAGAATTTTCCTGTGATGGGTCCTCACTTTGGAAAACACTGGCCTAGCATGGAGGTTCTCAAACTTTCCATAAATGAAAATTTCTTCAGAAGGTCAAATTATATAAAATTTGAAAATAAAGGCAGAGATGACCTGCCTGAAATGTGTATCATGAAACTCTGCCTCAGCAACTCCTTCCTTCAGGTACCCTCAGGAAACCCTGATGCCCTGTGGGATGCCACAGAAAACAGGAAATCAGTCATCTCGTACTCAACAACCACTTTACTACTGAATGTATTGTTTGTTGAGTACTTGGAAGAGATCAGTATTAAAGCATAAGGATTTCTTTAATATTGTCTATAGTTGATATCAACTAATACTTTATGATACCTTTTTCTTGATGCAGTTGTCTCACTTAGGACGGCCGACACATGTGGCTGCTAGGTATTATTTTTTCTGTCTAATTGTTCTGTCAGGAAATGGGCCACAGATGGCATAGGGTGAGGCCAAGCTCTGGCTGAATTCCTTTCCTCAGAGGCTTTTGTCTTGCCCCTTGGGGCTCAGCTCAAACACCTCGTCCTCCAGGTCATAGTTAGAGATGCCCAGCTCGTATTTGCAGGTCAAATGCTTAAGTGACACCTCTTTCCAAACACGTGCATTGTAATTGTTTGTTGTAGCTTCTGTTGCTCAGGAAACCGATTTTGAGACTCATACGATTTTGAGACTCATATGTGTGTGGTGGCTGTGTCTAGGATAGTGCTCTGAAAGCAGCCGCTGTGGGGAGGGAGGAAGGCGGGACTGGGCAGAAGGGAAAGTTGACTGCCTTCAAACCCTGGGCAGATTCCAGAGGCAGCTCTGGCCCTGACAGGGCCTCAGGGTCCCAAATGGAGGCAAGAGGGCCAGGGCTCAGTACTCAGGCTTGGAGCATTCATTGCATATGGGCTGTCATTCCCTCCCTCTCTGGGAGCATGATCATGAGGAAGGGAACTAGAACCTGGGTGAGTGTCACCTGGGGACAAGGAGCATCCCTTTGCTGAAAGTGCTGAGGGCCTCGTCAAGCAGTGGGGGGTGGGGGGGTGGTTACCACCAAAGCACCCCTTGTAGTCACACTTTCTGTTTCTCACATTCATCTATTTTCATTTAAGAACTGAAAATGAAGTAAGCAGTGTTCTGTTTTCTTCAGGTAGCTAATGAGATTTTATAATATAAAATATTAATGCTTAAACTTTAATAAATGAATAAATGGTGAATCTTGTTAACATCATCAGTAATGTGAAAATGTAACATCATCACACATATAAAAATCTATAGTTCAACCTTCTTTTGACACAATTAGGAATAGGCCTTAATTAAAAAGTATATTATAAATTACTTCAGAAATATTGAGTTTTGTGAAATATAATTTAGGCACTTTTTGACTTATGAAGCTTTTTGTAACAAGAACCAAAGAAAAGTTTTGAGTAGTGATTTGATGTCTTTGTTTTTTGTAATAGCACTTTATTTAAAATGTCATTATCATTTGCCTGGTATATGCTACTACTTTAGTTTCAAAGGTAGTGATTTTTTTCAGTTGTGAATTTTAAAAGTGGGTAATCTAAGAAGGGTAGCTGGGAGAAGTATTCTGTGTGAATACTGGGACTTTGGCTTGTTAGCAGGCAGAAAACTTTTACTTCCAAAATTTGGCTCACTCTGCAGTAATTGCAGTGATCATTGAAAATGGTGTGGGTTTTCCTTGCGAGGGATGGGCTTGGTAGCCCCTGTCACTTCCTTCCTCTTGGCATCTTGGTGTGACTGATCAGGAAACAGGATTGGATATGGGGCTGGAGAGCACATCTTGGGCTCTAGGCTCAGATCTGGGCTTGGGCACCAGTCTATCACTGATCTTGCTTAACAAAATTAATCCCTCTAAGCCTTAGTTTCGTCATCAGTAAAATAGAGGTGTTAGTAAGAGAACTTCGATCACAGGATCTTAGCACGAGGTTTGGATTATAAGTGCTTGATAATGGTAGCTGTGATGAGCGATATAATTTTATTGGTCAGTTTTTCTTTCACTCAGCTTTCAACACTTTAGTAACTATTGAAAGTATAACTTGCTTATGCTCGTAAAAGAAGGAAGGGCAATTTAGAGTTGTCTGTCAGAAAACTAATCTTTGGGGACTTGAGCCTGAATCTTCATGTGAGATGACAGAGTGAAACAGCAGGAGGAAGAAGAAATATATGCAAAGGAGGGCAGGGCGACTTCTCACACAGCTTCCATCAGGGGAAGGGAGCTGAGGTCTGTGCTGTTTCAGGACGGACCTGCCTGAGTGCAGCCTGCACCTGGAAATGGAGCTCACCTTGGGGACCTTTGGCTTGGTGAAACTGCCCTTGATGCTTTCCTGAAAGAAATTAGGAGGACATCGGGGATTATCAGAGAAATGGGAGTTACCCTCTGAGTAGTGCTGGTAAACGTTTCTAATGGAATAACGGTCTGAACATATCTTGAAATGAGCAATACAGAGACCAGTTCATAGAGAAAGCCTAAATCAAAGAAATGGATCTAGTGCCAATAGAAAAACAGTTTCACCTACTGACAGTTTGAAATGTCAGCCTGATACGATTCAGTTAAAGATAATGTGTGTAAATTACAGCCACCAAGAAAACATCATTTTAGGTCTATTCTTTGAGTAAACCACCCAAAGATGTGCTTAGAAGGATTATTTGTTTTCCTTCAGATTAGATCTCTCCTCCCTCCAATTCATAAAAGATGCTAATTTTAAACAAAATATCTAATTAGTATGTCACTAGTTTATTAGTGGAGAAGGCAGTGGCACCCGACTCCAGTACTCTTGCCTGGAAAATCCCATGGATGGAGGAGCCTGGTGGGCTGCAGTCCATGGGGTCGCTAAGAGTCAAACACGACTGAGCGACTTCCCTTTGACTTTTCACTTTCATGCATTGGAGAAGGAAATGGCAACCCACTCCAGTATTCTTGCCTGGAGAATCCCAGGGATGGGGGAGCCTGGTGGGCTGCCGTCTATGGGGTCGCACAGAGTCAAACACGACTGAAGCAACTTAGCAGCAGCAGCAGCAGTTTATTAGTGATTCATGGTTTCTTAATGTTAGCAGAACTGTTTGTCATACTCATTATGTCTGAAACAAATACACTGTCCTAAAGGTTAAATGGACAATTAGTAATTTCAGCAAACCAATATGCATGTGTGGGTATGCATTGGTAGACATCTTATATGGTGGTTTTCAAAGGATACAGAGAAGTATAAACACACTTATATGTTCAAAGAATTAAGAATTAGTTGCCTAACTGAGCAGTGGTGGCACAGAGTACCCAGTTGTGAAGCAGACACTCTCACTGTACTAGGTAGGTTAAAAGGGATAATTTATTTGAAAATTTCTGTGTGGTGGTAGGAGTTCTGTCACAGAACATGGTGGCTATCCACACAAAAGTGATTTATTCACACCACACAACAGCTAGCTGTGGAAAGCAGTAGATGATAAACACTATGTGAGAAGTATAATGGAAGGTCTCTGGAAGGTATGAAAGAAGTAGGATTGCTGAGGTTTCCAGTGGTCAAAAAAAGCTTCATTGAGGAGGTGGAATCTGGGCAGGGATTGGGTGGTTGGGTTTTGAAGCAGAAAGGAGGGGCTGTTTGTGGTGAGAAGTGAGGTCAAAACCCCTGTGAGGGAGGGAATAACTCATAGTCCAGACTGTTGGGAGTGGACTGCTGATATTTGTAACTGTGGCTAAATTGTGTTTGGGGGTTGGGATCTTGAAAGCCAAGCAGTAAGGAAGAAAGGTTTTTATGCTAAGATAGTGATATGAGGTCTGTAGCTGCCCAAGGAGATAGTTTAGTGATGGTTAATGGTCTACTGAGGGCAGATGCAGCCATTTCCATGCCATTTAAGTGGAAATTAGGTCCCCCAGTCTTGCCTACCTACTGTGAACACACTTTGTCCTTCACAGTCCATGGATTTTCTATGCACTAGAGCCCTGGGTGAGATCCACAGGGGACGAAGAGAAGGGAATGCAAAATGGGGAGACCACACTGAAAGTACAGAATCTTGGGAGAAAGATTTGATTGAATTAGACATTTGAATGAATTGGGAAATTGAAACTGGTAGAGTTGTCCTGAGTATCCCAGGCTGACCCTGTATTTAGGAAATGAGGTATCGGCTTATATAATTTCTTACCTGTTCTTCTAGTTTCTCACTTTCATGATTTTTTTCTTCTTCCTGTATTCTTCCTCTCCTTCCACATCTTCCATCCTTCCTTCCACGTGTTTCATCAGGAACATGATTCATCATTTGAGAGCCCACAAAAGTCAGCAAACACTTTCTGAGCATCTGCTTTTCTGGTGCTCTGTTCCAGAAGAGACACTGGTCCTTGCCCCTAGTGAATTTGAAGGGAGAAAGGGAGATAGAAAAGTATAAAAAACATTAAATTCTGAGTTCCATGATGGAAGGCTATCTGCTGTGTGGTTGATAGAGTGAAAGGAAGAGTGTAGGTCTCTCCCTGGGGGTGATTCAAGCTGGGCGAGAAAAAGAAGTGGTGGTTTTGTTGGCTGGACAGGGATAGTAAGGTGTACAAAGCCCAGAAATAGGGGATGGAAAGTAGTGGAGGTATGAAGTAATAAAGGCACTAGAAGTGGCTTCTTTGGTAAAGCCAAAGGATAGGATTTGATTGGGACATTGATCAGTAGATGCAGCTGAAGAGGTGTTAGGACTGCAGCAGGTCTGTGCGCCCTGCAAAATGCTTAGCTTCTGTCCTTCAGGTAAGTCAGCCATGGAAGACCCAGAGCTTTGTCATGGTCATATCTGTAGTTTGCAGAGATGACTTGGGCACATCATGGAGGGTAGGTTTGGAAGGGTACATCACAAAGTGAGGTTCTACCTGTAATGGTCAATTACACCTTAGTGACCCAAGCTGCATTGAGGAGACACACTCAGTGTGTGTCTAATTTAAAGAATTTTTGATACATGTATAGTATATGGCAAAAATCTTTCTGATGATTAACCTCCAGAGAATTTTTACTAGAACCCTTTTTAGAGATGTGATGGCTATGTGTTGGCCATGTGATTTTTGTCAGAGTTGTGAGGACCAATTGAAAGACTATGTCAAGGGTATTTTTTATCCTTATATTTATGCTTATATATACATTTATATTTACTTATAGTTAACATTTTCTGGGAGCAGATGGTTGAATTTCAGACTAATGAACTGTAACTTTGATATCATTTTTTAAGAAGAGTGAATCTGGATATATAAATATAAATATCTCCATGTCCAACCCTTACATGAGTGCATGCCTATGTGTGTATTCATGTGCATGTCTTAGCATGTATGTTTTGCTTGTCTGTGGTGTGTGTGTCCCCTTTTCTGGGTATATTTGATAGTGTAAACCAGGGATTAAACATTGTTAAGAAGTGACTACTGTATACATATGTTGAGTGATTATCATTTAGTTATGCTAAAATTTTTATCTTCCAATTCAGTTGGAATACTTTTATTAATAGTGCCTTAAGCAACAGGATATATGGTTGAATTTTCTTTTAGAGAATTGCCTAGTTACATTGGATCCAATTAAGTTTTGCATATGTTATCAGTGGCATTAAATGCAACCAAGTGTGGTGTTAAGTAAAATGAGAAAAGTTATTTTAGTAAAAACCTAACTTGTACTTAATATATCTTGAGCTAGTAAACAGCAAATGTAGGTCTGAAGAATAACATATTTTTATTTAAAACATGAAATGATCATTTAACTTAAGATTATTATTTTAAAATTTGTTAGTAAGTTCACAGTAAACAAACTCAAGTATTTAACTTTTTAAAACACCAAACTAGAAATGAGTAGTACTTGAAGAATTTCTGTTCTCCAAGGATGAACAATTCCTTTTTATCAAACAGGGATCCTTCTTGTACTCTGGCAGTGAGAGTGCCGAGTCCTAACCATTGGAGTGCCAGGGAATTCCCAACAATTGTTTTTCTATATATCAAGACTTTAAAAGTCACATAATTGTGAAGTAAATAAAAGCAACCTTTTTTATGGTTGGTAAACTTGTATTTAAAAACTATTTGAGAAGTACAATATTCTTAGAAAGGTTAGGTGGAGATATAAACATTGCTGTAATAGTTTTATTTTCTGTCCTGCTTGTCAGTAAATTTTTAAGTTTAAAAAAAAATTTTTTTTTAAAAGGTTTTTAAAAAAGAACTCTACTTAAAAATGAAGGCCAAACTAATCAACCTTGAAACAAAAAACATAAAACCCAAAATAGCCCTGGATTGCTATGGTGGTGTGAGTGTTACAAGGGAGGTTCTAATCTCCATGTTGTGGCCAGGTGCCACCTTGTCCAAGTTGTTTGGTGGCTTGGGGCCTTTGTTCCCTAATGTGTAAAATGTGGTTGGAATGGTGATCTGAGGCATTGAAATAGATGATTTAAGTTTATTTTTCCTCTGATTAGTGTTCAAGAGATACAACTCTATGATTGGTTCTCTAATATCTGCTTAGTTCATCTATGTGGAGTTTGGGGTTGACCTTTTTTTTGCATGAAATTATTTAGAAATAGACATCCTTAGGATACGAGCTGAACAATTACAAACCTAAAGCTGTTATTTGTGTTTAAAATTTTAGGTATGCAATACCCCCGGAACATGGGAAACGACTGGAAAGACTAGCTCAAGGTAAGCTTGCTATCTGTTATCTACACGATAGGTTCTTTGTTTCTGAGGTATTTTTACAGAGCAGAATATCACTATGTTAATTTTATTCTTTTCAAGTTATTGGCTTCTAAGTATTTTTCTCATTGAGTAATTTTAATTTTTTCCATATTGCCTAATCATCATGATTATTTTAGTTGGCTGCTTTGTTTTTTGTCAGCTGATTTCACTTAACCTATTTTAGTTATTTCCAGTTTTTTTCTCCTTTATATATTGTACTTAACATCACTGTATCAATAAAATTTTTATTTCCTTTACTTGTATCATTGAGATAAATTCTGAGAGGTACTGATATTGGATCTTGGGCTTCTAGGATGTTTTATGGGTACTTTTCATGTTGCCATATCATTTCACCAGAGAGTTGTATTAAATCCCCCTCCCCTGGGCCTGAGAGTGCTTGAAGTATGAAGGTGAATGTTTCTAGGTGACAGGACAGGCATAATATTGTATGCCTTCTTANAATTAATTAAAATTAAAATTAATTTTTTAAAATTAATTAAAATTAAAATTAATTTTAAAAATTGATTTACTGGAATATAGATGCTTTACTATTTGTGTTCCTGCTGTATTGCAAAGTGAATCAGCTATAGGTATACGTATATCCACTCTGTTTTGGATTGCCTTCCCGTTTAGGTCACCACAGAGATTGAGTAGAATTCCCTCTGCCAAATAGTAGGTTCTCATTACCTGCCCGTTTACCAGTATATCTACTACTGTGGACAAGAATCCCTTAGAAGAAATGGAGTAGCCATCATAGTCAACAAAAGAGTCTGAAATGCTGTACTTGGATGCAATTCCAAAAACACAGAATGGTCTGTGTTGATTTCCAAGGCAAAGCTTTCAATGTCACAGTAATCCAAGTCTATATCTGGACCAGTAATGCTGAAGAAGCTGAAGTTGAATGGTTCTATGAAGACCTACAAGACCTTCTAGAACTAACACCCAAAAAAGATGTCCTTTTCATTATAGAGGACTGGAATGCAAAATTAGGAAATCAAGAGATACCTCAAGTAACAGGTAAATTTGGCCTTGGAGTACAAAAAAAAGCAGGGCAAAGGCGAACAGAGTTTTGTCAAGAGAACAGACTAGTCATAGCAGACACCCTCTTCCAACAACACAAAAGAAGACTCTACACATGGACATCACCAGATGGTCAATACCAAAATCAGATTGATTATATTCTTTGCAGCCAAAGATGGAGAAGCTGTATACAGTCAGCAAAAACAAGACGGGAGCTGACTTTGGCTCAGATCATGAACTCATTGCCAATCAAACTTAAACTGAAGAAAGTAGGGAAAACCACTAGACCATTCAGGTATGACCTAAATCAAATCCCTTATGATTACACAATGGAAGTGAGAAATAGATTCAAGGGATTAGATCTGATAGAGTACCTGAAGAACTATGGATGGAGGTTCGTGACATTGTACAGGAGGCAGTGAGGAAGACCATCCCCAAGAAAAAGAAACGCAAAAAGGCAAAATGGTTGTCTGAAGAGGGCTTACAAATAGCTGTGAAAAGAAGAGAAGCGAAAGGCAAAGGAGAAAAGGAAAGATATACCCATTTGGATGTAGAGTTCCAAAGAATAGCAAGGAGAGATAAAGCCTTCCTCAGTGATCAGTGCAAAGAAATAGAGGAATACAATAGAATGGGAAAGACTAGAGATCTCTTCAAGAAAATCAGAGATACCAAGGGAACATTTCATGCAAAGATGGGCACAAAAAAGGACAGAAATGATACAGACCTAACAAAAGCAGAAGATATTAAGAAGAGGTGGCAAGAATACACAGAAGAACTATATAAAAAAGATCTTCATGACCCAGATAACCATGATGGTGTGATCACTCATCTAGAGCCAGATATCCTGGAATGTGAAGTCAAGTGGGCCTTAGGAAGCATCACTATGAACAAAGCTAGTGGAGGCAATGGAATTCTAGTTGTTTCAGATCCTAAAAGATGATACTGTTAAAACGTTGCATTCAATATGCCAGGAAATTTGGAAAATTCAGCCGTGGCCACAAGAGTGAAAAGGTCAGTTTCCCTTCCAATCCCAAAGAAAGGCAATGCCAAAGACTGTTCAAACTACTGCACAATTGAATTCATCTCACACGCTAGCTTCAGTAGTACATGAATGGTGAACTTCCAGATTTTCAAACTGGATTTAGAAAAGGCAGAGGAACCAGAGATCACATTGCCAACATCTGCTGGATCATTGAAAAAGCAAGAGAATTCCAGAAGAACATCTGCTTTATCGACTATACCAAAGCTTTGACTGTGTGGATCACAACAAACTGTGGAAAATCCTTAAAGAGATGGGAATACCAGCCCACCTGAACCGCCTCCTGAGAGATCTGTATGCAGGTCAAGAAGCAACGGTTAGAACTGGACATGGAACAACAGACTGGTTCCAAATTGGGAAAGGAGTATGTCAAGGCTTTATATGTCACCTTGCCTCTTTAACTTACATGCAGAGTATATCATACAAAATGCTGGGCTGGATGAAGCACAAACTGGAATCAAGATGGCTGGGAAAAGTATCAATAACCTCAGATATGCAGGTGGTACCACCCTTATGGCAGAAAGTGAAAAAGAACTAAAGAGCCTCTAGATGAAAGTGAGAAAGGAGAGTGAAAAAGCTGGACTTAAAATTCACCATTCTAAAAACTAAGATCATGGCATCTGGTCCCATCACCTCGTGGCAGTAGACGGGGAAACAATGGAAACAGTGACAGACTTTATTTTGGGGGGCTCCAAAATCACAGCAGATGGTGACGTCAGCCATGAAATTAAAAGATGCTTTCTCCTTGGAAGAAAAGCTGTGACCAACCTAGACAGCATATTTAAAAGCAGAGCGATTACTTTGCCAACAAAGGTCCATCTAGTCAAAGCTGTAGTTTTTCCCGTAGTTGTGTATGGATGTGAGAGTTGGACTGTAAAGAAAGCTGAGCTCCGAAGAATTGATGCTTTTGAACTGTGGTGTTGGAGAAAACTCTTGAGAGTCCCTTGGACTGCAAGGAGATCTGACCAGTCCATTCTAAAGGAAATCAATCCTGGATATTCATTATAAGGACTGATGCTGAAGCTGAAACTCCAATACTTTCGCCACCTGATGTGAAGAGCTGACTCATTTGAAAAGGCCCCGATGCTGGGAAAGATTGAAGGCAGGAGGAGTAGGGGATGACAGAGGTTGAGATGGTTGGATGGCATCACTGACTCGATCGACATGAGTTTGAGTAAGCTCCAAGAGTTGGTGTGGACAGGGAAGCCTGGCGTGCTGCAGTCCATGGGGTCACAAAGAATTGGAAATGATTGAGTGACTGAACTGAGCTTGTCCATTTTTAAGGGCCAGATTGAGCCATTCTTTTCGAAATTCTATCCATTACTTTCACTCTGTGCCCACTTGTATCTACTGAGATTGCCGTTTACTTTTATTCCTTCCCTTAAAGATATTCCAGGCAACCTTACTCTTATTTCTCTCACACGGGGGGAGAATCATATTCACCCCCTTCTGTTTTGTTAACCACCCATATCAGGATGATGTAGACTACTAGTGACTTATTTCCAGAGGAAAGTGGAGTTCCGTTGAGTGACAACTAGAGATAAGACATTCTGCCTTTATTCTCAATTGAATCCTCAGGGAGCACTGTTCTTTCAATCAGGTGCCAATCTAAGATTCATTGGTATGTTAGGCTTGCCTTCTAGTAGAAAAGGAATTTTGTCCCTGCGTTATATATGCTTTCATTTAATAATAAAATGGGGACACTGACATGACAGCTCTGAACAGATATTGTTAAAGACTTCTAAAAGTTGCTTTCCTCCAAATTATGGAAGAGTATTAGAAAGAATAGTTAGGGTATCATGTTTGTTAAAAGCATTATTATAATTTTGGCAGGTTAGTAACTATAAAGCCTTAGTGTTTTTTTAATGTAATACATTACAGTAATAATAGCAATGTAATTGTAATCTTGAACTTCGTTATGGACTATTTTCATGAATATTAAGTGGATGGATCCTGGTTCTGGATAATAGATTATAGCACAGCTTAGAATATGATTACCATAATCCTTAAATACACAGGCAGTGAACTTTGTGCTAAATCTATATGCTGTGGACTCTTCTGTTCTCTGTGATAATTATTCTACCATTTTCTTTTCACCTCACTGCCCCAGAATTTTTAAACTGGAGCAATGTAAACTTTGCGATATGGAATTACATGTTAAATTTTTTGCTATAAACTGTCTGTATACACTTTGATATAAACTGCCTAAAAATGACATTCCAGAAAAATGGATGCCATTAGCTTAATCAGTAAGAGATAAATAAACTTGAAGGTTGAAAAGGATCTTTAAACTCAATTGCATGTTTATTGAAAATTTTTTGCAGCATTATTTTGAGAAATGATTCAGGGGAAAGACCCTATAAGACAGTGGAGGATTTCTATCTCCTGAGCAGATGTCAGGCAAATTAATTGAATTCTGCTAAACAATTAAAATGATAAAATAATGCAGTAATGTGAGGGAGCCTTATAGGATGTCTAGGTCAAGGCAGCACTTGATACATAATATGAAAAGCAGCTTCAGATATTTTCCATTATCTTGTCTGCACATCATAATTATCACAGTTGCCTTTTATGCATGAATGCTTTCATCTTTGGTTTCTATTGAAATCTTGATTGACGGTGGCACCTGCAAATATTTTATCTGAAAAACGTTAGGTCTGCATCTAATAAAGCCAGGAGTTCGATTTTGCCCTTCAGTTGCTTTCTCATTTATACAGTTTTTTTCTAATATCATGTAGATACAAAAGTAATAAAAAATCTCAAGTGAATTATTGCAGTTTTTATACTTGTTATACTTGCCTATAATGCCATTGCATTCTTTCTAATTTTTGACCCGATACAATTGAATGGGAGGTAAAAAGGATACTAGAGATATAACATTATGAATGACAGTTTTGAAGATTTTCAGTTTTAAGAATGTCTAAATCTCATCTATTTTAGAAATTAGACGATATCATAGTGATTTCTATTAAGTTAAGCAAAATATGGATTAAAGTAAATTGGGAGCAGCTGGTGTGTGTGTGTGTGTGTGTGAATGACTTTTTCATTGGTCTCTCATTGTGAATAAAGTGCTAATAGTTTTTAAAAAATTAAAGAGGACTCACTTTGGTCAAAATTTTGGTTACTGGAAAAAGAATATGTGAGTTTGGACTTTATGCAGCAGATTTTCTAAGTGTGAATGATTAGCAGGAATTTTGTTTTAAGTGACAGTATGGTAGAGTTCAGTATACTGGTTCTTTTGTAGTCTTATATTTACTTGTAGCAAGTGTTTTTGTTTTTACCTATTAAAGTGACACTCAATGAAAAGGAAAGAATGAATCATTGTTATGAGGGATTAATTTAGTTCAGGTTTCTTTAAGCAGTCAATTTTGGTGTGTTTGTGTCTTTAAATGACTAGTCATCATGAATTTAAGCCTGTGAAACAGAGTCTTAGCCTGATTAGCAGGGATCCCTGTTCCAGGAGGAGGGCATGGCAACTCACCCCAGTATACTTGCCTGAAGAATCCGCATGGACAGGGAAGCCTGGCGAACTACACTCCATGAAGTCGCAAAGAGTTGGACACGATTGAGCAACTAAGTACATTCTGTTCAAGGAGGTAGACAAAGGGTCTGTGGGCTGGATGCAGGCAGCTTGTGGACTCTCTGAAATTATATTCAATATTGGGCATATATGTGGATTTCTGGGAAGCTAACCCATCATCAGATCCATCAATATGGTTTGGTCCAAAAGGGATTATGAACCACTGCTGTTTAAAGACTGAAAGAGCAGCAATAAATAACAAGTCATTTAAATTTTATAAATGTTCCAAATTGACCCTTTCTCATACCTCTGACTTGAAATCAGGAAAATGAACTTTTATCAGCTCTCAAAATGATAAATACATAATTCCCTTAAACATTCATTTACATGATGGCCTGAAAATATTACATTAAAATGCTTGGTTTTGAAAGGCTAATAAATTAAATGCCCTTGATTATAAACAATCAATTTTAAGTGACTCCCTAAGACATAAAAAATGAAGAAGTTCAGTGATACATCCTCTGCCTTCATTCCTAACTCATGCTTTAGGAATGGAGATCAATGTGTATGTGTCATGGTATGTTTATTTTCATCGTGCTATCACTTGTTATATTAGAAATGGTGAAGCAGTCCCTGAATTTAATTTCCTCGTGTGTGTGTGTTAGTCACTCAGTCATGTCTGACTCTGCAACCCCATGGACCATAGCCACCAGGCTCCTCGTCCATCGGATTCTCCAGGCAGGAATACTGTAATGGGTTGCCATGCTCTTCTCCAGGGGACCTTTTTGATGTCAAATATCACAATTTGTTGGACCTGAATTTGAGCAATCTCTGGGAGATAGTGGAGGACAGAGGAGTCTGGTATGCTATAGTCAATGGATTGTAGAGTTGGATATGACTTAGTGATTGAATAACAGTCACAGTCTGTGTTGAATTTTAAAACTGTGTACCCAGCCATGTTCCTAGTGGGATTTTAAACATTGACCCATAATACATAACATACACATGCTACAATAATTAGAATGTGGGGTGAAAGACAATTCTGAGAAATGACAGGTAGGGAATGGGAGGAAGAAGTCAGGAAAGGAATGCTAGCTAGCAGGGAAAAATTACTATGGAGGAGAATTAAGAATTCTTTGATTCTGTCGGGTGGAAGTTGAGCCATAAAACCTGGTTAGCTTGACTGACTGACTTATGCCAAAGTCCTTGGCCTGAGGGGTCCTGGTGACCTGTGCATGTGTGATCCATATGTCGTGTCAAGGTGGGAAAAAGCTGGAGCTGAAACAAAGTGGTCTCAAGAATGCAGTAAAAAACTATGTGTAATGGTCTATATACCTGTTAAATTAGGTGAAAGTTTTATAAGTGTTCTGCAAGCCAGTTTGAAATAGAAAAACTTTCCTGTTATTCGCTGCACGATGTTCAGGAGATAAAAATAAGGCAATTATTCAGGAGAACTACCATGCTTCTCTATATAGTCAGTATGAATTTCTTCTGGCTCTCCTCTTGGAGAGCTCCATGAGGCTTTGTCTCTACAGTAGAGATGTTGATGGATTATTGGACATGTGGAGCAGAGTGAAACCTGCAATGTGATAACTTTCTACCCAACCATTAATTGCTCAAAACGGGGTAGGAAGAACAGAGAGGTCCACTATAGCCTAAACCTCTATAATGTTGACCTCTTAACTAAGAATGTGGGTAAAAATGATCAAGTGTCACCCCACATAATATAGTTCATTGGTTCTTTTCACTAATAGGCATGTTAAGAAATTTCACATGTGAATCAAATTGCTGTTCATTGTTCATTCGCTGTCATGTCAGACTCTTTGCAACCCCATGGACTGCAGCATGCGAGGCTTCCCTGTCCTTCACCATCTATCTCCTGGAGTCTGCTCAAACTTATGTCCATTGAGTCAGTGATGCCATCCAACCATCTCATTCTCTGTTGTCCCCTTCTCGTCCTGCCTTCAGTGTTTACCAGCATCAGGGTCTTTTCCAGTGAGTCAGCTCTTTGCATCACGTAGCCAAAGTATTGCAGTTTCAGCTTCAACATCAGTCCTTACAATGAATATTCAGGACTGATTTCCCCCAGGATGGACTGGTTGGATCTCCTTGCAGTCCAAGGGACTCTGAAGGGTCTTCTCCAACACCACAGTTCAAAAGCATCAATTCTTCGTTACTCAGCCTTTTTTATTGTCCAGCTGTCATATCCGTTACATGACTACTGGAAAAACCATAGCTTTGACTATATGGACCTTTGTAGGCAAAGTAATGGCTTTGCTTTTTAATATGCTGTCTAGGTTTGTAATTGTCTTTCTTCCAAGGAATCAAATACACCTATCTAAAAGCATTTTCTACAGAAACATACTTGTATATCCTTTTCCTTTGTCCTTTTCCTTACCATCTGTTTATATGGCTACTGTACTTTTAAAGCATCATATCAGTCATATGAATATTGCAAAAGCCATTACAGGCCTACATCATTTTGTTGTGCTTCACTTTATTGTGAGTTGCAGAAAATGCATTTTTTTTTCTTGCAGATTGATTGTGGCAGCCCTGTGTTGAGCAAGTCTGTTGGTACCATTTTCCCAATAGTATTTGCTCACTTATCATCTCTCTGTCACATTTTGGTAATTCTCACATCTCAAACTTTTTCACTATTATGTTTGTTTTATGGTCTGTGAATTGCAAACAATTACAACTCATGGAAGGGTTAGATGATGATTAGCATTTCTAGCAATAAAGTATTTTAAAATTAAGGTATGTACTTTTGGGGGGCACAATTCTATTGCACACTTAAGAGATTATAGTATAGGTATAAACATAATTATAAATGTACTAGGAAACCAAAAATTCTTGTGACTTGCTTTACTGTAGTACTTGCTTTATTGCAGTCATCTAGAAGAGAGCCTGCAACATCTCTGAGGTATGCTTGTGTAAAACTGTCAAAGCATACTTGGGTAAATTTCAGTTAAGTTGTCTTAATCAAATCTATTGCTAGTGTGAACATACACTCTATAGGTCTGGTTTCTCATCTTTCCCCTCTCCTTCCCTTTCTTATTCCTTTCTTTCCTAAGTGATTAAAAACTAACGTCAGTTTCTTCAGGCTAGTGTTTGTATATAGGAAATATGATGTTTTTAAGCTTGATTTTTAAATTTTTACTGTGGCTAAAACTTTGTTGATTTAATAGTAGCAGCATGTGTTTGTCATGTGAGATTGGGATTTAGAGTACATCTGCTCTGTTTCTAAAACAATTAAAAAACATCTAATGATATTTTAGGTCAGATAGAGGTAAAATGCACTTATAGTAAAAGCCACCTGTTAAAACATAAAGTTTAGAGAGTTTTGACAGATATATACAGTGGTGTAATTACTACTACTCTCAAGATATAGAACATTTCCAGTAGGCCCCAGAAATTCTCTTGTGCCCTCTTCTAATTACTTCTCCCTACCAGCAACCACTAACCAGATTTCTGTCTCTAGAATGTTATTAACATGGAATTGTGCAATGTGTAGACTCTTCTCTCTTAGAATAGTGCTTCTCGCATCTGATCACTTTTATGTTGTACAGGGCGTCCTTGGATGTGTATAGCACCTGGGAAATCCCATGGACAGAGGAGCCTGGCAGGTTACATTCCATTGGGTCACCAAGAGTCAGACATGACTTAGCGACTAAACAACAGAAACAATATTCACAAAACATAAACCATTAACCATTTTGAAGTGTACAATACGGTTACATTTAATATATTTGTATTATGTAACCATCACCTCTGTCTAGTTCCAATAGATTTTCATCGTCCTGTAAGGAAACCTTGTATTTTTTATTCAGTCATACTGTATTTCCCCTTACCCCTTCGTAGCACCTGGAAATTAATAGTCTGCTTTCTGTCTAGATATTTACATATTCTGGATGTCTCATATGCATGAAATCATTTAAATGTGACTTTTGTGCCTAACATCTTTTATGTAGCATGTTTTCTATGTTAAATCTTATATCTGTACCTCACTTTTTTTTATAGCTAAGTAATATTTCATTGTGAAGATACACTACATTTTGCACTTCCATTTACCAGTTGATGGACATTAGGTTGTTTCCGTTTTCTTACAATGGCTAGGATTTTTGTGCCTTATATCACTGGCTTCCCATAAGGATCCACCCAGCAAGAATAGCCACTATAGAAAACAGTATGAATATTCCTCAAAAAATTTAAAATAGAATTAACATATTATACAGCAGTTCTACTTCTAGGTATGTATTTGAGGGAAGTGAAATCACTGTCTTAAATATATGAGGGAAATGAAATCACTGTCTTAAAGATATATATATTACCTCAAATGTTCATTGCAGCATTATTTACAGTAGCCACGATATGGAAACCACCTGCGTGTCCATTGACAGGTGAACTAATAAAGAAAAGTGTTATATGTATACAGTAGACTATTATTCAGGCATAAGAAAGAAGGAAATCCTGTCATTTCCTTCAACATGGAAGAATCTTGAGTCCATTATGCTAAGTTTAAAAAGTCAGACAGGAATAGACACATGCTGTATGATCATATTTATATGTGAGAATTATAAAAACCAAACCTACAGGTAAAAACAACAGTTTGGTGACTGCCAGAGGCAGGGGGTGGTGGAATTGGGTGAAGATTGTCCCAAAGTATTGACTTCAGTATGAGTAGGTTCTGGGGATGTACTGTATTATATGGTAACTACAGTGGATAATGCTGTATTGAAAGTTCCTAAGAGAGTAGATCTTAAAACTTCTCATCACACAAAAAATAACTATTTTTAGGTGATGAATGTGCACTAAACTTATTGTGGTAGTCATTTCACAATATGTACATATAGGCAACCATTACCCTGTGTATTTTAAACTTATGCAATGTTATTTGTCAATTATATCTTGATATTGGGGAAAGAAAATAACCCACTGAGGAAGATAATAATAGCATCCTGATTATATGGATGGGGAAATTGAGGAGCTGAGAGATTGTGGAAATAGTTAAGGCTAAATGAGTTGTTGGACTTGTGTTAGAAATCAGTATCTCTATAGGGTTTCTTTATTAGTCTCTTGTTCTGTTAACTATGTGGACAAGATAAGATTAACTTCAACTAATTCAAACAATTAGGTTTTTGATCTAAAACTTAGTTCTCCTATTAATAGCAGTGTTAAAGTATGTGTTTATTGTGAGCAGTGATGGAGAGAGGAAAGTTGGTCCTCAGGTAATCTTGTGTTAAGTGCCTGTGAGAGGAGATTAAGATTTATCAAAATCCTATAGCATAGTTTGTACCTCACAGTATGCTGTCTCTCAAGTGCTTCCACCAAAATATCCCTACAAGAGAGGGGAGTAAAACACTAGCACTCCACAGTACGCATGCAGATTTTGTATCTTGCTCCCTTATTATGTTTGTTTGTATGCAAACATAAACTAACTGATTTAACGTGGCAAAAGTAAATGCTGCAGAAAGATGTGCCAGTTTTATTCTGTGTGTTGTTCTACACCTGTCATAGTACCTAATGGTCATGGGATATGTGAGATGCTAGCTGCTATTTCCACTACTAGGTACTTGAGGGATCAGTGTAGCTCTGTTTCTTTATTGGAACTTCTTGGTCTTCAAGACTGTGAAAGACTGGACCTCTCCCATTGTGTGACTGGTAAATTGGAAAATCTCATGGAATGCTGCAGTAGTAACATTCAAATATGGTAACTTTTGGAGAAGAATTCTTCCAAATATATTATTGAAAACTTAGGGAAAAAGCCGATCAAGAAAGTAAACATAAGAATAGAAAATAAAAAGATTCTGAAAGGCATGTATTAAAGAACTTACTTCCAAAACTTTGAACACATACCTTGTTTTCTGTTTATTTAGTGACTTTTAGAAAACTCTGATAGTCTTCAGTTGAATTTTTAGTTAAATATTTTCTTTTCTATCAGATCTATTTTGGTATATTTCATACAGGTGATTGTTTCCAAATTTTTCTTCACTTACTATGTAGATAGCCCAGGGCTGAACTAGTTCTGAGTTTTTTAAAAATTACCATTTTGTATCAAATAGTATTCTGGTTATGTTGGCTGGCTTAAATATTGAATAAAATATTTTTCATAAATGCTGGAGTGAGGGGTGAGTGTGAACCATGTACTCCTGCAGGTATTTTGAGGTAAAATTCATTTTGAGATAGGTACTTTGTGTTATAACTTGCGGTTTATCAGGTGTTTTCCAGGGTGATGTAAAATATAATTCTGATAGCCTATTGAAAATATGAATTCTGAACCAGTATGAAGTTCTTAATATATTGCAAATTGCCTTCCTTCAGTGGTTTTCCAATTTAAATTAACTTATGACCAGTCACCACATTGTTCAAGTCCTGATTACAAATCCATATCAAAAGGAAATTAAATAGACTCCTCTTTCTTCATTGATTTTAATTTAAAGTTTAATTCGTGCAGTGCTGAATGGAGGTACAGATTTGAAAAGTTTGATAGATCCATTTAAATTGTATTGTTAAAACTTTTCCATGGGTTGTGTGTTTGGGGATCTCTCTGCTGTGCTTTACTGAGTGGTGTAGATTCAGGACAGCTTATTATGTAGACGCGTCATTTTCATTACATTATGTGGTTCTTTCTCACCATTCACTGGAGTCTGCATTTTTTTCAGAGGTTGTTTATTTCTATTTATGTATTATGACTATTAACCGTAGACAGAGGGCTGTATCACATGACCAGATAGGGCATGATTATTCCTTTTAATCCCACAGGTATTGTAGAGAAGGATGGTATTTCTGATGTTTCTGTTGGATGTATGTTTTCAGTTCAGTTCAGTTCCTTTCAGTCACTTAGTCGTGCCCAACTCTTTGCAACCCCATCGACTGCAGCACGCCAGGCCTCCCTGTCCATCACCAACTCCGAGTTTATCCAGACTCATGTCCATTGAGTTAGTGATGCCATCCAACCATCTCATCCTCTGTTGTCCTCTTCTCCTCCTGCCATCAATCTTTGCCAGCATCAGGGTCTTTTCAAATGAGTCAGCTCTTCATATTATGTGGCCAAAGTATTGGAGTTTCAGCTTCAACATCAGTCCTTCCAGTGAACTCTCAGGACTTATCTCATTTAGGATGGACTGGTTGGATCTACTGCAGTCCAATGGACTCTCAAGAGTATTCTCCAACACCACAGTTCAAAAACATCAATTCTTTGGTGCTCAGCTTTCTTTATAGTCCAACTCTCACATCCATACATGACTACTGGAAAAACCACAGCCGTGACTGGATGGACCTTTTTTGGCAAAGTAATGTGTCTGCTTTTTAATATGTTGTCTAGGTTGGTCATAACTTTTCTTCACAGGAGCAAGCATCTTTTAATTTCATGGCTGCAGTCACCATCTGCAGTGATTTTGGAGACTGAAAAAAATAAAGTCTGTCATTGTTTCCACTGTTTCCCCATATGTTTGCCATCAAGTGATGGGACCACATGCCATGATCTTAGTTTTCTGAATGTTGGGCTTTAAGTCAACTTTTTCACTGTCCTCTTTTACTTTCATCAAGAGGCTGTTTAGTTCTTCTTCACTTTCTGCTGTAAGGGTGGTGTCATCTGCATATCTCAGGTTACTGATATTTCTCCCAGCAATCTTGATTTCAGCTTGTGCTTCATCCAACCTGGCATTTTGCATGATGTACTCTGCATAGAAGTTAAATAAGCAGGGTGGCAGTATACAGCCTCGACGTACTCTTTTTCCAATTTGGAACCAGTCTGTTGTTGCATCCAGTTCTAACTGTTGCTTCTTGACCTGCATACAGATTTCTCAGGAGGCAGTTCAGGTGGTCTGGTATTCCCATCTCTTTCAGAATTTTCCACAGTTTATTGTGATCCACACAGTCAAAAGCTTTGGCATACTCAATAAAGCAGAAATAGATGTTTTCCTGAAACTCTCTTGCTTTTTTGATGATCCAGCGGATGTTAGTAATTTGATCTCTGGTTCCTCTGCCTTTTCTAAATCCAGCTTGAACATCTGGAAATTCATCATTCACGTGAGAATTTTGAGCATTACTGTACTAGTGTGTGAGATGAGAGCAAATGTGTGGTAGTTTGAGCATTCGTTGGCATTGCCTTTCTTTGGGATTGGAGTGAAAACTGACCTTTTCCAGTCCTGTTGCCACTGCTGAGTTTTCCAAGTTTGTTGGCATATTGAGTGCAGCACTTTCACAGCATCATCTTTCAGGATTTGAAATAGCTCAACTGGAATTCCATCACCTCCACTAGCTTTGTTCATAGTGATGCTTCCTAAGGCCCACTTGACTTCACCTTCCAGGATGTCTGGCTCTAGGTGAGTGATCATACCGTCATGATTATCTGGGTCATGAAGATCTTTTTATATAGTTCTTCTGTGTATTCTTGCCACCTCTTCTTAATACCATCTGCTTCTGTTAGATCTGTAGCATTTCTTTCTTTTATTGTGCTCATCTTTGCGTGAAATGTTCCCTTGGTATCTCTAATTTTCTTGAAGAGATCTCTAGTCTTTCCCATTCTACTGTTTTCCTCTAATTCTTTGCACTGATCACTGAGGAGGGCTGTCTTATCTCTCCTTGCTGTTCTTTGGAACTTTGCTTTCAAATGGGTATAATCTTTCCTTTTCTCCTTTGCTTTTTGCTTCTCTTCATTTCACAGATATTTGTAAGGCCTCCTCAGACAGCCATTTTGCTTTTTTGCATGTCTTTTTCTTGAGGATGGTTTTGATCCTGGTCTCCTGTACAATGTCACGAATTTCTGTCCATAGTTCATCAGGCACTTTGTCTTTCAGATCTAGTCCCTTAAATCTATTTCTCACTTCCACTGTATATTTGTAAGTGATTTGATTTAGGTCATACCTGAATGGTCTAGTGGTTTTAAAATAATTCTGTTTTTAACAGTCCAGGTGTAGGTGCTTAAGCAGATGTGCTATTCTTTGCAAGTAGTTCTTTATACCCTAATAGCTTCTTCTTTTTTTATCTTAGATGTCTGACTTTTTTTCTTCTGATGATCTATGGCTTCACATGCTCCATGGTGGCATCAGTAAAGGCTTATTTGCTTTAAAACTGTTATTGTAAAACCCTCTATTCTATGAGGTTAAAGTTATTCGCAGTTAGGTAATGAGTGTTGTAATTCTTTCGTCAGATTGGTCCTGTTCTTGAGTTAATTTATATTTAGTGAGCCACAGAGTGAGAGAAGTAACGTTTCCAATGGCCTTATCTTCATTTTGGCCATGGAGTTAAAGAGCACCTGTGCTTTTTTCTGCTTTACCCAGATACATAGCACATGCTTTCCTGGTGAGTTCTCTGTTCAAGTCTTATCTCTGTGGTTCTCCTCTGTCCCATCCACATTTCTCTTGTCTTTCTCATCTTGCTTTCCTGCTCTCAGTGTGGTGGTTTTTCCCTCTGAGTGCAGAGGGTGAAGACTAGGACATCAAGTACGTGTGTTTTCTCTAGCTTATATAACTGAGTTAATGAGAGTTTTTCTCAGACAGACTGCAGTGTTGAAGGCAGAGATGGAGAGAAACAGCTGGGTTTCAGCGCATCATGTAATGTTGAATGAGTGAGTTGCTGTGTATTTAACTTCTTCACCTAAAGGCCTCTTCAAGACACTGTTCCCATATAGGCTGGTGAGACAGACAGGTTTCCATGCTCTTGAGTGGTCCTGGCTGGAGTTAGTTCCAGGAATGAGTAGCAGTTAGAGTCCTGAATATTCATTGGAAGGACTGATACTGAAACTCCAATATTTGGCCACCTGATGTGAAGAACTGACTCTTGAAAAGACCCTGATCCTGGGAAAGATTGAAGTGGGAGGGGAAGGGGATGACAGAGAATGAGATGGTTGGATGGCATCACCGACTCAATGGACATGAGTTTGAGTAAACTCTGTGAGTTGGTGATGGACAGGGAAGCCTGGTATGCTGCAGTCCATGGGGCTACAAAGAGTTGGACACGACTGAGTGACTGAACTGAACTGAAACTATATAAAATTGATCAGAAAGAAACAGAGATAGGAAACTGCTGTGTGTCTGTTGTATGCTGGGCATTGGGACAAGTGCTTCTAGAATGGTTGCTTTCAGGAGTCTAAAGTAAGAGATTCCTGTGTTAAAACTGCAGATTTTCCTCTTCTAACCTCCCTTAATATTTTATCCACTTATCAGATAATAGGTAGACTGAGTTTAAATTTGTTGCAAATTTTTAAAGTTTCAGTTCAGTTGCTCAGTCGTGTCCAGCTCTTTGAGACCCCATGAATTGCAGCACACCAGGCCTCCGTGTCCATCACCAACTCCTGGAGTCTACTGAAACTCATGTCTATCGAGTCAGTGATGCCATACAGCCATCTCATCCTCTGTCATCCCCTTCTCCTCCTGCCCCCAATCCCTCCCAGCATCAGGGTCTTTTCCAATGAGTCACCTCTTCACATGAGATGGCCAGAGTATTGCAGTTTTAAGGTTTAGTCGTTTTGTATTATGCAGACAACTGTTGGCAGATCTTTTTGTAAGAAAGATCAACCTTTGGTGATAAAAATATGTATCCTTTAATTTTTAAGAATTCTGACTCTAGTTTTTAGCACCGTGATTTTTGATGATGGACTTGGTCTATAGTTGTATAAAGCCGTCATTATATAAGAATACTAGAACATAAACTTAAAAATTGATTTGAAATTATATCTTCGTTAATGCATTACTGCTTATATTTACTGTTTCCATTTAGGTTTTTTCCCAAGCAGTTCTCAAGGGTGTGATGCATTTCTTCGCCACAAGATGACACTGATATCTCCCTCAGTATTAAAGAAATACGGCATTCCCTTTGATAAGGTACATTAATGTTACTCTTTAACAGGATCATTTCATATGTGTAAAATTTGTGTTTAAGACAAATTCAACATAAACTAATATATCTTTGACTTCCAGTAGGATTTTTAGGGTATGAGAAGAAATATTCAGATTTATGTTTTACTTAGGTAACAATTATTTACCTACGTACTGATTTGAAATTACTTTTTTTTGTTGTTGTTTTTTCAAAGCCAATTGGCTTTAATTCCACTTTTGTTNTTTTTTTTTTTTTTTTTTAAAGAAAACAGAGCAGTTTTTATTAGCGGTTTGGTTGGTTAGAATCAGTGGTTATGGTGTCAGTATGTTATTTCTAAACACATTCAGACATAATACAATTGAGATTTCATTATGGATAGAATTGCCTGATAATTTATTAATCAGATATTGCTTCTTTGGAATATTTCTGAAGATTAAGTTCTGTAAGACTCTGTACATGCTAGATCACTCTTTCTTTGTGTCCATGGATCAGTATTGGGTCAGAATTATTACAGAGCATGAGTGTTCAGCATGAAGAAGCTGAAATGAAAAAAAAAAAACTTTCGACCAGATAAATAAGGCTCTCTCAGTTGGAGGAGGATTAAGTCTTTAGTTGCAGAAAAATTAAAAAATATCTCTACTCTCTTTATTATTTTTTATTTGACTGTCTTCCCATAATCCTCTCTGTTTTCCACTTTAAAAGCTTTTCACCTGTGACTAAATCTTTCCCTCTTCTTTATTTCAGTCCCTTAAAATCCGGTCTTCCACCTATCTTCCCCCACCCCTCACCCCTGGCACCCCGCTCCCACCAGTCTAGGCTTTGTTGGAAGTAGAATTTTTGCAAGGACTGGGAAACATTCTCCACCTTGGGGTGGTCCTGCTCACTCATGAACAGTCTCTGTGCAGTCACGCATGAGACACACTGTCTCATGTCCATAATGAGACGCTCTCACCACTTGTTTAGTTACATACTTCTCCCCATTGCAGAAAGTGTGCCTTCGAGATGTGCACTATGGGTAATGTCCACAGGTGTGGGTGGGCTGCAGCACTGCCGCAGGCACAGAAGTCACAGGCTGTGCCCCGCCCCCAGGGGGCCACTCCTTCTGGGGGCGTTGTCTTACTTGCAGACGCCTCTAAGCACCAGGCTTTCCAGTCTCAGACCTGTGTCATCAGTGCACTTTCTCTCAGGTGGTTGTCATAAACCTGATTAAGCACTTTTATTTAAGTTGGCATGTTAGTAGGCAGCGAAGGAGCAGAATAGAGTCCTCCAAGACAGGAAAAGCTCTGAGAGTTTAGGGCTGGTGATGGGAATTGTTGTTCTTTGGAGGGGGGTTATGGGAAATAGCAGGGCAGCAGGATTGGCTCATTCACCCAGGATGGAGGCTGTAGTAGCTTCTAGCTTCTTTCTAATATTTGGGGAGAAGGAGACAGGTGCCTCACACCCTTTTCTGGGCTGAGGCTCTCCATGTACTGTTTGGTAGCTCACCAGATGCACCATGTTCTTATCCAGTCTTTTGAGGATGGGACGTTTTGTGGCTCCTGTGGGAAGTAGGGAAGTAGAATGGTGAGTGCTTGTCCACAGATGGTGAGACACCAGCCATTTAGAGGGCTGATTGGTGGCTGCAGTTTTTCATATCAAATATTGCCATCTCCTCTTCTACCTTGATGAAGGATGTGTGATGACAGTGTGCTCCTCAAGGGGCTTATTCTCCAATGATGATGATGTAACCTTGGACAGAGTAGCAGACTTTGGAATGACATTGATTCTTCCCAAGTTCATTTCTGATTCTGCCACTTGGGTAAATTACATCATTTTTGTGAGCTTCAATCTCTTCAACTGGAAAATGGAGATAATAAGAGTACCATTTAATAGGGCCATTATGAGGATGAAAAGAGATTATCTATATGAAGCGTTTTGCATAGTATAGGTAATATAATAATGCACTCTTCCTCCTCAGTTCAACCTTTACTCTTTAGGCAATCATTTCCCATTTGGACTAACATTTTTTTCTTTTTCTTTCAGTGTATTTGTGCGTATTCTCATATGTGTGTATGTATATGTATGTATGAAAAAGTATGTTTGCCAAATAGCTACTGTCTGCTTTTCAATTATGTGCAGTACCCTTTCCACCGTTTTTCGCTGTATGGAATTATGATGCTTGGTTAGTCTTAAAAAGAACTTGTACTTTTCTGTCTCTGTACCCTTCTTTTTAAAAAACAATCAGTTTATTTCACAGAGGCAGTAAATTAGCCTTATAGTTTAGCTAATTGGGACTGACCTGTTTCTAGAAACTATATATAGGCATAATATTTAGGATCCCATTTAATGGGAATAGGTACTTTTCAGCATGGCAAGAAAGGAGTTTTCCAGGTAGAGTAGGGAAGAACTATAGATGGGATTCAGTGGAGCAATGAAGCTCACTTCCGTATCCCACTGACAGCAGTCTTACCCTCTTCCCCCCAACTCCCCTTTATAGGGCTAGTGACAGTTGAGCAAAGTAAGTTTTATTTTAATCACATGGTGCAAGAAAATGCCTTATTTCCAAGCACAGTTATTATTAATGAGATTTGGTGAGACTAGAAAAGGAGACAATCAGGCTGTATTCTCACGTGGCTTGAAATGATGGAACTAGAACCATGTTGAACCCTGATAAGCCATTCTCTGCCTGCCAGGTGGCAGCTGAATTGCTGCTCATTGCAATAGAACACCTGCTGGGATGTCACAGGGGCAGGGGTGATGAGCTAAATTTTAGAACTGTTGGGAAGGAAAGTACTTCCTCACACAACATTTTAGCATTCCTGTAATGGTTACTGAGTGCGGTGTGTGCACATGTATTTATACAGTGTGTCTCTTATATGTGTCCACATAGGTGCATACTTACATATTTATTTCTCAAACCAAGGTGACGGAACGAATCAGTGAGTTACAGGTTTGATACTCTAGTATTGAGCAGACAAGTTTTAAAAAACATTGATAAATTCAGCTTCACTATTCTTCCATAGTTCCTGGTGTGTTTTGTATGTTTTGGTGATTGTAGGAAAAAAAGCAGATTTCTTTAAAAGATAGGAATGGACTGAATACATTTTTATCTTTGCTTTTAGGTTGATGGCTGATTGACCCAAGCTATTTCAATTATATTTGCAAGTGCACTCACTCACACATACATACCTACATGTTGTAGATATATTTGAATAATTATTTGATAGAAATTTTACTGTTAAACAGTTAATTGAATGTTTTCCAAGTATAATGAAAGGACAATTTATTGAATACAGTCAACTCTTAAGCAACAAGAATCCATAACATTCAGTGTGTGTTGCCAAAATTTTTATAGCTATAACTTGAAAAATGTCAGTTGTGATATGTCCTGTTTTATAATTCCAGTAATNATCCATAACATTCAGTGTGTGTTGCCAAAATTTTTATAGCTATAACTTGAAAAATGTCAGTTATGATATGTCCTGTTTTATAATTCCAGTAATGTGAATTTTTTAAATATTAAAATGTATTGAATGCTATTATGAACACTTTTTTGAATAGTATAAAGCAGACTTCTTCAAATAAAATGTAATTTCTCTGCTTATGGGCTAAATGATTGACTGTTGGCAGAGGGTCATCTGTTTAGAAAGGTTTTAAAAGTCTCCTGAAAAACTATTAAAGAATTAAGTGAAGAATCTGGGGGCACTTCTTTTATACTGGTATAGCTTGGACATCATAACATTTTTTTTTCTTTTTTTAAATAGGAAATATATTATAACTGTATTTGCAATTTGGGATGCCTTATAATTGGGAAATATTATATGTCCTCTACCCTGCAGATCACCCAGGAAGCTGGAGAATTTATGATCACTTTCCCATATGGCTACCATGCTGGTTTTAATCATGGTTTCAACTGTGCAGAATCTACAAATTTTGCTACTGTCAGATGGATTGACTATGGGAAAGTCGCTAAATTGGTAAGTTATGCTTCAAAAAATAAAGCATAAATTAAATGTGTATTCTGGTTATTACAGTGGGAAAGCTAAGGTCACATGCAGCATTTATTTTTCTCCTCAGTGATGTTGTGTACTTGTGACCATAGTAATTTACTCGAGACAGATATATTTATTTTATATAGGCTCTGTTAATATTTGCAGCAACATTTTTTTGTTTTGAAATTAATGTGGAGCAGTTTACTTTGAGAGGTAATTTTATGCAACCAAGGCTTGCTTGCTTTCTTAAGGCCATCTTGCATGTTTGTTGTTTTGTGAGATTTTCCAGGGGCTTCCTGTGATTCCATATTAGGTGGGCTTGGCACCTTCCATGTTAGAGTTCCGTCCATGGCTTAGAAAACAGCTATTTACAGAGGAAAGTGTCTGGTAAAATTGTAACAAGATGTTAAGGAAAGATGGTTAAGAAGAAATGATTAAAACTGCCCTTAGCACAGAAATGAATTTCTTGAAAGTAATAATATAGAACATACTTTAACAAGAAATATATCTTCATGTTAAATTTGGTATAAAAATTTGTGTCTCTTAGTATATTTAATTTAGTTCATAAGCTGTGTATTTTCATTCACAAGCAACTTGGTTAAATTTTATTAATTGCCCCCCTGCAGAGTTAAATAGAGGGCATTTTCAAAGTGACAGTAGCTTCTATTAGGTTGCTTCGTTTCCTGTGGATTTTAAGGCAGAGGTGCAAGCTGGCAGAGGGTAGGTTCTTAATGAAACTATGTGTTTTACAGAGTATGCAGAATTGCCCTATATTTAGTGGAAAATGGCACATATAGTCTATGTGGCCTATTGTGGCCCCTGCATGGTCCAGGCAAATATTATTCATTCTACATGATAAAACTTTCGTGTGGAACCATTGAGTGAACGTGGATAGAAATATATTCAGGGAGGACAACTCTAGGTTTATTTTATATGCACATTTAGAAAATTGCATAATATTTTAAAATAAGAATATAGCCCTTTGGCAGCTCAAGCATTTGAGTGAATTCATAACATAAAAGAAAGCTCCTGCTATTAGAAGACTTTCTCTGTTCTGAGTAATTTTTATTTATGAGGGGTAATTTAGAAAGGAGTAGAACTGAACTACTTCTTTCACATCCTTCTCATTACAATAAATCTAATTAAAAAAAAAAAAACAGAAAGCTCAGTATATGTATCTTGGCCAGCTACTGCCGTTATTTTACAGAAAAGTAATGCCTATGTCTACATCGAAATTGTGTCATATCCCTGAGGTTATAAAAAGGTATGCTATTTTATGGTTTGCATCTGTAATCATTGACATAATAAGTCAACTATCCCAGCTGTTCAATCACCAGCAAAATCAGTTTGTGCCTGTTTACTGTAGCTTTCAGTTTCATCAGTAGTTCTGAGTATTGGCTTCTCCCCAAGTCTAAAATATCCTGCGTGTGTTTCCGCCTTTCCATGTGGACAGAGTAGGAGTGGAGTGTGACCACGTAAGAGAGGTTGATAGTGAACCTCTCTGAAGTCTCAGCTGATAAGCCCAGAGCTGTATGGGATTGTTCAGGAAGCAGACCGCCATAGTGGGGGAGGCAGGGATCTGAAGCCTAGCTCTTCTTTTTGCTAACCAGAGAATATCAGGAAAGTCATTTCTTCTTTTTGTTTCTATCTATAAACTAAAAATACCTCTTTACCCCGTAGATTTGTTGTGGGGGTGGGGGTGGAAAGCTTAGGTATGTAGATAGCCACACATGCTGTGTTGATTTATTCATTCAGTGTAGTCAGAGGATATGACAAAATGTTCAGTGGCTATAATGCAGTGTTGGACAGTTAATTTAAAACTCGTCATAGTTACATGTGTTGGAGATGATTTTAGATGTTGTCTCCACCCTTTTCTTACTCTTGGTGAGGTGGTGCTACTCACCTAAATAATAATAATACTATAGTAAATGTATTAATTTTTTATTTCAGCTGTAGCAAGTTCCCATAAAATTACCATAAAATTAGTGGCTTAAAACAATACTCTTTTTANACTCTAGGTTTATTTTATATGCACATTTAGAAAATTGCATAATATTTTAAAATAAGAATATAGCCCTTTGGCAGCTCAAGCATTTGAGTGAATTCATAACATAAAAGAAAGCTCCTGCTATTAGAAGACTTTCTCTGTTCTGAGTAATTTTTATTTATGAGGGGTAATTTAGAAAGGAGTAGAACTGAACTACTTCTTTCACATCCTTCTCATTACAATAAATCTAATTAAAAAAAAAAAAACAGAAAGCTCAGTATATGTATCTTGGCCAGCTACTGCCGTTATTTTACAGAAAAGTAATGCCTATGTCTACATCGAAATTGTGTCATATCCCTGAGGTTATAAAAAGGTATGCTATTTTATGGTTTGCATCTGTAATCATTGACACAATAAGTCAACTATCCCAGCTGTTCAATCACCAGCAAAATCAGTTTGTGCCTGTTTACTGTAGCTTTCAGTTTCATCAGTAGTTCTGAGTATTGGCTTCTCCCCAAGTCTAAAATATCCTGCGTGTGTTTCCGCCTTTCCATGTGGACAGAGTAGGAGTGGAGTGTGACCACGTAAGAGAGGTTGATAGTGAACCTCTCTGAAGTCTCAGCTGATAAGCCCAGAGCTGTATGGGATTGTTCAGGAAGCAGACCGCCATAGTGGGGGAGGCAGGGATCTGAAGCCTAGCTCTTCTTTTTGCTAACCAGAGAATATCAGGAAAGTCATTTCTTCTTTTTGTTTCTATCTATAAACTAAAAATACCTCTTTACCCCGTAGATTTGTTGTGGGGGTGGGGGTGGAAAGCTTAGGTATGTAGATAGCCACGCATGCTGTGTTGATTTATATCATTCAGTGTAGTCAGAGGATATGACAAAATGTTCAGTGGCTATAATGCAGTGTTGGACAGTTAATTTAAAACTCGTCATAGTTACATGTGTTGGAGATCATTTTAGATGTTGTCTCCACCCTTTTCTTACTCTTGGTGAGGTGGTGCTACTCACCTAAATAATAATAATAATAATAATAGTAAATGTATTAATTTTTTATTTCAGCTGTAGCAAGTTCCCATAAAATTATCATAAAATTAGTGGCTTAAAACAATACTCTTTTTACTGTTTCGTAGTCCTATAGGTTGTATGTTTAACATTGGTCTCACCAGCAAAGTCAATGTTTTTGCAGGGCTGCATTCCTTATTGGAGATTCTGGTGGAGAATCTGCTTCTTACTCAGTGGGATTGTTGGCCGTTAGTTCCTTGTGGTTGTAGGGCTGAGTTCCTATTTCCTTGCTGTTGTCAGCCAGGTCTTTGCTCCTAGAGGCCTCTCTCAGGTCCCTTGCTCTGGTCTCCTACATTTCAGAGCAAGCAAGCCACAATATCCCTTTTGTCATAAAAGATAGCATATTCACAGATTGCAAGGTCTAGGATACAGATATCTTTGCTGTTAGGGGTGGGACCAAATGGGGTGTGGGGGTGTGGGGCCCAGCATTCTGCCTACATCAGAGATTTTCAGTTAATAATCAACATGGTGATATATATTATTTTTTTTCAAGTCTGTTTCTATAGGCAACCTTATAGATTTACTGTGGTGTATGTGTTGGTATGTGTATGAACGTGTAATTTCCTAAGATTAGGAAAATTTGTAAATTGGACAGTTTTTTGTTTTGCTGGAGAAAAATATAATGTATAGTAAGTTAATTATGAATTGTATTAAAAGACAGATTTTAGCTTTGAGAATGACCACATTTGTTTCTCTTAATCCTTTGTGTTTTTTAATTCATTCTAAATGATAACTATTTAAAAAACAGTTATTTTTCACAAATGATAATGAGTTATACATTTAGGGGGATAATTTTTTAAAAAATGGCGTACTTTTTTGTAGTTGAAGCACTGGGAAATGACTGCTGCTTTACCTGTCACATGTTGATTTGACTATGTAAAAGCATCTGATAAAGCGTCTGGTGCATCATTAATTAACATGGGGTAGAGTGAAGAATCTCAACTGATAATATTTTGTATATTACAAACCAATATTTCTGTTTCCATAACTTGGAAAAGAACTGTTAGAGGAGGTTATTTTTTAATTAAAAAAATAATTTTGAAAAGATAACCCCAGGCTCACCAATAATTTTGGTGGTCTTTGTTTAGCAGACAACAGGCTTTTAAGCCATTCAAGTGACTTAATATGGATGGGGAGAGAGTTCTGTTTTTTTAGGTAGAGCTTGTCTGTTGTATGCCAGGCACTGTGTATGTTTCTGTGAATTCATCCCTTGGAGGCTGAATTGTTTGATGGGAGCCCGAGGTGAGAGTAGTGTTGGCACTGCCGAGCATCCAGGACTGCTTCCTTTGGTCTTGGCTGCTTCACCGCTGGTGGCATCGCTGGAGCAGGATGGGAGATGGGGTTTCTGTGGATTTCCTTTGAATGTATTATTGATCTGTTGGTATGTGGTATTTGTTCATGAAGCCTTCCGTCCATTTAAGGTATAGCTAACATTGACTAAAAAGAACATCCATCCCAGTATTTGTGCTGTTCCCAAATACTCATCTTCCAAATTCTAGTAGATTCTTTAACCTTTGATGTTCTTAACTAAATAATGATAGCAACAACAATAATTATTATATGTGGATATTCCATTGCCTGTCAGTGTATTCCCCATTTTTCAGCACTTAATTCAGATGGCCCTTTATTATAGTATCTACCCAAACTGCCTCATCTCTTATATAAGGCTTCTTTGGTGCATAAATTGTAGAACAGGTCTTCAGAAAATGGGTATAGGTGTGAGCAATGACAGCAACTTAATTTGACTATCCTTGTTTCTAAAAGTTTCTGCTAATGCCCCCAGCTTTGGCATTCCTCTTGTTCCTATCTTTCCATCTCTTTTCAGGATCATTCAGCTCTTTTTTGCCTTGACCTGCCAAATACAGTAAACCAAATCCTGCATGATACTGCAGAAGAGAACAGCCTTGCCTTAAGAGGCCCCACCTACCTACGAAAGTGGTTCTGTAATTCTTTCTCCTCATTTCATTTATCAGAGTTAAGGTTTTCATTGAAAAAAAGTAAAGGAATGTTCTAGGTGGCCTTGTGCCCATATGCCTGCTATCAGGCAGAGTTCAGCTTTGGTGAGTGCCCCGTGAGTTTCTTCTCTGAAATAGGAATTGTGCTACACGCTTGTACAAAAGGAATTGTTTGTCTTCAAAGAGCTTTCATAATGAGTAGAAGGGCTTTTAATAAACCTCTTTTGCAGAGCTATAATATGAGTGGAACAAACCATCCAGTTATTTTAGGTATCTTTCTAGCTTTGAATATCAGAGTAATCTAGAGTGAAATACTGTATACTTTTTTTCCTAGTAGATTTTAAAATATCCACCAGATTGCATGGCACTTGAACTAAGATATTTGTGCATGTTTGAGGTGAATGTTTTCTGCTTCTGGAGCGTTCTTTCTTTCTGTGGTGAGACGGAGTCCGTGGTCACTTCTGCTCAGCAGCTGTGGCCTTCACAGGTCTGCTTCCTGGCTCGGTTGGATCAAAGAGCTGGCCTGCAGGTTGCATTTCATTTCTCCGTTTGGTGGGATGAAGTGCAGTTGTTTTGATGTTAGGTTTGATGGATTTGTTTGCCACTGCATTCATTAGCTTCGCATCAAAAAACTGACAGGCTGTTAAATGAAACTTTGGCTTAGATTTTCAGCTTGACTGTTTGGAGACATTTGTGAGGATATTTTGTTTTTGTGTTGCAGCAGCCTCCAGCACTGTGATTGTCTCTAAGGGAAGAAAAGTTATTTACTGTACTGATTTTCTTGAGTTAAAAAGAATCATTGTCTGGGGGACAGTCATATCTAGGCTACACCATCAGAAGCAGTGTATTTATGACAGTATGTGCAATATGAGAGACTTATCTACTGCACAGTAAATAACATTATCTTCTTGGAAGGAAAGGTAATAGTTGGTGACTCCAGAATGATATCTCTTATTTTGCATTAATTTTACTTTAAGTGATAATCTATTAACATGATATGCTAGAAAGTTGAAAAATTGCACTGCAAAGCTGAGAATGTTCTCTTATGAACTCCAAGAGAGTTACTTCACTATCTAACTTGAAAGCATTCTGACATTTGAATCCTCAAACTTTTGAACAAGTTTAAAAAGAGACAGTAGAATGTTGAAATTGATTTCTTTTTAATCTGAAAGGAATTTCAACTATTAAATTGTCTTGCATATAAGAACTATGATATGGGTTTATCTTTTTTTATATTTCAATCATTTTCTAAAATTAAATTTGTTTTTTCCTAAATTAGGTAGCATTCATCCAAAAAAAAATCTTTAATCTTGGGGTGGTCTTTGTTAAAACAATCAGGAACCATTTTAACAGTGAGTCTCTAGTTTATATTTTAATATGCCTTAGATCACAGAATACTAGTACAGTGACATTTCTCTATTCTTACAGCTTGTGAACTAAAGTAAATGTAGACTGTTGAACATTGCTCATTTAACAGTTCTTGGCACTCTAATTTTAGTATCTGGTATGGCACATAAAATATGAACTTCGAGAGTTAAGTAGTTTCATATTCTTCATTTTATCTTTTTACCTTCACTTGGCTTCTGTTACTTGGGTCCTGGTGGTACAACACAGCAGTGCTGATCAGTGGCTGTCCTCTGCCTTTTTTTTTTTTAACAAGAGCATAAAGGGAAGAAGAGAAAATACCATATAGAGAAAAAGAAGCATATGAAGTCATGTCCTTAGGAGTTTGTACTCAAAATGGGGAGTTTGTATTTATGTATTTAGAAGAGATTAGGGTTAGGTTCACATTATGTCCCCATTTTATTCTAATAAAATATTGTTGGATTCAGAAAATCTGAGACGTCAAGTAGTGTACCAGGAAAGCCAAGTGATTAATATAGATTGTGTCTGCAGAAGAGACGTTTGGGGTTTGAGTCCTCAGGAATGGGGAGCCTGATTTCATTTAGTGCTAATTTATTAATAAATTTGCTGGATTATGGGATTTGAGTGGAACTAGGTAAATAATTTCAGAGAACGCAATGGCAACCCACTCCAGTACTCTTGCCTGGAAAATCCCATGGACGGAGGAGCCTGGTAGGCTGCAGTCCATGGGGTCGCGAAGAGTTGGACACGACTGAAGCGACTTAGCATCAGCAGCAGGTATATAATTTATGATACTGGTGTCTAATCACTAACTCGAAATCAAAGTAATATCTGTTTTTGAGGCTTTAGTTAACTGTATACTTTAAAAAGTAAGTTGACATTTTGAATAACATATTCACTGTACTGAGAAAAATTAGTTTTTAAATCATTCTACTTTCATATGGTTTGATAGTAGTAGGATTGGACATTGATTGTTCACGGTGTGCCAGACCTGATGTAGGGCACGTTACATATGTTACTTCTTGCCATCTGTGCTGGTCCAGAGATAATTGGATATCTTTTGTCCTCTACTGGGCTTCCCCAGTGGCTCAGTGGTAAAAGAATCCACCTGCAATGCGAGAGATGCAGGAGACATGGGGTCAATCCCTAGGTTGGGAAAATCCCCTGGAGGAGGACATGGCAACCCAGTGCAGTATTTTTCCTGCGAAAATACTGTGGACAGGGGAGCCTGGCAGGCTACAATCCATGCGGTCATAAAGAGTCAGACACAACTGAAGCGACTCGGCATGTACTGTCCTTTGCTAGCCCCCTTTCTCAAACCAAGGAGCTGGGATGATGCATAAAACGAGGATGGTGAGGCTGAGACTGGATGCAGAGCGTCGGCCCCAGTACACCGTATCCTTCTGGACTCGTTCCATTGGATGTGGTGGATTATATAGGTGCCAGCCACATAGTGCTTTTTCTTTCTCAGTGAAAGCGCTAAGTGTGAATTTTCAGACTTCTTAAATAAGGCATGCCAACCAAGGTTACTGTTCCCTTTCCTTCAAGATACACATTCTTTGCTGACAGAACAAAGGTGACATGTGTATATGCCCAGTTTGAAGTTTGTTGTGGGAATCTTGCTTCTGTGATCATTTGATATGACCTCTTTGAATCAAAAGAAAGCTTTAATGGAATTTCTCTGAGGTCAGTGGCTATAATTAGACTTAAATCTGTGGATCTGTAGTCTGTCCTCCCTCTGCTCTGAGCAAGATGATAGGAAGTGTGAA
>SJYQ01001880.1:0-25674 GCA_006410935.1 Redunca redunca | reverse complement strand
GAACCTTTGGCTTTATTTTCCCCAAATGTTATTCCCAGTTTGTTTGCTTTTAAATTGTACTGGAGTATTTTTTGTGTTTTTATTTACAGGAGTCAGTGCTTGCCTATGACCAAAGATTGAGCCTGTGTCCTTTTTTTCTTCTTAGCTGCCACCATACACTGGCCTGCCTTTCTTCCAGATACTGACCATGAAACAGATGTAACCTTCCTCATTCCCACTGTTCTGCAGGAAACTGTAGATGTCCTTTTCATCGAGACTTAGACTGCTAGTGACTTCAGGGAAACGGGACTGAGAGTCACACTTTGTGGGAGTCTCAGAGGTTTTAGGTGGGATGAGTTTGAGTGAACTCCAGGAGTTGGTGATGGATAGGGAGGCCTGGCATGCTGCAATTCATGGGGTCACAAAGAGTTGGACACGACTGAGCGACTGAACTGAACTGAACTGACGTCATATCTGCCTTATGTCAGGGGATAAGGATGTCTTGTCGCTGGTGCCTCTGTCCAGGCAGTTGAACAAGGAGGCCTTTACTGTTTCCAGATTCTTGACCTGTTCTTTTGCCCACTGTTTACCCTCTTATGCTTCAGTTTTACTTTATTGTGCTGTTCCCTAAACAGGTTTACATTCTGTATGTTATTGATTACATGTATGTAAAGGAACTGAACTGAAAGATGTCTTGAGAAAGCTTCAGAAAGAAACTAGCATCCTTCAAAGTTCAGCTTAGTATCCCTTCTCTCCCATGAAACTCTGTATCTTTCTTGGGGCAGCTGTAGTCCTTTAATTGTGTCCTTGCTTATCTCTGTTCCCTGGACCTACTACAGTTAAATTGATCCTTTTTATTGGATTCATCTTTGCAGAACGGGACATGTTATCATGTCTGAAGGTCTTTCTCTGCCTGCTGTTCCCAGATTCAGTGACTGTGAAACCAAACCCAGTCCAAACAATGGTCTTGACTTGAGATAAAAGCTGGGAAAGCGAACAGTGAGGAAATTACAGTTTGGGGGAATCAGAAATAGGACATAGAAGGAAATGGGTATTGAGTGTAGTCAAAACACAACTGTAAATGTTCATGCATTCACTAAGCTATACAGTTAACAGAGGATGATAAACTCTTTGGGACTGGGCAGTTTGCAAGAGGGGAAAACTTGTTAAAGATCAGTTCCAGTCTCTAGATGTGTGGTTTTACAAAGCCTATATAGTGTTTCTGTAAATTTAATGGGAGTAGCCTGATGACAGCTTGGGTATTTGTGACTGTGCTATTCACTAATAAACCTTCAAAGTAAATTTATAGCTAAGTGAAAGGAGGCGAAAGCTAGCCTGTTTTATGCCATTTGTATGTTATGGTGTAAGTTGCAGAGGAGAGCTAATGACTGGAGTTGTATGGATTACTGAATAAAGATAAGGAAGTTTGAACTTCAAGGGAAGATGCTATTTATAGAGTTACTTGTGTTTTCAGTTGGGGATTTTAGCTGTGGTGTAAAATGAAGGCATATATGAAGAAAGATCATTGGGATGCTATATGATTATAAAATAATGTTATTCTTAGGCTCATTATTTTTATGAGATTTTGATAGTTCTAAGTGCTGGGCTTAGTTGCCCAGTTGTGTCTGACTCTTCGTGATCCCATGGATTGTAGCCCATCAGGCTTCTCTGTCCATGGGGATTCTCCAGGCAAGAGTACTGGAAGTGGGCTGCCATGCCTTCCTCCAGGGGATCTTCCCAACCCAGGGACTGAACCCAGGTCTCCCACATTGCAGGTGGATTCTTTACCATCTGAGGCGCTAGGGAAGCCTGAATACTTTTCAAAATAATTATATTTATTTATTTTTAATTGATTGATGATTGCTTTACAATATTGGTTTGATTTCTACCGTATATCAATATAAATTAGCCACAGGTATATATATGTCCCCTCCCTCCAACCTAATACCCTTTCTCACCCCTCTAGGTTTTACAGAGCCCAGTTTGAGTTCCCTGAGAAATACAGTAAATTTCCATTGGCTATCTATTTTACATATGATAATGTATATGCTTCCATGCTATTCTCTCCATTCAATTCACCCTCTCCTTCCTTTCCGCAACCCTTGTCCATAAGTCTGTTCTTTCTCTGTGTCTCCATTGCTGTGCTGCAGTTTCATCAGTATCATCTTTATAGATTCCATATGTATGCATTAATATACGATATTTGTTTTTCTCTTTCTGACTTATTCACTCTATATAATAGGCTCTAGGTTCATCCACCTCATTAGAACCGACTCAACTGCATTCCTTTTTATGGCTGAATAGTATTTTATTTTACACACACACACACACAGACACACACACACACAGACACACACACACACAGACACACACACACACACACACACCCACACCCACAGCTTCTTCATCTGGTTGCCTTCATATCCTAGTTTTTGTGTATAGTACTGTAGTGAACATTGGGGTATATGTGTCTTTTTCAGTTTTGGTTTCCTCAGGATATATGTATAAGGCAAATACTTATAAATAGTAAAAAAAAAAAAAGAACCATGAATACTTAGTGTCATTCACAAAAGAATGATGTGCATTTGCCCTCTGAATTGGTCCACCTTTCAGTTTTAAAGATTTTTCCTGGAGACATGAAAAGGGTTGGCATTCCAAGTTTTCATGTAGATAGTTGTGTACAGTTGTAGGCTCAAATGAGTTTTAAAATAAGGTAGCTTCTACATGTTTGGCAAAAATAAAAAGTGCCCTGCATTTGTACTATGCCCCTGCTAAAAGCAGTGGAATACCTCTGTATGTAGAGGTATGACTAAGAACTTCAAAATATATCATTAAGTAAAAAGCAGAAAGCTAGTTAATGTGTACTTGGTATAGTATGAAGCTATAAAAGAAATGAAAGGATTCATATGGTTAGTTATTGGGGCCTTTGGCCTGTGGAATGAATTTGAGGTGTGAACGGTCAGGGACCTTCATGTTTTATGTGCTCTGCTTCTGTGTTTTTGGAGATTTTTTTTTCCCTCTCTTTTTTAAACAAGACTGCTTTCATATATTATTTTGTGCTATTTACAAAATATCTAATACAATTATTTCTTACAGATTTCAGAGGTATCTTAATATGGAGAGCCATAATGTTTAAAGTAATGTCTAAATGTGTCTCATAGGTGCATAGTAGAGATGTTCTGAAATCTGTGTGTTTCAGGATATTTAGCTTGTAACCAAAATTTCACGGTGAAAGAGGAGGTGATAAATATATGTGTCTCTGCATGCTCCTAGTAATTTTAAAATGTTTAAAACTTTATCCTATAGTTACTGATTAAGATGATATTCCTCATTGATTGAAAAATGTAAATAAACAACATTGATACACATTATTTAAACAGTTGTTGAAAGAAAGTAGAATTTGCTCAGAGACTATTTTCAGATAGTGTTCTGTATTTGTTGTTGTAAAAAAGCCTGAAATTGCATAGACTTTTTCTAAGACATATATCTTGAGTGTATTATCATTCCCATATAATCCAAACTCACTAGTATATTCTGTAAATTGTATCTTGGACAATGGTGCTTAAAAATAATACTGTATTTCCTTTTGTTCTCCAAGAGTTGTGGACAGTGTGTATGATTCACCAGCAGAGGGCAGTGTCTTGCCACAATTTTTTTTTTTCCGGAAGTCCTTTGAAATGAATGGATTTCTCTTGTAGTATTTCACCCAATTTGACATATAGAGACAAAGAAGATATTTACTGCTCATGAATTTGTAATGGATATATTTTATATGGAAGAGAAGATGATAAAAGCAATGTAACTTTATATTGTGATTAAGTTGCTAAGTCATGTCCAGCTCTTTGCAGCTTCATGGACTGCAAGCTTCCCTGTCCTTCACCATCTCCTGGAGCTTTCTCAAACTCATGTCCACAGAGTCTGTGATGCCATCCAACCATCTCATCCTCTGTTGTCCCCTTCTTCTCCTGCCTTAAGTCTTTTCCAGCCTCAGGGTCTTTTCCAATGAGTTGGCTCTTTGCAGGAAAGAATACTTATAATCTTGTTTATATACCTTCTAGATCAGTTGGTCCTTAAAAGAAATGCTCATTTTATGTGTAGGAAGCATTTAGCTTAAAATGTCATCAAATTGAAGTGCTTTCTTTTGTGAAATGAGGTTATAATTCCTCCAAATCTATTGTAGCTGTTCATGGATTTGGTCCCTATGTGTTGTTGGCTGCTGTGCAAAGGGATAGTGCCTGCCCCCCTCTCCCCAACACTCAGTGTAAACATATTTATTATTTGGAGGAAACGTATGTGGTAATTTGTGGGGGAAAATGGGGGGAAGTTACATCAGGATATACTTTTATGTTTTAAAGTAAATTACGGAAATTTACATTACATTTTAACATCATCCTCTTTGATGGCATTTTGTTGCTGTTGCTGTTGTTTGTTTGATTTTTTGGGGCCACTCTGTGGGGCATGCAGAATTTTATCTCCTTAGGCAGGGATCACACCCATATTCCCTGCAATAGAAGCATGAAGTCCTAGTCACTGGACTACCAGGAAATTCCCGGGTGGTATTGTTATTTTCTTTATTATGTTTCCAGAGCAGTCAATTATTACGTGTGCAATTAAAAAAAGTTTGTTTTTAAAAAGAACTACCTCATTGTATTTTATATATAAAAATAGACTTTAAAATATTCAACTTATTTAAAAACTAAACATTGGTGAAGTACTTTTAAAAATGGAAGTGTAAAGACAAGAATGGTAGCTTAAGAAAATATCAGAAATGAAGAAACTGGTAAATCAGTGGTTATATCACTTGCTAGATTTGAGGCTTTGGGTAAGTTACTTGTTTTCAGTTTCAAACAGAAATATAAATATAAAAAATCCCTGAGTGCATTTAACTATCTAATATTTCTAGAGATAACTGTGAGCTGGTAGTTAGTGATTTTCATGTATTGCATACCCTGGTAAAGGAAGCAAACAAGTACGTTAGGAACTGATGAAATTAATAGTGTTAAATAGTAGAAATTCATCCCCACCTTTCTCAGGGGGTATTTCACTTCCTACATGTGCTAGATAAATCAAGCTTGTTTAATAATGTTAGCAGTTTTATACAAATGTTTATATTTCATGCAAAAGGGAGGGATTTGACTAATCTCTGAGATCTCTAAAATAATTGATTTTATCTGGAATCTTAATTTTTTTTTTTGGTTGTGGAACTTTTTTGGAGATATTTGAAAGGCGTATTTGTGAACCTGTATTTATGGATGTAGCTGGCTGCCTCTGGTCCTGCAGTGGATCCTAGGTGCCGAGGGATGGAGGTGGCAGGGGCCAGACACTCTCCACTGAGAGAAGTGCGGAGCCCAACCGTCTCTTGGGTCTTAGTAATGAGACTCTTCTTCAGGTTCTCACCCTTGCTTACATCTGGAATTCTGGGTTAGGTTCCTAGTTTAAATGTCTGTGTGTGAGTAAGTTAGGAACCTATTTCTGAAACTTGTTGCCAGTCATTCCATCTCTAAGGTTTCTCCCTGGAAGTTCGGTCAGACAGGTAGATGGAAGGTGACTTTTGAGAACAGGTTTTTTTCAAGGTGCAGGCAGAGCCAAGGAGGGGCCTGCAAGGGGCTCTCCTGTGACCTGCCTGCCCTGTTCCTCCTCCACTGCACTCCAGCTCTTCCATTCTTGCCATCCTGTACTGCTTTACAGCCGCTTTCTGGGAATGGTACTGCTCCCTCCCTGTCTAATGGACCCTCACTGCAAGTCTCAACATTGCTATCACTTCTTGCAGGTGGAACTCCTGACCTCGGGAGCAGGATAATAGGGCTCCTGTCTGTCTATAGGGTTGTTCTGCAGGTTACATGAGAAAGTGTGTACACAGAGCTTGTGTTCCTGGTGGTTCTTACTTACAGGAGCCCTCACAGTCCTGCAGAAGGAACTCAGCCAAACCCAGTGGATCAAAAGAAAGGTGCTTTAACACATGTTAAATAAAGTAAGTCTAAGCTACAGAAATTGATCAGTGCAAAGAAATAGAGAATAGGAAAACAATAGAATGGGAAAGACTGTAGAGATCTCTTCAAAAAAATTAGAGATACCAAGGGAAAATTTCATGCAAAGATGGGTACAGTAAAGGACAGAAATGGTATGGACCTAACAGAAGCAGAAGATATTAAGAAAAGGTGGTAAAAATACACAGAACTATGCAAAAAAGATCTTCACGACCCAGATAACTGTGATGGTGTGATCACTCACCTAGAACCAGACATCCTGGAGTGCAAAGTCAAGTAGTCCTTAGGAAGTATCACTGCAAACAGAACTAATGGAGGTGATGAAATTCCAGCTGAACTATTTCAAAGCCTGTGAAAGTGCTGAAGTCAATATGCCAGCACATTTGGAAAACGCCACAGTGACCACAGGACTGTAAAAGTCACTTTTCATTCTAATCCCAAAGAAAGGCAATGCCAAAGAATGTTCAAACTGCCACACAATTATACTCATCTCAAAAGTAAAGTAATGAGTAAAGTAATGCTCAAAATTCTCCAAGCCTGGCTTCAACAGTACGTGAACCGAGAACATCCAGCTGTTCAAGCTGGATTCAGAAAAGGCAGAGAGGAACCAGAGATCAAATTGGTGACATCCGTTGGATCATCGAAAAAGCAAGATAATTCCAGAAGAACATCTACTTCTGCTTTACTGACTACGCTAAAGCCTTTGACTGTGTGGATCACACAAACTGTGGAAAATTCTGAAAGAGATGGGAATCCCAGACCACCTTATCTGCCTCCTGAGAAATCTGTATGCAGATCAAGAAACAACAGTTAGAACTGGTCATGGAACAAATTGGTTCTGATTGGTTCCAAATTGGGAAAGGAGTACATCAAGGCTCTATATGGTCATCTTGCTTATTTAACTTCTATGCAGAGTACATCATGTGAAATGCCAGGCTGGATGAAGCACAAGCTGGAATCAAGACTGCCAGAACTATCAGTAACGTCAGATATGCAGATGACACCACCCTTATGGCAGAAAGCAAAGGGGAACTAAAGAGCCTCTTGATGAAAGTGAAGGAGAGTGAAAAAGTTGGCTTACTCAACGTTCAAAAAAGGAAGATCATGGTATCTGGTCCTATCAGTTCATGGCAAATAGAGGGAAACAGGGGAAACAATGGAAACAGTGAGAGACTTTATTTTTTTGGGCTCTAAAATCACTGAAGATGGTGACTGCTAAGAAAAGCTGTGACAAACCTATTAAAAAGCAGATATATTACTTTACTGACAAAGGTCTGTCTAATCAAAGCTATGGTTTGGATGTGAGAGTCGGTTCATAAAGAAAGAATTGATGCTTTTGAACTGTGGTGTTGGAGAAGACTCTTGAGCGTCCCTTGGACTGCAAGGAAATTCAACCAGTCAATCCTAAGGGAAATCAATTATGAATATTTATTGGAAGGACTGATGCTGAAGCTAAAGTTCTAATACTTTGGCCACCTGATTTGAAGAACTGACTCATTTGAAAAGACCCTGATGGTGGGAAAGATTGAGGGCAGGGTGAGAAGGGAACAACAGAGGATGAGATGGTTGGATGACGTCACCAACTTGATGGACATGAATTTGAGCAAGCTCTGGAAATTGGTGATGGACAGGGAAGACTGGCGTGCTGCAGTCCATGGGATTGCAAAGTGCTGGACACAAGTAAGTGACTGAATTGAACTGAACTGAAGATATAGACAACTTATTTACAAAATTGTTCATTTTTCTGTCTGAAGGGCAATATGCCTGGACTTAACATTTTTAGTAGTGTGTGGTGAGATTCACAGCTTCATGTGTTATGTTGTATTCTGAAGACATTTCTTTTTGTTTTATACATACATATATTTTCTTTTTCAGATTCTTTCCCATTATAGATTATTACAAGATATTGAATATAGTTCCCTGTTCTATACAGTAGCTCCCTGTTTTTTAGCTTTTTAGTGTATAGTTGTATCTGTTAATTCCAAACTCCTAATTTATTCCACGCTGCTCCCCCACCCCCCACACANACCCCCCACACACCCACCCCCAGCATCCCCTTGTAACTGTAAGTTTACTTTTGTTTCTGTGAATCTGCTTGTAAAGAAGTTCATTTGTATCATGTTTCAAGATTTCATATATAATTGATAGCATATGATATTGGTCTTTCTCTGACGTACTTCCCTAGACATTTCTGTTCAGATTAAGAGGTGTTTCTTCCTCCAGTTACTGGATTCCAGCCAGAACACCAGGTACCAGTGTCTTCTGAACCTCCAGTTGCTCCCAGAGAAGTGTGTGCTTCCTGTGAGTTTCAACAGGATGTTTTCCCTTTCTTTTCATACTTATTTTGTTGTTGAGAAAAGGAGGAAAAGAATACATTTTCTCACTAACATTTCTACTGTTGATGTTTCACATTTTTGGAGTTTTGCTCATATGGTAACTTTTTGATACTACTGCAAACCAGTGGGTATTTACCGTATGTTGAGAAAGTTAACAAAAATACACAGCAAACAGAAACACTGACTGCTTCTGTCCTTCCTCTTAAAGGAAATGGGACATGAAGATTGAAATGCTTGAGATATAGCCTTACTTCAGTAAGTGACAGTTTTGGTTCTGTCAGTTATTCGTTTTCAGATAAACAAACACCAGCTCTCATACCGGGGAAAGACAATGTTCAGATTTTTTTTTTCTAGGTAATATAATTTGATTGTATTCTTTTAAAATTAGCTGCTCAGGGATAGGGATTGAAAAATAAAATTCCTGCACAAAAATGTTTCCCCAGTATTAAAATTTAAATGCAGGCAAATGCGTTTAAAACTTAAACAAAACAGGTTGAGGTGTTCTTGAAGCATATGGTGAAGCAAACACATTTGTTGTAATGTAATGCACCATTTATGGAACCTAATACACTGTTGTAGGCTCAGGTTTGTAAAATGGATTTTTATGAAGTGTATCTTTCTTTAGTCCCCGCCTAGTGCCAGCTGAGGAAGAATCCACGTCACATTCTGAGTGCTTCCCCAGTGGGATTGGGGAGAGGCAGAGAGAGGAATGTGACTGGCCACCTCCTCTTGGAGGTATGGGGCCCAGGACTTCACCTTTCTTCCTGGCCTGGGGTGGGCTTGGCCGAGGCCCCTCTGGAGTGCTCTCAGCTCTGCAGGATGCCTGGACAGCCTGTCTGCTTGCCTTCTTTGCTTCTCTTCCTTTATTCTCTTCTCTTCTTATCAGCAAAGCTAGCACTTTGGAAAAATTGATCAGGCTTTACTTTATTATGAGAATACATATAAGCAGAATTGAAACCTCTCAGATAAAAGTTCATACAGTTACTAAAAACAAACAGCTGTATTTGATATCTCTTGAGGCCAGCTGATGTCAGAGTTTCTGACACTTTGTGCAATTTTAATCGAAACATACTACTTTTAATATAGAAGAAAAAGATCTCATGACAGGTGTCTTGTGTGCAGCTAGTAAATTAAGGATTAAGACTCTAAAACTCTTTTAGGAGCAATCATACTTTCTGCTTTCCTTTCCATTTGAGTTTGGTTCATTGTCCTGGTTTGCGGTTTAGAGGCCAGTTCTCATCTTTGTTGATACGACTTCGTATTTTTCCATTCAAACTAGGATTGTTATTTCCTGGCCACTTGTGGAAGTACCATTTTGGTGTGCTACATACTTTTGGTAAAATGAGTGTGTATAATGAAGGATGCAGAAGTATAGGGTCAATTATGATATTCCTTGACATGAAAAAATTTCTTCCTGCGACTTTTTGATTTTGCTACTGATTTTTCTGTTTTAAGGATTGTGTTAGGCACCTTACAGGAATGGGCTACAAATGTGAAATTCTGGAGTTAATTTATCTTTGTTTTCAGAATGAATATTCTAAAAGTATCTAGAATGATACATTTTTTTTTTTAATGAGGTGCTTTTTAGCTTGGGAAAGTTTCTTCACTGCTTTTAAGATGTATCATCTTATTAATTTGCTAGAAGGCATCATACTTTTATTTTTTTCTCATGGTAGAAATTTGCAGGAAGCACATTATCTGTACCTGCTGTTTAGATATGCAAAATGGTTGTTTCATGTACCTACTAGCATTTGTCTTAGGGTCTTCACATTTCCTTGAGGAGGTTAGGGGGTTGCATGGTAAAAAAGATAGAAAATAAAAGAAATTGACCTTTCTCTGAAGCAGTCATGTTCAGTGCATTCTTTTCTAGCTACCACCATGATGAGAAATTGGAGATTCCTGACATTTTGATGTTGGAGGTTAAATTCCCTTTCAATTCAAAAGAGACAAAAATGATTGTTACAGTCCAGTCATTAGGAAGTCATTGTCCTCCTTGTACTTGGCACTTTTTATACTATTCCACTGCCAAGATTTGATTGTTTTTAACCCCTTAGAAAGAGAATAAGGGTTTGAGGGGAATATCCATTTGTCTGTCTCAAGAATAAAGAGACATCTTGGTTTGGTTTTCCTTTCCTTGAATGGTCCAGCAATTTACACATCTTTGACTTGGACCTTGTAGCTTTAATCCTGGTGAGTATACATTTCATCTAAGGTATAGTTTTAGAAAAACAAGGAAAGGGCCATTTAAATGCTTTCACTTTTCATTGTATTTAGTCCCTTGATAGAATTAACATCAGCTTGTGGTAGTGGAAGGACCTACGCTGAATATGAAAAGCTCACTAAGACAGTTTTCTTTGGCACTTTAATATGTAAGAGGCTAGTCTGTTATCACTGATAAATACTGTAGCAAAGGTACAAGATAATACAGGAGAATAGAATGGAGAGAGATTAATTCCAACTCGGCAGGGATCAGAAACTTTTTTTTTTTTTTTGAGAAGTCTGGTATTTGAGCAAGTGAAGGTTAGGTGGGATTTTGGTGGTTTGAAAGTATGTGTCTGAAAGGGGATCAGCAGCATGAGAGAAGTCTTAGAGGCAAGTTGTGGAAGGAAGTTTTTGACAGTTGTCTCTGTGTGCTTTGAGAGTACGTTTAAAATGGTGGGAATGTTAGGCAGAGGCATTTGGATATTTTAATTATGTGTGATGGGCAGCCAGTGAACATTTTAGAAAAGAGTTTCAATATAAACTTTTTATAAGGCACAGAAGTGGAAATACAATAGATATGTTTGAAATTTAAATTTTGATCACCTTTTAATATTTTCATTTTGGGCAAGCGACTTTCAAAGCAGCAGAACTGCGCTCATATGGATGGCCAAGTGACTGCAGGATCACAGTGGAAACAACCTAGTTCCACTTTTTTCTCTGAATTTTAAGAAAGATATAATTGGAGAGGGGTTCATTGCCCATCCCTTAAAGATTATTCAGGTCATCAGGTTTTTTAATTTAAGTGCAAGAGTGAAAAAGAGTAAATCATTTATACAAGTATGAATTATTTTCATTGGCAGGCTTAGAGCAGGGATCCCCAACCCCTGGGCCATGGACCAGAAGAATGTCAGATCAGCGGTGGCATTAGATTCTCACAGGAGCATAAGCCCTACTGTGAACTTTGTGTGTGAGGGATCTAGGTGGTGGGCTCCTTAGGAGATTCTAATGCCTGATGATCTGAGGTGGAACTGAGGTGGTGCTAGCACTGGGGAGTGACTGCAAATATAGATTATCATTAGCAGAGAGGTTTCACTGTACAATGATAAATCAGTTGCTTGCAGACTCATATCAAAACCCTATCAGTGAGTGGCAAGTGACAATTAACTGCATCTGTGGCAGGCTCTGTACTGGTAAATGAGTTGATACACTTCAGTTGTACAGCTGCATCTGGTGTCGGGCTTTATGTCAGAATAAAGTCTATGTGTAGCCCACTCGGTATTTTATTTACCTCTAGGTCTTGTAACTTTAAATGTCGTCTATATACTGCTGACTGCTAACTAATAAGTTTGTATCTTTAACTTGGACTTTTCTTTGAACCTGCAAACTCCTGCCAGGTAATCCAGACTGATTAATTGTCATTTTCACTTGGACGTCTGATAAGTTTTGCAAACTTTAACAAGTCCAATAACTGCTCTTCCAGGTTTCTTCATCTCGTTTAATAGCAGTTTTGTTATTCCAGTTGCACAGACCAAAAACTCTGGAGTTTTCATTGATATCTCTCTTTCTCTTTAATTACACATCAGTTCTGTCCACAGTTCTCCACTTTCCAAATCTGTCTGAAGTGACCGCTTCTTACCACACTCACTATTGCTACTCTGGTTCAACCAGTGTCTCTGGGCTGAATTATCCTAATGCTTCCCAAAGTCTCCCTGCTTCTGTCTATTCTTTATTCAGAGGCCAGAGTGATGCTTTAAAAACCTTCATTCAGAGTGTACACTTCCCTGCTCAAAATCCCCCTTCTGTGGCTTCCCATGTCAGTCACTAAAACCTAACGTTCTTCCTAGGTACGCAGATGCTGCATGGCCACTCTGTAGCCAACACCCACCATCTCCAGCAGTAGAGACTCCAGCCGTCTGACTTCCTCTGCTGCCTCCATGCTCCTACCCACTTGGCTACAACATGTGCCCCCACCCTTATGTCCCAATAACCCTGGATTCCACGACCCCTTTGCTGCATTCCCCCCACCCCGCCCCACCTCCTGTAGCTTGTTCTCTCACTTCCTTTCTCTTGTGTCACCTTTTCACTGAGACTTTTCCTTAATTTAAATTGGAACCTTTTCCACAATGCCTGGGTCAGAAAGATTCCTTGGTGAAGGAAATGGCAACCCACTCCAGTATTCTTGCCTGGGAAATCCCATGGACAGAGGAGCCTGGTGGACTACAGTCCGTGGGATTGCAAAAGAGTCGGTCATGACTTAGCAACTACCACAATCCCTATAGTCCCTTCCCAGTGTAATTTTTTTCCATAGTGCTTACCATTTGGCATGTCTTTCAAGCTTGACTTCCCTGGTGGCTCAGACAGTAAGGCGTCTGCCTACAATGCAGGAGGCCCGGGTTCAATCCCTGGGTCAGGAAGATCTCCTGGAGAAGGAAATGGCAACCCATTCCAGTATTCTTGCCTGGAAAATCCCTTGGACTGAGGAACCTGGTAGGCTACAGTCCATGGGGTCACAAAGAGTCGGACACGACTGAGCTACTTCACTTTCTCTTTCAGCTTGTTTATTGTCTGTCTTCCCCAAATTGCAGGTAAGCTCTATTAAAATAGGAATTTTTGTGTATCTTATTCCCACCTGTATCCCCAGTACCTAGTGTCATAACTTGTATCTAAGTATTACTTCATAAATGGCTATGGAATGAGTGAGTACAGTGACAAAATGAAGAATATAAACTTTAATCTGGCACAGTTTAGCCCAAGCTTAGCTGATGCTGGTAAGTTCTTGTGAATTTCTATCCAGTCTTCACTTTTACTTTTTATCTTATAGCTATTAATAACACTGAACATTTCTCATTTCTGAGTGCCCTTTGCCAGTGTCCAGGTTCCTATTACTGTAGTTGTAATCATAAATAAGACAACTCTTTCAATGCTGTTCCCTACAAGTTCCATGTTACATTTATCAAAGTGCAGCTCCCACTTTCCATGAAAAAAAGAGGTGGAATTCCTGGAAATAGCTCACATTTAAAACAAACAGCTTCCCCTACTTCCAGAGGCAGTAATCACTGAAGTTCAGCTTGAAGTTAGTGATGGGATGCTTGGCTCTCCCTCCCTGGCTCTAATGTTTTAACTGTGCATTTGCTACAGAAATGAATGGCATGTTGGATTTATTTCCACAGAGGTATTTTTATTTTAACTTGACAGTTTCATAAGGAGATTTCTCAATAAATTGCCTTATTTCTTGGTTTGTCATATGCTTTAGCTTCTCAGGTGTGAATTTTCTTCTTTCTGAATGTGTCTTTTTTAGGATATTTATTTGATAAAGCCTGTATGATTTAATATTTGTACTCTACTGGATTTGGCAGACCCCTCCCTTTCTACCTGTTGGCCCAGACTATAGTTACATGCTAGCTCTTTTATTGTCATAGAGCATTTGAATTAGATAGATTCTACATTGTTCAAAAAATTCTCCTTTAAAAATGTTGCACTGGTGTTGCACCTGACTCTCCTTTCTGATTAATGTGTCTGAAAATTGGGCCACTAATATGGTTCATGTTTGTGGTTTTTATTGGAGCGTTTTTTTTTTTTCCTTTGTGATGCTGAATCATTTTATACTGACCTTATGTTTTTGTTTGTTTGTTTTTCTTTTCTTAAGTGGCTAGCTTACAAATGCAGTTGAAATCTTTAGAGTCCATAGTGACCACAGTTTAAGTTTAGTGTGAATGTACATTGCAAGTGAATTATATTCTTCTGTTTATTTGAATGAGTGAATGAATGAATGAACAATTGCTGTGACAGAAGGAAGGATGAAAATGTTAACCTTCCACTGAATCCAAGAAATGTCTTCTTGAATGTATGTGCTTAGGCCCATTGATGGGAAATAGATGGGGAAACGGTAGAAACAGTGTCAGACTTTATTTTTTTGGTCTCCAAAATCACTGCAGATGGTGACTGCAGCCATGAAATTAAAAGACGCTTACTCCTTGGAAGGAAAGTTATGACCAACCTAGATAGCATATTCAAAAGCAAAGACATTACCTTGCCGACTAAGGTCCGTCTAGTCAAGGCTATGGTTTTTCCTCTGGTCATGTATGGATGTGAGAGTTGGACTGTGAAGAAGGCTGAGCGCCGAAGAATTGATGCTTTTGAACTGTGGTGTTGGAGAAGACTCTTGAGGGTCCCTTGGACTGCAAGGAGATCCAACCAGTCCATTCTGAAGGAGATAAGCCCTGGAATTTCTTTGGAAGGAATGATGCTGAAGCTGAAACTCCAGTACTTTGGCCACCTCATGTGAAGAGTTGATTCATTGGAAAAGACTCTGATGCTGGGAGGGATTGCGGACAGGAGGAGAAGGAGACGACCCAGGATGAGATGGCTGGATGGCATCACGGACACGATGGACGTGAGTCTGAGTGAACTCCAGGAGATGGTGATGGACAGGGAGGCCTGGCATGCTGCGATTCATGGGGTCGCAAAGAGTCGGACACGACTGAGCGACTAAACTGAACTGAAACTGAAGGCCCATTGAGTGACAGAATATGGAATAGCCAAATGTAGTAAGCAGGTTCTGAGTCCGGGGTTTGATATCTGGCCTACTTGTTTATAATTAAATGATCAAAGAAAAAGATGTCCATATAGCCATAGCAAATGCTCATATCTTTGTTGTTGTTTGTTTCAGATGTTTTCTATGTTACTGACTACAGAACACAGAATTATGTTTTTAGGGGCAGAGAATCAAAGGGGTACCACTTTGTCTGTGGGCATGTCAGTTTCTGTCTTCACCTGTAGTTAAAGGAGCAGAGTCTGAGGAGATACTGGTGCTTCTGGGAGCTCTAGCCTTGCAGGTGGGGCATCTGACTCCTTTCTTTCCTCTGATATTTGGAAATTCCTTGGTAATTTGGGGGAACATTTCTCAGCCTGTCTCTCTCAGGTGTTTTAGGCAAGAAAGTATTTACTTCTTAAAAACCTCAAGTATGGTAATCCAGAATCTTCTTTCACACAGCTGCTGGCATTCTATCTCTCTCTTTCTCTCTTTTTTTTTTCAGAAGATTCAAGCTGTGGTTTTATACTTAAACTCAGAACCAGAACATGTAGGAAGGAGGAGGTGGTTGAAGGGTGCAGGAGGTTTTGTTTGTTTCAGCTCACTGAGAGTGTGGGCTAGTTAACTATACTGTAACAGGATTCCTGCCTCCAGGTGTGCTTTGCCCCGGTAGCCACCCTGCTGGCAAATGTGGCCCACAGCAGACTCAAATTCCAAGAGCCCTTTGGTTCCTAGTTGGAGGCAGGCAGTGGGAGCAGGCAGGAGACTGGGGCGAGGGCAGGCGAGCGCGGCCCCCACTCAGCGTTGCCTCAGGCCCTCCTCCAGGGACTCTCCTGGATCCTGGAAATTGCTCCCTCAGGCCTTTTAGACTGTCCTTCAGTGAAAACTTGGCTGTTAGCAGGCCCAGGGTACTTCTCTTTTCTCTCTCGTTCCCTTATACCTTGCCTCTACCTGTAATGTCCGTTTATTCAAATTCTTCCAAAGTTTCATTTTAGTCTGTTTTCTGCTGGGACCCAGACTTACACAGGAAACTCCTGTGGATTTTGGCTGAGGAGTTTTTATTAAATTAAACATAAAAACTGTAAATGTTTAAGGTCATTCTTCATAAAAAACTGTTCTTTCCTTTGGTCTCTGGATTCCGCTTTGCTATTGATAGGGACACAAAATAGGTTCCTGTATGTATTTGTTTAATTTAAAAATTAAGGATGGTAGAAAATCCTGTTGCTTTCAGCTATAATAATATATTCTTTCTTTCTTTCTTAAAAACACGTTTTGGTACCAAAGCTAGACTGTTGACACTTTGTGGTTAGTAAGGCTTAATCTTCTTGCTTTGAGGTTTTGAAAGGAACCGTGTATATGACAGAGAACATTCAGGGAAACTTACATCCTTTTAACTATTTAACATTCTAAACCAATTTTGAGAGCTCAGTATGCCATTTGTAGCTTGCAAAGCATGGGTTCTTAATTTCAGATGCTTTTGTGGGTGCCTAAGATGTGCTTTGTTGGGACTTGTTAAGATCATATGAAAATATTCCAGGGCTGCTGGACATGCTGCTGACATTGTGGAGGAGCCTCTAATGGAATAATTATGATATGAACAACGTTGTAGGCCTAGAAAAACATGGTATGGATCAAATAAGAGTCACAAACTTTGATAAATTGATTGATCTTGCTTGCTTTTTTTTTTGCCCAGGATAAGCTCAATTCAAGAACTGTACTGGCCTGCTGTAGTGCAATGATGGTTTACATTCTTCACAGGCTTCTTCACTGTTTCTGAAAAATACTGTTATGAACAGATTTTTAAGGAATTTTTTTTTTACTGTGAGTTATCAGTTTCATTTCTCTGTCCATCTTTACCACCATCCCCATCACCCTCAATTAGCATGCTAGTTATTTAAGTTTTTAGATTTGATATTGAAGTTCAAATCTCAGTCAAGATTCAAGTGTTTTTCTCTTGAGATTCAGTTCAAAGACAAGTTTTGTTTTTTTTTCACGATAGCTGAAATGATGTAGTATACCACCTGTTGAGAAGTCTAAAGTTATATTTTATAAAAGAGCACTGGGATATGGAAAGGCACTGTTTTTTTGTGTGTGTATATTGAGCTGCAGTTTAGCCTAGGTTCCTGGGGTTACCAAAGATCTGGAGCAGATCTTTGCAGATGGATCCTTCAGTTCGGTTCAGTTCGGTCTCTCAGACATGTCCGACTCTTTGTGACTCTGTGGACTGCAGCAAGCCAGGCTTCCCTGTCCATCACCAACTCCTGGAACTCTCTCAAACTCATGTACATTAAATCAGTGATGCTGTCCAACCATCTCATCCTCTGTTGCCCCCTTCTCCTGTCTTCAATCTTTCCCAATTAGGGTCTTTTCCAAGGAGTCAATTCTTCGCATCAGGTGGCCAAAGTATTGGAGTTTCAGTTTCAGCATTGGTCTTTCCAATGACTGTTCAGGACTGATTTCATTTAGGATTGATTGACTGGTTTGATCTCCTTGCACACCAAGGGACTATCAGTAGTCTTCTCCAACACCACAGTTCAAAAGCATCAATTCTTTGGTGCTCAGCTTTCTTTATAGTCCAACTGTCACATCCATACATGACTACCTTAATGGACCCTAAATTCCCCTTCCTTGCATTACTAGAGAACAGCTTTCTGAGAACAGCCATCATGAGCAACAAAAGCTGTGGTCAGAGACATCCTATATGGGTATTATGACTTCAGTTTACTCTTATAAATGACCTAGTGACCAGCTGGTGACAGTAAATACAGCTCTCCTCCCCACTTTCGGATGGTGCTTTGTTGATGAACCATATTTCTCCTCTTTGTGAGTAGATTATCCAGTGCAGTGGCAAGTGGGTGTCAGGCATTGGATCTTATGAGAAAACATTGCTGAAGCCATGGGCTCAGTGGGAGAGGCATCTGTGGTGCTAATGGCAAGGAAATAAAACTGGCCTTGGAATTTGATAGATTGTTCCACTCAGGTCTTTGCGCTTTGTTCAGTTTTATCATTGCTCATATGAGAATGTCTGTAAAATGTGTTGGTATGAGGATTAAACTAAGGGAGTTTGTAAATGTAAACAAGTATGACATGGTGTTAGAGAAGCAAATGTAAAGAGAAAATCTGCAACTGAGAGATGAATATAAAAATGAAGGAGAGAGAAATATTAGGTGAAGGTAGAATATTATTCTCTGAGAGCATGTTTTGATTTTTGCCTTGATAAGATTTTATAGTCATATTCAGTTCTTTGTACATAATCCAAATTATTACCTGTGAATGCCAGTTACAATATAAAGCTGATTATATTGTGAAAAGAACTGACTCATTTGAAGAGACCCTTGTGCTAGGAAAGATTGAAGGTGGGAGGAGAAGGGGACGACAGAGGATGAGATGGTTGGATGGTATCACTGACTCGGTGGACATGAATTTGAGTTAACTCCGGGAGTTGGTGATGGACAGGGAGGCCTGGTGTGCCTGCAGTCCATGGGATCACAAAGAGTCGGACACGACTGAGCAACTGAAGTGAACTGATTGTGGGAAGCCACAGGTTCTTTCTAGTAATAACTTCGGACCCTCACTTTTATCTCATTCTGCACTCTAGGGTGGATAAGACGGTTGCTACGAGTGCACACTGGGGAAAACAAATGCCTCCCAAAGCTGTTTATCACAGATATGGACTGCGGAAATGAGTGTTCAAAATTCCAAAACAACAAGAATATTTTCAGTAGTTTACAAATTATTAAAAGGTCTTCCTGATGTTTTGACTTGTCAAGAGAGACTGTATTATGGGGATTTAGAACTTGTAGTTTGGCATTGCAGATTCTATTCTGATGATCTGATCATTCTAAGTGGCATTGCTGCCTTTAAACTACTGCTTTCTTTAATATTCATAATTGTACCAATATTATTGGTATGTGCAAAAAAATATATAGGTGTTCAGTTGTCTTAATTCTTGTTTCTGTGATTGGTAGAAAATGTATTAAATGACTATAGCTTTTTTGTAAGAATCAGTGTAGACTTTTTACCGTTGTTACTAGAAGTAAGTAAATTATTTAGGGCTTTATACTTAGTAATGTCTTTGATCATTTTGACCTAGACTCTAAAGTGATGGCAGTAAAGGAACTGATGATAAACAACTTTAATTAGAGTATTAGCTGTATCATATTTACCTTCCAAGTCAAGAAGCTTCCCTTTGAGGTGATCATCCATTCTGTGTGTGTAGGCCTCTGGTCCTTTCAGGGCACTCATCACCATTTAGACTATCTACTCCAATTGCTTGCAGCATTGGACTGTACCTTGAAAGTGAAAATTACTAGTGAAAGTGAAAAGTCATGTCTGACTCTTTGTGACCCCATGGTCTGTCCATGAATTCTCCAGGCAAGAATACTGGACTGATTGCCATTCCCTTCTCCAGGGGATCTTCCCAAACCAGGGACAGAACCCAGGTTTCCTGCGTGGCCTGGATCTTACCACACCTCAACAATTCAGCCTTTTTTTTTTTAAATCTTATTTGAGCTTTTGGTAGCAGGGGGCCCTTCTTGAAAAACCTTTTTATCTTGTCTCCTACCCTCTCACGCTCTTGGAAGGAGTCACACTGTCTTAATTGCTTCTTTAGCATGCTCATACTGAACTGTCACAACACCCTCTTTGAAGGTCATCTCTGGGCCAAAGCCAGTAGCAGTTTTCCATCCTCACTTTGCTTAGCCCCTCAGCCTCTCCAGTCTTGAACCACTGTCTTCTTTTCTCCCCATATCACCATACTCACCTGTTTTTCTTCTAACTCCATGTCTGTTTCTCAGCCTTCTTCATCAGCCCTCCAAATATTAGAAGGCCATAGAGCTGTCTGCTTGGCCCTCTTCTCTGTCTTCAGGTTCTTTACCGATTTGGTTGTTTGTCTTCCCTCCCCGAGAATGTAAGTCCCTTGCGAGCAGGCACTTTGATCTGTCTTGTTTGTGCTGGTGCCCAGAGCAGAGCTCTGCAGGTGCTGCTGACAGCACGGCCCTTAGCCATTCTTCTCATTACTTGGATCTGTGTGTCCTCGTTCCCTGTAGTTTCACAGAGATTGTAGTCAGTGGTTCTGTGATCACCTTGAACTTTACTTTAGTGTCATGGGATACAGTTTATATAGTTTATTACTTCACTTGACCTATGTCTTCTTTTTCCAATAATGGTACTGCCACTTTGTGACAGGTTAAAGTTGAGGCCTTTTGCTGTGTTACTGATGCCACTCTCATTTTTTATCCCCTGTGGTCAGTTCCTTTACTTACTGCATTGTTGCCCACATGTTTCTTTTCAAACTTTTATTTTTTAACAGCCTTGGAGGTTGATGGTTAGTGATACTTTGTCTCTGCTGCTGCCTCTGCTGCTGCTAAGTAGCTTTAGTCGTGTCCGACTCTGTGCGACCCCATAGACGGCAGCCCACCAGGCTCCTCCGTCCCTGGGATTCTCCAGGCAAGAACACTGGTGTGGGTTGCCATTTCCTTCTCCAATGCATGAAAGTGAAAAGTGAAAATGAAGCCACTCAGCCATGTCTAACTCTCAGCGACCCTGTGGACTGTGGCCTACCAGGCTCCTCCATCCATGGGATTTTCTAGGCAAGAGTACTGGAGTGTGGTGCCATTGCCTTCTCCACTTTGTCTCTACCCTCCCTATTAAGATCTGTCAGATTATCCCCAGAATGCAAAACTCTGAAATTCCTTTAGGAAAGAAAGAATTTTGAGCAGGAATGCCAGTTGCCAGTGTTCTGAGTCTCAGCTTTCTTGCACACATGTTCAGTTGCCCTCTATAGCTTGTCTGTAGCCTGTTTTCCAGTCTGTCAGCCCAGCACTGCCTATATCCTGTGCTTTAGCAAGACTGAGTTACCTTGTACCTCACACCTATGTTTCTCCATCTCTGCTTTGCCTTGTGCTGTTACCTGGAATATGATCTTTATCCAAACTCCATACATACTGCAAAGCCATTTCAACTGTTTTCTCCTTTGTGAAGATCTGTCTGCTTATCCTAAGCTTGAAATATTCTCTCTCTATTGTGAACTCTCTAGGTATCTTTACCTTAATTATAGTGCTTAGACTTCTCTTTTTCTGTGTTTGCTTATGTCTCATATCTTGTAGGTCACTGAAGACAAATGCTTAGCTCTTGCCTTTTGTTCAATAAATATTGAAGGAATAAAAGAGACTTGAACTCATGTAAAGAAAACTAAGTGCCCTTTCGCTATTTACTTACCTATCCTGGGTGTCAGTTCTCTTTAAATTATGTTTATTCTTCCATTTCCAAGTTAATAACAGCTAACATTGAGTGAAGTGCTTCACTTTTCACAAAACTTTGCACATTTATCCTGCTCGACTACCCCCCGCCTCCAGTAGTTCAGTAAGGAGATAGTGTATGTAAACCGTAAAGTAAGGTACAGATGCTCTTTCTCTGGTTAAGCGTTACTGTTCTCCAGTCACTGGTCTGTGAACTTTTTCTCTACTATTGAGCGGACTCTTCTTAGCAGCCCATTTTCCCCCCTAATTATTGACGTATAACTGATTAATGATATTATAGAAGTTTCAGGCGTACATCATAGTGATTCACAATTATAAAAGATTATGCTTCTTTTATATTTATAAACTATTGGCTATATTCCCTGTGCTGTACAGTATACTCTTGTAGCTTTTTTATTTTATACATAGTAGTACAGCTGCCCTAACTGGTTCTTCAGTCAGGTTTCCAACTCAGGTATATTCTCTTGGGATATGGGAGAAAGAGAAATATTTTGTGCCAAAAGAGAATATTTAAGAAGAAGAAATTGTAGAGATTTTCTCTCAGATGTTTCCTTTGATTCTTAAGGATTAAAATAGTCTTGATTTCTACAACCCTCTGCCACTTCTTTCTTTTATGGCTCATAAGAGTCTCATTTCTGAAATGTCATTAATTTTACTGGTCCCTGAAGGATGTTACTCACGCTTGATGAGTCCTGAGGGTCTTTGGGATATTAGTCTCGTTTTAACTCTTCCTGGTGTAATTGGATCAGCGTGGTGCTTTTGGCTTACTTGGTTAGAGTTTGTCAGAGGAGAAAGACATTCTCCTTGGTGCAGTGCTAAAGTGTCTCTGTCCCCAAGACTCCTGACGGAAATGACATTGTTCAGTGTCAGCAGCTCTTGGGATTCTCGAGGTGAGATGCAGCCACTGATGGGAGGTTCCTCGGGCAGCCACAGGTAGGTTTTCAGGGGTATGCGTATCGAACTCTCATATCCTCAAAATAACTTCTGTCCCACCTGTCAATATTTACAGAATCATCAGTACGAGTTGCTTTGCTTTGGCATCCCAGGTGGCACTAGTGGTAAAGATCCTGCCGGCCAATGCAGGTTAGATGTAAGAGACACAGGTTTGATCCTTGGGTTGGGAAGATCCCCTGAAGAAGAGCTTGGTAACCAACTCCAGCATTCCTGCCTGGAGAATCCCATGGACAGAGGAGCCTGGCAGGGTGCAGTCCATAGCGTCGCACAAAGTTGGACATGACTGAAGTAACATACATGCAAACATTTTGCTTTTATAAATTCCCTCTGTAATCTTTTCATATAAATCCATTTTTTAAATTTAGCAACTAATATGGAGAATGCATAAAAAATAAAGCAGTTGTTGAACTTACTTAAAAGTATATTTTCAAAGGCTCTCCATGGCATACTTCCTTCTTAGCTCTTAACTAAATCAGTATTTCTCTGAATAATCTCTCGGACTTTCCTGGTTGTCCAGTGGTTAAGACTCCAGGTTTCCAATGCAGGAAGCATGGTTTTGGTCTACAGGAGACATGAGTTTGGTCCCTGGACAAGGAACTAAGATTCCACATGCTATGCAGTGCAGCTAAAAAACAAACAAACAAAACCAGAATGATCTCGCTAACCATGTAGTCCTCTCACTTTAGTGTACATAGGAAAGCTGGAGAACTTGTGAAAAATACGGAGGCTGGTTTTACTCTTCTTCATTTTGCAAGAAGCACCTCAGAGAATTCTGATGCCTGTGCTCCTCTGAGTACATGTTGAAGGTACAGTATTAAAGTCTCACCTTTCTTTGCCTGTGACTACTGTTTTCTTTTGCCAGCATCCTTCAGGACAACACTGACATTTACGTAGAGTTGCTTCACTTCTTGATGCTTGGGTGTTTGAAGGACTGTGTCTCCCATGTCCCCACACACACCTTAGGCATTGATCCTCTCTCATGAGTGCAGCAGGCATTGTTGAATATTCCCCTTGTTTTTTTCACCTGGGGAACCCTCGCCCCACCAGCATACACACTGTGTAAAACTACCATCACCTCACTTCAGTAGGTTTATAGTTGTTTGAAGGGATGGATATTGAACAAAATAATTTGGTGAGAAATATTAGTTAACAACTACATGCACAACAAATAGAGTTGCTAAATTTAAAAGTTTTAAGGTCATAGTGATAGTGTTTTCTTAATATTCTTTGATTAGTAGGGGTACTTTCTGTACTCAATTGATGGCTCTCAACTAAAAGTCATGCTTAATAATAATTCCCTCCACATTTGTGTGAATATTATTTTGAACTTTAGTCTTCTTGGGACTGTGGTTGGCAGTAAGCACTGGTCATATCTTAATGGCCATGTTATCTGAGAAAGGAGCTTACTGTGTAGCTCTGTGTAAGATATATACCAACTTATAAGAACATTGATTTCTATTCTCTAAGCTAGCTGTACAGTTAAAAAGAAATCTTAAGTAATAATGTGACTGGGGCTCTCGCTAGGCCCTGCAGGGTAGACAGAGGACCAAGAATAGAAAACGCACCAGAGGTTTAGTAGGGAAATGAGTCTGATGGACTGTATCCATCATAGAGTCATTCATGCCCTGAAGAGTACAAGTACTGGGAGAGAGATTTCGCCATAATGCTTAGTGAGAGAGAGAGAGATGTTTCAGATGCCATCAGGAAAATACTTTATGCAAAATGCTGGAATCTAGCAGGTATGTATGTACACATGTGATGGAGTTATATTCCCTGTCAGACAAGTCAGAGCTGGAGTACAGAGTAGGGAAAGTATGTGATGTGTTTCAGTGACCAAGAGATCATCCTTGTTCTCTGCTGCATAGATTATGGTAGGTAGTAGGATTTGGGATCATATTCTTAGAGTCTGCAAGCCTGAGCTTTTAGGAGAGCTCTTTAAGTAATCCATAAACCTAATGCCCTTCCCCCTTAAAAATTCCTTAGTTTTGTACCATAACGAAAACTTTTTTTGAAAAGTACATATTTGTAGCTTAGGGAGTCAGAAGTAGTGTTCTTGTGTGTGCATTCGGATGTGTCTGAGTCTTTGAGGCCCCATGAACTGTAGCCTGCCAGACTCCTCTGTCCATGGAATTTTCCAGGCAAGAATACTGGAGTGGGTAGCCATTCCCGGCTCCAGGGGATCTTTCAAACCCAGGAATCAAACCTGCATCTCTTGCATCTCCTGCATCAGCGGGCAAATTCTTTATCTAGGAAGCCTAAGAAGTAGAGAGAGATGCTAGAAAGTATACAGTCAAAACAATCCTAGCAGTAGTCAGTTTCTCCTTTAATCCTTACCAGTTATTTGAGGGAGGATAGACTGAGGCAGAGGTGACATGTCTGTCTCTGGTGCACACAAAGGAGAAGAGCCAGATTGCACCCTGCATGTGACCATCTCTACTAGTCTTATCAGTTCTGAACTCTGGGATAATCTTGGCCCCAGGGAACATTTGACAGTGTCCAGGGACATTTTTGATTGTCATGACTGGGCTACTTGCATCTAGTGAATGGCAGTCATAGGTGCTGCTGATGCACAATGCATAGGACGGTGCCCCCACAAAGAATTACCTGCGCTCAAATGTCAGTTGTGTGGAGATGGTACTAACGATACTACCAGAGAGATGGTCATCACTGTTTGTGTAGACCTCTATCGGGTTTTCCTTTAAGCTGCAGAGCTAATTTAAGAGAACAGGTTTGTTTTATTCTTAGTTTTTTGATTGTGAAAGAGGTATAGTGAGTTCATATATATGCCTGTGGTAGTAAAATCTTAAAGTATTTTAGTTCCGTAAGAATTTGTATCTCCTTTACTAAGTAATATTATATTTTAATGGCATCAAATAGATGATCAGCATACATTGAATCAGCTTTTCTGAAGCACATTCTGGAATTCTCCTGTGGGAGCAATAAGTATTAGGATGTTAACTTTAGAAAGCTTCTAGTAGATTCTGACAGGTAATTATGCCTACAGTTTCCAAATCCCTTGGTTTCTTTAATTCTGCATGAGATGCTATTTGATGAGGGAAAGATAAATACCAGCATTTCCTGCCTATCGGAAGCAGATCCTGGTTACCTGCTGCATGCACTGCTGGTTGAGGAGCATTGCTCCCAGTGGTTGAAATGAAACAGATTTAAGGAAGAAATGTCTTGGGCCACATTCAGGGTTGACTTTCCTTATGGAAAAAAGTAATCCTGGTGATCAGTGATGTTCTCCTGGGAATCTGACTCTACAAATAACTTTCAGGCTAAAATTTTATATATAATTTAAGAGAGAATATTATATAGTAAACTTAAAAAGGGCAAATAAAAGCCCCAACAGTACAATTTAATTTGGTGGTATTTTGATTAATATTTTGCCTATATATATAATTTTAATATACATCTAAGACAAT
>SJYQ01001879.1:652365-783909 GCA_006410935.1 Redunca redunca | reverse complement strand
ACTGTAGTGTTCGCTTCTGAGGGGGCAGAGTCCAAGCCAGGTGTCTGATGGCCCAGCGCGAGGTCCAGTTCAGGCTTCTGGAGAATGCTCCTCTCTCCAGGCAGGGTGAGATAAAGCAGAGCTCAGGGCCCCACCCCACACGTCCTCAGCCTCCCACATTCCAGCTTCCAGCCTGAAAGTTTCTCCCAACTAGACTCCAAACACAGGGCGAGTAACATATCAGCGGAAGATCAGAGCCAGGTGTTTTATTTTCACAATCCCCTACTGTCCAACCAAGTTACCAAGCTATAACTGTCCACCAAAAAATGATTAAAGGTCTTACTGCAGCTTGGGTCTGGAGATTTTTTTTAATCCTTTTTTAGTTCAACATAAATGAGAAAGAAAAAATACTCTGACATTTTCAAAGAACAGAAGTAGGAAAGTATATTCATATACGTTCAACATATACTGCGCATATTGGTTACTACAATACAAAGCAATGATTTTTTTTTAAAAGTGTAGTTTGCAAGATGGCACGGTTAATAGGCTCACTGGCTTTCGTCTGGGTGCTCGCTGCAGGGCGGCAGTCTGCTCGTCCATCAGTTCCGTGAACAAAACAGGCTGAGTGTGTGGTGGGGGCCGGCAGGGGTGTCAGAGCGGCAACAAGCCCAGAGAAGTCAACAGTGGCTGTTCGGGCTCTCTCAGTTGCTTCCAAGAGGTGAGTAGCTGGTGGCTCCCACCGAGTAGAGAGAATGTGGGGACCATGGAAACACGGAGAGGTCCCAAGAAAGGCTCTTGCACTGCAGAAACCCACTCGAGGGATACTGGGTCCAGGAGCTGAGCTGCCAACATCAGAGAGAAGGACAAGCTACATGGGGGATCCTGGCAGCAAAACCAGGATGGCCATGCTGGGCACCCGCTTTCTTCTGTGCAAATTCAGGATGAAAGATGAGGAGGGGCCAGGGGACCTGTTACTCTGCTTCCCCAGAAAAACGGATCAAGAGTATTGAACATCTCTTCCTTGTTTTGAAGATCAGAAGGTGATAACCCAGATCTTCTGCCAGCCCCCCAGCCAGCAGAGGAGACTTTGGTTTCTAATGGTGAAGGAAAATAAAGATAGTGACGCAAACAATAGCTATCGCATATGCACTGCTTCAGCAGGGAGGCGGGGCGGGGAAGGAGACCACCACATCTGTCACTGGCACGAGTGAGAACTGCTCACAATTACAAGGTCTAAATAAAATACTTTGAACAAAAGGTGCAAGTCACAATTCAAATAGAACAGAATCTGGTTAAACATTTCTCTTTTAAACAAAAATTTCTTTTGCTTGTATTTATTATTAATAATAACAATAATATCAACATTTACCAAAAACAATTCCTACATGATCAAGAATTAAAATAGGGGCTAAGGATGCGCAGAGAGGAGGAGAAGATTAGGAGGGTGGCAGGACCCAAGACAACCTCCTGTTCTTGCCTGTGACAAAGAGGCTGAAAGGGAAAAGCATTATATATATATAGATATATATATGTATGTATGTATGTATGATGTATGTATGTATACAGATACATACACATATATATGGAGAAACAATCCTTGTTATATCACAATATAACATAGAAGGAAAGGTGACCCCAAAACACAGTGTGCCACTGTTGGGTGTTCAGTCCGTGGGCAGAACCAGCAGGACAATAAAGGCAACCAACTTTCCAAGTTACAAGAGGGGAGCTGAGTTATACACCAGAGAGACATTCTAACCGGCAACCCATCAACGCCAGGCCACGCTCAGCCTCCATGCTAACATTCTCATGTGATTTTGGCTTGGCCAGACATGGTTTTCAGTGGAGCCCAGCAGAAAAGACCTCTCCAGGTTCCAGGCTTGGGGTGTCTCTTTTTGCTCTCCAAGGGCCAAAGGCTACTGCCCCTTCCCTCTTATCTCTTTCTCCAGCCACTACATTCCAGAGTATGTTGCCCTCTAGCTTTTGCTTCTGCATAACAGCAGTTCAGGGACTGGAGGGCGCTCTGCAGACAGAGGCTGGGGAGGGGAATGGCTCTGGGCCCTGGCCACCATACGCTAACTGCTTTGCTCTTCTGTCTTAAAAAAAAAAAAAAAAGGGAAGGGGCGGGGGGGAGAAAAGAAAAAAGAAAGAAAATCACCTCCCAGAGAAAACATACCTAAAAGCAAAAACAACCAAAAATAACCCAAACCAAAAGCCAAACCAAACCACCAACTCAAATACACCAAATACACTTTCACAAAAGGTGGCGAACACGGATTTCCTGTTTATTTCCTTGGTGACTTGGTCGTACAGGCGAACATGGCAAAACCCCCCTCAGAACCCAAAAGAACAGCACACTGATGAACCGAATGGGAGGAAAGGAGCCGGCATTCTGGGTGGAGGGGAAACAATGGCAATTTGGCGCAATGCTGCTAGACACTGTTGGTTTAAAATCAACCTTTTCATTCCCGCACTGGACATAAACCTGCAACAGAGCAGACACAGAGAATTAGGTTGAAGAGACAAAGACTCAAATATTCCATTGAAAACTTTCAAAGAAATGGTTCAGTTTACCTCAGATACTTTAAGAGGATTTGCTGTACTGAGGCTCTAATACAGACTTGCCAGATGGCCTACCTTTCATCGAGTCTTTTCTGTCAATGAATTTTCAAAGACAGAACTGATACTACCTCTTGTGTATGTTTAGGCATTACTCCTGCAAAATTGGCCAGCTGACTTGTTTTCTACTGCTGGCCTCTGATCACAAATTTCTGGTATATTTTTCCGCTTGCAGCATAGCCTTAGAAAAAATCTGGCTAGAAATGTATTCTTGCTGAATTTCATCCTTTAGGACTAAGTTCAAGAACCACCTCTTTTTCCATTACCGTGGCCAGAAGTCCAGTCCGTCCTCTGAAGCTCACTTATTATTTGAAGGCTATGGCACCTATAACATGCCTTCTCCCCAACAGTTCGACCAAGGGACCATGGCCAGTATTTCTTCTAAATGTCCCCATCTACCCCTCAAACAATTAGCATGGTGCTTAATGAAGGAGCAGAAAGATGCAAAAATCTTGGCTGGAGGAGTGGTGTTGTCAAGGTCACTAGCTCAAAGTTCATGTGGAAGGAATCTCCTGATGGGATCAGGAGCTGACACTGAGCCAAAGGGCTGGTTTGGCTCCAGCCAGGGTGATACTCACTTTCCATCTTTTGCTACACGCCTGCCTGTTCCATGCTGAAGGAGACCTCGGGGTGCTTGTAGCTGAGCAGTATGTCTGTGATGCACGTGGATGGGTAGCAAGAGGAATTTAAATGCTGGCTGCCATCTGTCAGGTCTGGGTGCTCCTGACCTCCAAGACTCTCCCCGCATTCTGCAAGACCAGAGAAAACTTGGGAGGTTTGCAGGGAGCTTGGCTTGGGGTTGGGGGTGGGCAAGAGGTAGAGAGAGGAAGAGAGAAGTCTGAAACTTCTGCGGCCCTGAGTCCTAGTTCAGAGCATGCCCTCAGTTTGGTTAGTGACCACAGCTGGGGGCCAGGCTTCTTCCTGTTGCCCCCACTGTCCATTTCCCCCTCTTCTTTACTATCTCCCATTGTCAGGCACCATCAGCTCCTGTGGTGTGGGATAAGACAGCCTCGTGCTGACAGACCCTGACACCTGGGCACACTCTATGCTCAGGGCATGGGCCTAAACACGTTGAACTCCCAAGCACAGGCTTCCCAGGTGGTGCTAGTGGGTAAAGAGCCTGCTTGCCAATGCAGGAGACGTAAGAGACACGGGTTCGATCCCTGGTCAGTAAGATCCCCTGGAGAAGGAAACGGCAACCGACTCCAGTATTCTTGCCTGGAGAATCCCACAGACAAAGGAGCCTGGTGGGCTATACAGTCCATAGGGTCGCACAGAGTCGGACACGACTGAATGACAGAGCACGCATGCATGGAAGCTAGCAACTGCTCCCAGCACAGTCGAGGACATGGGCTCTGCTGTTTCTGTCACTTTACAGAGGAGGAGCTTGGGGGTCAGAAAGGTTAAGCACCTTAACCTGTGGAGCCAGTACAGAGCAGTTAAGAGTTAACTGCAGATCCATCCACTCCCGGGTCTGTGCTGTTATCAGCTAAGACCCCCTCCCTCTACTGGTTCTAGCGGGAGGCAGGCATTAGGACATGGTGCCTTCTCCTCAGAACCAGAACAAGAAACTGAAGGGGCATCTGAACATGCACACAGATAGAACACTGACGGGGCTGTGCTCAGTCAGGAGGGGGCCTCCTTTGTGCTCTCACACTCAGTGCAGGAGAACTGGGGAAAGGCGGCGTCCAGAAGCCCATGGGGACGCTGTGGCTTCCCATGGGTTCTTCATACAAGAGGGGAGCAGTCACTGGTGAAGAGGGAAGGGGGGCCCCTCTAGAAACTCCTCTGGGTGCCTGCCCCATGCGTAATGCCCCTTACCCTCGTTCTCCCCGTCCTGGAACTGCTGGCTCCCCATGAGCGATGACTGACTGAGAACTGCATCTGACATCCGGGCAGAACTAAGTGCTTTCCCTGCCACAAGACTCATGCCAGGCAAGTTGTCCAGCTGCACCTGCAGAAAACAATTATTAAAAGAAGTAAAGAGATCAGAGAACATGCCTTCACAGACTGCTATGCCCTACAGAGGAGCCCAGGCAAAGGACGGCCGCAAGCACCGTCCCAAGCACTGCTACCCAGGCCCCCTTCCTCTGAAGGGCTATCCAAAGGGGGATACTGTCGGGGGAGCTGAGGCTGGGGCCGGGGTGCGGGCGGGGAGGGAGGGGCACAGGGAGTCTCAGCTGGCGCCCTTGACGTCTACACGGCGTTCCAGTACCAGGTTTCTGACCTGGCTCGAGGCCATGAGGAGTCTCTTAGGGCGGCAGTGTCCAACAGCACTCTGTTCGAGGATGGGGATGTTCTCTGTCTGCCCCGTCCAAATCGAAAGCTGCCAGCCACACGTGGCTACTGAGTCCTGGAATGTGACTAGTGTGACTAAAGAACTCGGTTTTATGTTTTATTCTGTTTTAATTACATTTAAAATTGAAAGGTCACATGTGGCTGGTTGTGGCTGTATTAGTGCCGCCGAGGAGTCTGCCCTAAGGCAACAAAGCCCTGCCAAGTGGACTAGCTCCCTTGAAGTCTGAATAAATTCAAGGCAGCTGCCAGGATAATAACTGAGAGTCTGCAGGCTCATCTGCTGGGGCCTGAGTTTCAACTGTTTGGGGAGAAGTTCAATAACTAAGACTAGAGGAAATGGATGTTCTTGACCCTCAGCTTCAAATGTGGAGCTCGGCGTCAGCAGAGATTCTCCTGGAATTCCAGGCTTGTTACAGTGATTCAGAGACATACTCCCTGAGTGCTCAGGGGCGCTGGACTCTGAGGAGAACGAGAGACACCACCCCACATTCCTAAGTTCTGCTTTCAAAGGTCCCGCTTCCAAGCAGCAGGAGGGGCTGACGTACATAAGCATCGTCGCTGTTCTGGATGGTGTGATGTCTCTGGAGGGTGCGGGGCCTCTGGTGCTCGCTGACTGAGGGGTGTGTGGGGTACCCAAGTCCATTGTGATCTGGCAGCTCCATCGCTTGTCCAGGAGAACTTCTATCCATGCAGTTCCCTAGGACGGACTCTGAGGAGACAGAGTGAAACAGGGTCAGTCACCAGACCTAGTGCTTCTCTCAGTCCACTCTCACCAAAGCAGCATCTTGCAAGGCACAGTGGGCCAGGGTGAGGATCACCATTGGCAGACCACTCTCGGCCAATCCTCAGCTGGCTGGTGACGCTCGGAGGAGCCTGGACCAGCCTGCCAACTCTCAGTCCTTCCTGGGCCTCTCTCTGCAGGGATCATTCCCTTACGAGAAAAAAACCCATGTATTAGTGGTTGGCTGAACCTTTTCTTTTCTCTTCCTTTCTCTGTTGATTTGATAGTGCTATGTTCCCAAGCCTAGATGCGCAAGAGAATCATTCTTGGACCTTCAGGACCTCTAGCCTGGGAGAATGGCTTCCACCCTGTGGACGCCTCTCTCTCTTCTCTTGGCTTCCCCTCCGTACCCCGCCCAGTCCTCTCCTCTCCTCCTCCAACTCCAACCCCAACTCCTTTCAAGGGTCCTCCTCTCTTTACCTATCCATCCTTGAGCTTCTCACTGTCCCCACACTTACTTTGGCAATATCATCTATTTTCATGGCTTCAACTACACTGCTTCTATGTAAAGAATTACTATATGCTCTTTTAAGCTCCAGATTCAAAATTCTAAATATTTACTAGATATCTTTCCCTGGATGGCTGAACAACATCAAACACTTCAAAGGTTCAATTCTGAACTCACCAGCTTCCCCCACAACCAGCACCTCCTTTCCTAATCTTCTGCATATGAGCTCATGGAGTCCTTGCTGATTCCTTACTCCTGCTTCCACATCACCTGAAACCTGAAGAATCTGCCTCTCCAGTGTTGGTCACTTTAATCTCTTTCTTTCCAGTCTCATTGCTTCCACCAAAGTTTGGTTACCTCCTGCTTGGATCACTATAATAGGCTCCTAATCATTCCTCTTCCACGGCCCTACAAAGATTAACCTTTCTATAGTGGAGCCCAAACCCCTCACTTTCACTGGCCCAGTCTCTCTTCTAACGAGCATCCCACACAACTCACCCCTACATTCTAAGCTTCGGTCAAAGAGGACCACTCACGATTCAATGCATTTGCTTTCACCTTTCTCTCTCCCTGAAAATGCTTAATCTTCTACTTCCATTCCTGCCAGTTCTAATCAATGTATCCTTCTAGGTCCATCTCAAATGTTAACATTTTTATGAAACTTTCCCTTTCAAACAGAAATAAATTGTTCTTTCCTTTCATTGTCAGAAGACTTTATTAGACTCTGATTATGCTAACATTATTCCTGACACCATCTTCAATTGTGTACTTGTGTTAATGTTTCATATTAAACTGTAAATTCTTTGAGGACAAGAATTATTACACGCATGTTTGTGAGCGTTCAGTATTCCAGAACACTGCCTGATACCAGTGTTTCATAACACTTACTGATATCAATAAGCACTCTCTTAATATAGGTCAGTCACCTGTCAAGAGTCAGGATGGTCAAGAGTACCAAGGCCACACCAAGGTTGACAGGGTCCTGCTGTTGGCACGTCTGGCTCCAGTCCTTAAGAGTCTAGCACTTGAATATGTGTTTTCTTTGGTTGGTTGGTTTTTCTGGGTTAAAGTTCCCTGGCAACTACCGGGCTTATCTCACAATGAATGGTAACTTGGTGAGACCAAGTTTTTAAACAAATTTTAATGGGAAACACAGTCCTAATGCTAACTGCACCATTCCAGTATCTATGTGAATAATGAAAGTAACACGGGCTGCTTGAGTGATGTGTAAAGTATTTCAGGTCTCTATATTCAAACGGACTCCTTAACCATCACGGTGAGGCCAGGGCTTAGGGGTGAGGCCAGGGCTTAGGGGCTGGGCCGGGACAGGAAGGGAGGGGAACGAAATGACATGCACCTTGCTGGTAATGCAAAGCACTCTGGAGGAACGGGAGAGGAAAGGGAGCTTCCAAACGACCGAGAGGAAGGCGAGTGAAACTAAGCTGCTCTGTGGGATGAGGTCACCCACCCGCCAGCCACCCTGATCCCCATCAGTGGCACAGTGCATGTGGTGGCTGCAGGTCCAAATGAAGGCCACCGGCAGGCAGTGGTGCAAGGCTGCCTCTGGTGGGTGGTATGTATGCTAAATCTCCCTCCCTACCATCTCTCTCTGTGAAATGTGTTTTTATTCCTGAGAATGGGGTTTCTCCACATCTGAACACCCCCCTCCTTTTGGCCCTGCCCGTGGGAAGGTCCCATGGATTCTGTCCTCGTCTGTTCTCTTCACAGCCTTTAGGTCTGGTGCAGACAGATGGAGCCCTTCTTGACAAATCTCACGACAAGCCTTCCTGTTCTAATCAATGCATCCTTCTAAGTTACATTCTGAGCCCCGCCTGGGGCCCAGAAGCACCCGCTCTGGGGTCAGGGAGCCCCGGGCCTGGATCCTGGCTTCTCCAGAATTCCTGGGCAAGCTACCTGACTTTACTGGGTCTCGCTCTCTTCATCTGCAAAACAGGACTCATCCACAGGTCTGCGAAGTGCTTACTGGAGCTTGGTCCTCTGTAAGAGCCCAGTAAAGACTGGTATTATTCACACTCATTTCAGAGATCTTATTTCTCAGAGGATGGGGCACAATGAACCAGCTGACAAAAACAAACAAGATGATTTTATCACAGAATCCTACTTCGAGAATTATGGGGCTAGTTTACCACAGGTAAGTGAGCAAGTGAGCTACTGAAAATTTAATTTCCAGGAAAGCAGCCTCTAGTTTAGGAGATACAATTAAAAACTAGATGAAAGGGAGTTCCCTGGTGGTTCCGTGGTTAAGACTTGGCGCTCTCACTGCTGGGGCCCGGGTTCAGTCCCTGGTCAGGGAACGAAGATCCTGCAAGCCTCGTGGCCGTGTGTGTGCTCACTCAGTCCTGTGCGACTCTCTGTGACCCCATGGACTGTAGCCACCAGGCTCCTCTGTGCATGGGATTTTTCAGGCAAGAAAACTGGAATGGGTTGCCATTTCCTCCTCCAGGGGATCTTCCTGACCCAGGGATTGCAGCTAGGTTTCCTGCATTGGTGGGGGGATTCTTTACCACTGAGCCACCTGGGAAGCCACACAGCACAGCCAAAAATAAACTTAGACAAAAAAGAAGCATATTAATAGGGGTTGGGTAGCAAACCAGGGGTCTTTCTATTCAAATTTTAATATAATTCACAGGTCGAAGATCAGGAAGGGCTGGCACCCTTGGCTTGGCAGATATGCTTGGAAGGGGAAGAATGCGAGGCAAGGGGGCATAAAGAGAAGAATGTAAGACTAAGAATTCAGGGGATTGGAAGTCAGGTTCCAGCTCCATCACAGTGTATGAACTTGGACAAGTCATTTAACCTAACCTCAATTTCCCTATCTGAAAAATGAGGGTTGTTTGGGAGCTCAAGAGACAACAGGTGTCAAAGGGCCTTTCATAAATTGGAAAGGACTACACAAGCAAAGTAATTATTTAGTAAGAATGTTGAGTTTAGAGGGCCCTTGTGACTCTATAGAGGAGATCCACTGACCAGTTTGGCAAGGGAGGCACTGGGTGTAAACAGACCAACCTGTTGAGCAAGGAACAGGAAATTGAGGCTCAAATCTTTGGCATTCCTTATGCCAATTCAGCAGCTGAAGGAACTGTCAAGCTCACCAAAGGATGCAGAAAGAGGATGCCAAGAGCAGGATTCTCAGGTATTTACCTAAGCAAAGCTGAGAAAGTACAGAGNATTTCTGCCTGGGAAATCCAATGGACAGAGGAGCCTGGCGGGCTACAGGTCTTGGGGTTGCAGAGAGTTGGACACAACCAAGTGACTGAACAACAACATGTCAGGCTAAAGCAGGGAGAGGCTGTGGAGTCCGGTTTCTCCTGTAAAAGGGATCATAAAACATATGCCCAGGGTGGTTGTGAAAAACAAATGAGTGACTGACTGGAGGGCACCAAGCCCGGAACAGACGTACTACAAACACCTTCTTGGAGCGGGCACCTAGCCAGCATCCCTCACTTGTACACAGATGAAGACGGGGGGAGGGGTTATGTGCCAGGAGGTCACAGAGGAAGCTCCTGTGTTTAAGGTAAGGACAATGGGGACGCCTCAGTATAAGTAGTTTTAAACATGCAGACATACATTCCCGGAGGGTTTCTAACTCTGGAGCAGCTTTGGGCTTCCCTAGGCCATTTTTTCCCTATTGCATTATCTAACTGTACTGGATCCTAAACCCACGTGGTAATCTACTGGGGGCTTTATTCATTAAAGAGAATTGTATATATCATTCCAAAAGTCTTAGAACAGAAGTGGAAAGAGGTTAGAAAGAGGCAAGGTAATAGTATTCAAGAAAAGGCATAAGCTAAGTTAAAGAGTAAATTGAGAGTAAACCAGGTAGACACAGGAAGGATTATCTCTAGCACATACTGGCAAGGGGAACAGGAGATAAGATTCTGGCCTCTAGGAAAGGTCTTATCAACGGTCAGGAAAAGGAGATCTAAGAAAAAGGAGGATTTGGGGGAGAAGCAACCCTGATCATGGTAGTGAAGAATCCACCTGCAATGCAGGAGACCCAGTTTAATCCCTGGGTCAGGAAGATCCCCTGGAGGAGGGCATGGCTACCCACTCCAGTACTCTTGCCTGGAGAATCCCATGGACAGAGGAGCCTGGTGGGCTACAGTCCATGGGGTCGCAAAGAGTCAGACATGACAGAGTGACTAAGACTTTCAAACCAGATCATGAGGCAACAGGAACAGGGTATTTTTTAGCTGAAACCTTTAGGGGTGTATTTACGGCTGGATTCTTCCAGAAACCTAAAGAGAAAGAGAAGCATGCAGAGAAGCGTGGTGGTGATGGCGGTTGGTATAAGAAGGCAGAGAGAAGAGAGAGGGAGAAGAGATCGCAGGCACTTAGCTTGGGGAATGGTAGGAGGGATCTGTCAAGAGAATCCGACTCACGTGTTGGTCTGAAGTGAACTGATTTAAAGCTGCTGGATCCAGGTCAGACTCTGGGTTTCAGGAAACCTTTGCCCTTAGCTTCTAATTCCTTCCTATAGACTGCACTTCAAGGAAGGCAGCTTGTCTCCCCCTAAAACATTCCTGAGACACTCTCACCCATGGTCTTTCCTGATGCTTCTCCCCTAAATCCAAACAGCAAAATCCTCTTCATCCACCAAGTCCGTGCGTGCTCAGTTGCTCAGTGTTTGACTCTGAGACCCCATGGACTGAAGCCCGCCAGGCTCCTCTGTCCATGGGAACTCTCCAGGCAAGAATACTGGAGAGGGTCACAAGCCCTCCTCCAGGGGATCTTCCTGACCCAGGGACTGAACCTGCGTTTCCTTAGTCTCCTGCATCGGCAGGTGGGTTCTTTACCACTGGGCCACCTGTGAAGCCACCAAGACCTCACTCAAATGTCACTCACTGTGGGAAACCTGGCCCTGCTCTGAAAGACAGCCAGGCTCCCCTGGCTCTGGTGCTCCCGTAGCGCCTGAACCTGCCACGCTCTGCTTCTCTTTAGGCACTAAACACCCACAAGCCTGCCAAGAGGGGTGGGGTTCCTCTGACAATCGGAGGACACAAGCCAATTCAAGCCTCCTGGTCTCTCTGTATATAGTTGTCACAGAGGAGGGAAAAGTGAAAGGAATTGAGAGAGAATCGTTTTTGAAGAAAAATATTTCAAAAGGTTATTTTCACATACGGCAATGTGAAAGGGGTGAAGGGGTGGGGTGTGTGCACTGTTTGCTCACTTGCTCCTTCCTGGAGTCTTGCACATTCGGCGTGTGCTCAGGACACGTCTGCTGGAGTGGAGTGAGCAGCTCTCGGGCTCAGTGCCACTTCCTAGCTGTGGACCTTGGGGAGAGTTACTTAATCTGTGCCTCAGTTGTCTCACTGGTAAAATGGGGACAGGAAGAGCTGTGAGAATTAGGTGACTTTGCGTGTGAACAGCCTCTGGTGTGTGGCATGTGGAATGCACTAGGGAAACGTCAGCTCGCCTCCTTTTCCGATGAAAGCTGTCATCCACACAGGAAGCTTTCCCAGCATCCCTGATGCCATCAAGCTGCCTCTGCTAGAACACTCCCAGCCACAGAAAGGTCCCAGTCTGCTCAGCAGCCTCTTCTGGAAAGTTCTTGTGAAGGCTTCCCTGGGGGTTGAAAGCTGCTGCAACTTCCATCCTGGTCTTGGCTCTGCCTCATAATACGAATCCAGAGAAATCTAATCCTTTTCCATATGACAAGTATGATGGTTCTCCTGAGTTCTCCCCGCAAGCCTAAACATCCCCAAGTCTGTCAGCCAATCCACCTATGACTTGGTTCCAAAACCTCCCCCTAGCCTACGTCAACTCAAAAATACAGCAACCGCAGGTGGACACAATACATCTGACTGGTGCAGACCTCACACAGGATGGTACCCACCTGCTCAAAAGCCTAGGATTTAACGGGAGTTTATGGAACTGCATCCCTATTGGTGCTCAGTGAGCACAACCTGAAGGCACCACGCCCTCTTCACGTAAACTGACTGAGGGTCAGGTCTTCCATCCTGCCCTGTGCCTGGGGACCCAACTGCCCCAGGAGCTGAGTCTGGTGTACTGACTTTAAAGTGCAGGGCAGGACAGGCTTCAAGAAAGAGGAGGGTGGGGAAAGTGCCCAGTTTCAGGGTTGAACATTTTATGGAGAAACTTGCTTTCAAGATCTGTGATGATGGGATGGATGTCAGTCCAGATTTTGGGTACGGTGAATGCTATGACACTAACGAAATGACATTTTCTGAGCATAACTCACTGCCAGTGACTCCAATCTCCTTCCAAATGAAAATGAATGCCCTCATTAACTATACAGTGATACTAAATGAAACAGCATGGCATCCCTTGTGACGCTGTAATATTCTGTACTTAGCTTATTAATGAAGTGATCAGAATAATAATACCTCAAATTATTTAAACCATACATTCAGATTATCAAGCATACCTCTCTCCCCGTGTCACACACACAAACATTATGTATAAACATAAACACATTTGTGTATGTTTTAATCTTCAAAAATACTCTGCAAAGGACTGTTACTCCTCCTGCCGTTTTTCACGGATGGGGAAATAAGAACCTGAGGGTTAAGTGACAAGGTCACTGCACTCATAACAGAGGCAATCCAGGACCGAGGGACCCTGACCTACTCCAACACTGTTTACACTAAACCCTGTTTCCCTAGTACTGGCTGACTTTTTTCTATCACAGAGGTTAAAGCTAGCTATTTTGATGACAGCTGAGAAATTCTGGATTCTAAGGAACCACAGTCTGAATATGGGAAAACAGGTAGTACATCTTGCTGACCATCATCTGTGTGTTCATTTTCTATCACTCTCTTTTAATTCTGAAAACAGATTCCCTTCCCCATCAGATACCCATTTCCTATGTGCTTCTCCCCTAAAAGGTCCTACAGGTCTTCTCAGGAATTCTTTCTCTCTTAGCAACCCAGAGTACCAGCTGAAAAAGGTAAACACCGCTGAGTTCACTGAACGAGGGCAGGCTGGCCCAGAGATCGACCCTGCAGTGCTCTTACCTCGGCTGGACACCTTATTTCTAGTGAAGGCAGCAGCCGGCTGTCGGTACGGATGGATCCCCAACTCCTGTGCATGATTCACGGTTCCCAGGAGAGATTCAGGGTCCCCGGGGCCGCCTGTACTCAAGAGCAGGGGGCTGTCATGGCAACCTTTGGTCAATGTGTTCCCGCTCTTCCTGTCCGGGAAGCCGTCCTTGGCCCCCTCGCACGAGCACTCCTCCTCCATGCTCTCCGAGTGCACGAGCGCCGGCTGGGGAGCATAACCGTGGGTTGGGGTCGGGGAGGAGACCTGCGAGATACATTCTTGCGCCCTGATCTGCAGAAGGTGCTGGGGGCTGGTGTGGTGGTGGTGGTAAGAGTCAGCGTTCTGATACGGCAACGCCTGGCGCTCCGCCATGCTCTGTCCCCCAAGGCCGGGAGCCAGACTCCCGGCGTCCCCCTGGTTCATGTGCCGGAACAGCTCTTGGTATTCCTGCTGCTGCTGCTGCTGCTGCTGCCGCTGCCGCTGCTGCCTTTTGATGAGCTGTGCAAACTCCGCCGGGGGCAGCCGCATGTCCGAGTGGCCGGTGAGTGAGTGCCGGGGGGAGAGCAGTCCCTGGAGGATGTGGGGCACCTGCTGGTGTCGCGTGTAGTCTGGCGGCGTGGGGGACAGCAGGGCCTGCTGCAGTGCCGATGTGGTGTAGTGCGGTGGCTGCTGATGTGCACTGGGAGGGAAGGTGGGGAACTGGTCAAGCGGAGGGACTTTCAGGGCTTGGGTGGGAGGCAACCCCGCTCCTGGTGAAGGGCTGTAGCTGCTGGGGGAACCCCGGGACTGGTCCGAAAACAGGTGGGGGTGTATATGCGCCTGGTCGTAGTTAGCAGGGGAGAACCGATTCACGTTCAAGCTGCAGACACAAAAGGGAGTGAGTACCAGGCATCCGTGTGACAAGTGGCTAAACTCCCCGGGGAACGGCTACCACTCTCCTCAGCAGCGAGTCTCTGCTGGTACAGAGAACCACGGGACCACAGGGAGGATGGGGGCATAGGTATTACCCCCACCACTCCCTTGGGCTTGAGGGTAGCAACATCACTTGAATTAAGATGTGCCCATCTCTTAGAATATGAGTGATGGAAAGAAACAATCCTAGAAGGACAGACAAGGAGGGTAACTGAAATTTTTACCTACTCCTCTAACTGGCCCTTTTCTTCTTTGCAGACCTACAGTAAGGTGGTAGTGGTGTTTAGTCGCTAAGTCGTGTCTGACTTTTTTGTGACCCTATGGACTATAGGCCACCAGGCTCCTCTGTCCACGGGATTCCCCAGGCAATAGTACTGGAGTGGGTTGCCGTTTCCTCCTCTAGGGGAATCTTCCTGACCCAAGATCAAACCCACATCTCTTGCATCTCCTGCATCGGCAAGCAGGTTCCTTATCACTGCACCACCTGGGAAGCCTATACAGTAAGGCAGCTGCGTCACTATCCTCCTGCGCCTCACTAGCATTTTGATCTTGAGTCAATATATAGGTTTCAAGTCCATCCCAAGCCCACTGCCTCACTTTTAGTCAGGCTGAAATGAGCACAGCCCAGTCAGAGCCCTTCTGTTCTCCTCTCCTCTTACTAAGGGGCTTCCTCCCACCTGGGTCCCCTGGAGAGATGACCGGGAGACTCCGGGCAGCCTCACCTGTGGGCCTCTGCACTGTCGGCGCTCAGCTGCTTGGACAAGGGCCGGTGCCCATAGCTGAGGGCGGCCATCAGGCTGGTCCGGAGCTGCATCTGAACCTGACTGGTGTTGGGGCTGATGGAGACGCCCCGGCCTGCAGAGGTGGCAGCAGCCCCAGGCATGCTGCTGAGCATGTCGACAGGCTCCTGGACTTGGATGGTCACCTGCTGTGACTGGGGAGGCTGCTGTATGCCCAGGCAGGTTAGTGCCACGTTGGGAGGAGGGGAACAGTTCTCAGGCTGCTGCTGGAAGATGGCACTGCGGGAGGGGAAGCCTTGAAACTGGGAGGAAGATGTAGCACCTGGGGAGAAAGGAGCCCCAGAGTGACCACATGCCCAGGTTACCTGCGGCCAGAAGTCATGGGAGCCACTGAGGACACTCAACTCACATACCACCCAGAGCAGGGTTCCTCCAACTCCAGGGTGTGGAAGGTTCCTCTGGGGGATTTGTGAAGACACACACTCCTGGGCCCAACCCTCAGAAGCTGACTCAGTAGATAAGGACAGGGCTCCAAGAATTTGCAATTCCGGGAAATTGCCCATTGATTATTCTCTGAGTAGCTCTCATTCAGGGCAATGCTTCTCAAACTCTAATGCACGTATGAAGGGCCTGGAGATCTTGCTAAAACACAGATTCTGATCGAGCAGGTCTGCGATAGGATCTGAGATTTTATTTTTCCTGCTGATGTTGCTGGTCAGGGACCCCACTCTGAGTAAGAAGGGCTTTGAGACCAACTCAGCTCTTCAGGGGCTCTAGACTGAGTGGCGTTACTTAAAGAGATTCTCATTTTTCAGAACGCTAACCCCTCAGAGTGCTGGCCTCTGAAGGAACATATAAATTAGGGCCCGCTCATCTTTGCCTCCATCTGAACACCCACAAGAGAGGAGCCACGTGCCCAGAGGACCACCAAATTCAGGCGTGACAAGAAGGAAGGTTCTGGTAGTAGCCCATTCGTTTGGTACAGTTGGAGGGGACTTTATGAAAACATCAATACCAGTCAACCATTATTGAGAACTATACTGTTCCAGGGGCTATTCTAAGTATTATACCTAACATATGTATCTCATAGTATTATCCCTGTCTTACATTTGAGAAAGCAGAGATGCCCGGAAGTTAAGCAGTCTACCTGTGGCCTCACAGCTAAGGAGCTGGCGGCAGCAGGAGCCAAGCCAAGGCAGCCTGGCACTAGAACCACCCCCTTACGCAGCATGTTGCTCCGTCACCCCAACCAGTGGCTTGAGGAAGTCAAGACGCAGCCTCACTTCTCCTGTGGCTCACGGTTCCGAGAAAACCTCTCCACTCACCGTGAGACTGCATCATGGCGCTGCTCATGGGGGGAGGGCTGTTACTGGGCTGTCTGAAGAGATGGTTGTTGGGGTGGTTGGGAGGTGGGCTGGAAGGCTGAATCCTTAACCTTAAAAAACAACAGAACTGGATGAATAAATATACTTCCTGAGGTGACGATATAACCTTGAAGTCAGTTTCAGCCATTTGATACCCACAGGCAGAAACTCCATTTTTAGTTGTGATAAGCTTCCAGGCTAGAAGGCCACCCACCACAGTCTACTGAAAGCCTGTCTACATCTTATCTCCCCAGACGTCCCAAGGAGGCAGGGGTCACTGTGGGCCTGCATCTGGCCTCCTGTGTTAGGTGCCAGATTACATGGTTCATGGGGATAAGAAAAGGAAGTGGCACAGGAAGTCACGATTTTAGAAAGCTGCTGAAATTTAAACTGGTCTTCCTGCTTTTCAGATGGGTTTTTCCAAGATGAATGCTATAGTCAGTCACGTGAGTTAGGCCAACAGCTTAGGCAAAGAACATGTTTCATTACCTCTGGAGCTGGTGGGTGAGGAGGGCGGGCTGATTTTCACATGCAGCCTGGAGAGGTGGAGAAGGTTGAGGAGGACAGATAGAGTCCTAAAATACATGCAGGAAAGGAGAGAAAAATACTCGTGAGCTTGCAGATTAACCAGAGCCATCCTTGGGAAGGGAAGAGACTATCTGCGACTGAGATTTATGCTCCCGTCGTTCGTCAAAGGGCTTGATTACCTTGACTCAAACATGGCAACCACACAAATAACTCAACTCCACTCTGCCCTGCTGATCTCCTCCAGCACTGACAGGCCCATCAGCCTGAGAGCAAACTCCAGACAAGTTGGAGAAAGCGGAGAGGGAAGGCCTACTTGAATCTGCTGCTGGAGAATTTGGTGGTGCTGCTCCTGCTGGTATAACATATGCTGCTGCTGGGTCTTCTCCAGGGTTCTTTCATCAATCTGCCCCCCGTACATCTTCTGCAGCTGCTCACACTCCTGAAGGGAAAGCAGTTCACACAGAGAGGATACAGCCAGGCCTAACCCAGGCAGTGCTGCCAGCAGACGCAGAGCTGCCCTGGGTCTCATGGGCAGAGGGAGCCCACAGAGAAGAACTGTGTCCTTGATGAGCAACTAACCCCTTTAGGTGGCATTTGTGTACTAAATAAATTCACGCTCTGTGCTGGCTGCACGAAGGGAAAAACACCAAGGTGGTCTGGGTACGAGCGAAGGTTCCAGTGTGAAATCGGTGTACAAAGCACATGCCACTCGAAGCTTGGTCGTCAGGAAGGCAGAAAGGAAACCGGCCCTTTATAGAAGCCTGGAGGTACACCTCCTTCCTCTGGGAGCACCATTCCATACCAGCTGGAGAGTATGCCAGGTGGTAAGAGCGCAGAGCAGGCTCCAACAAGACCCAGTGCCCACGTCATGAGGGGAACGCCAGGGTTGCTTCAAAAGACATTTCCGGGTGCTTCCCACTGAAACCCAAGCCCAGAAACTCCTCTCTCAGGAACCACAGAGGCAGGAGGAAATTTAGTCCCTTCCTGGGGGAAGCTGGATGTAAGCAGAAGGTGGGAAAGCGTGTAAGGGCTATCTGCTTTGGCATCTCTAAAACTGCAGTGCTGCTGTGAGGGGGCAGAAAGCTTAACACCCGTGTCCTCCTGCAACACCAGTCTCTGTACCCATGCTTCTCCAGAGATGCCTGCCGTCTCTAACATTACCTGCTGCAACTGTTTGATGCTGCTGTTGTTGCCCATTTTTTCCAGGTGAGCTTTGAAGGCCTGGATGCTTGCAGCCCCATCTGAGAACCGGCGCACAGGGGAGAAACGCTCCGTAGGGAGGTGCAGGGTGTTGGAGTCCTTGTAGGTGGAGCTGAATATATGGGAAGAGAAGGTTAGGGGCTAGGACTGAGGGGTTTAGACCAAATCACCTAGGGATGCTGTTCCAGATGAACACAAAGCTGCCGGCTACACGCGCAGCCTGGCATATTAAGCCATTTCCATGCCATCTCCAGAGGCCAGTCATTTCCCTAGCCTGCCTTCCCTTTAGAGGCCTCCAAGTGACCATCTTCCATTTCTACTTACCTTGAGTTGGCTTAATGTCCAAGCCTGGGAAGGTCCTGGGATCAGATACATCCATTTCTTACAAACACACTGGGTCAGAGAGAGAGGAGCTTCACAGCAGCCCTCAAGCCCAGCTGCATAGGAACTCCTCCTTTTACAGTCATGTCTCTACCTACTGCCTTTAGAAACCTAGAACAAACCTACCCATGTGACCTAAAGTTTTCCCTGAGTAGTAGCCTCTGTATGACCGACCAGAGGGAAACTACAGTCAACTTTGGGGTCAAAGGTCTGGCCTGGAATTCATAGGTTTTTTATGCTAGAAAACGCAAGGTGGAGCTTAAAGTGGGGAAACCGGAGGCCTCTGATCCCCAGATGGAGACAGCCCATCCTTAAGAAACGTGGGCCTGAAGATCCTGCACATACCTGGTCAACGCAAATAAGGTTATCTGCTGTGAAAGGTAACTTCTCAGAGCAGTGGCACCCTCCCAACCTGCTAATGAAAGAGGAATCGTGTGGATTACCTTCAAAATGACCCCCACTGCTCAATAAGAACAAAGCCAGCGTCTTACAGAAAGAAAGAACGTGCTATCAGTAAGGAATGCCTAAGACAACGTGAGAGTTAGAAGCTAAGACCTATACTTGTTACCTAATCAGAAAGAGATGTTTATGGGTTGAAGTAAGCAGATAAAAGACTGCCAAGGCAGCATTCCAGCAGCTGATGGAAAGGATCAGGGTTTCAGGTCCAGGGCAGAGATGACATCACACTGAGCTGTGGGTGAAATGATGTACCACCTTGCCAGTTATTCATTCTGGACAGAAGCGGAACCAAGGCTAAGAAAGCGGGTGAACAAGCGAATTTAAGTGCAGCAAACAGGGAGGGTCTAGGAGGGGCTGATGAGTGTGTAGAGGAGTTAAAAGAGTTCTGGCAGCAGGGAAAAGCCCTCCACCCTCTAATGATGGCTCCTGTTTGAGACTCCACCTGAAGCTTGACACAGCAGTGAGCTGATGAAATGAATACAACATGTATCTGGGTTCGGTAACACGAAAGACAAATGAGTTTGGAAGACACACTCCAGAAACAGTGATCATGGGAGCTGGTCTCAGGGGTATTTCCTCAATATTTCTTATTTCTGTTTCTACTTCAGGTGTTTGGAGTTAAAGCAAGCAGGTACTATTTTCTCCTAGAATTTGATTCTTACACTTTCAGTATTTTCTGATGATGGACACATTTCTGACTCACTCAGAAATCTGTGTTCTTCAAGGAGTTAATTATAGTCTGTCTGTACAAAACACATTCTCTCCCATCCCAGGTCCACGTATTTCATGACTTTTCCAGAAGATCAGGTTGTGAACAGACTGACACCCTGGGCAGCCCAGCACAAGGAGCTTCAGAGGAATAGTTCTTAGGTAGCTGCTCATTCTGGAAACACTGACAGTATCAGTTGTGTTTTATTTTTATTAGCAATCACATTCAAACTCAGGACAGCCTCATGTCAGGCTGATATTCCCACTACACTCTTCAAACAGGGACTTGGCTCCCCACCTAGATAAAATCCATCTTGTATTAGTTAGGTTTTTTTGGTTAATTACACTTAATTTTTCTTTTAATTTATAAATTACACAATTCCAAGATTACACACTCAGATACCTCTTCTGTCTTCATGTTGGACTTCACCTACAATACCCCAGAAGAATAAACACATCTGCTGTTCCTGTGTCATTTCCTCCAGCAAATGAAAAGAATTCAATAATCCCCCAGGCCACCCATTCTCGGTGCTGGAGAGCCTTGGAAAGTTTCCCTTTTGCCCTGAAGACTTGCTTCAGTCTCTTGTGTAACCACGCTTTTACAGCAACTCCATGGAGACGTGCTGAGTCTGCATAAACACCGCCCCTTACACGATCTGTCACTCACAGAGTATTCATTCCAGTTCAAACTGGCTTGACCACAGGGAACCCTTGAAACACTCTACCAAGAGTGTTCACACAGAAACAGACAGTAGACAGATCTCCAGCAGGCAAGGCCTTGACAATGACCAGGCAGCGTGGAAACCACACAAATGGAGCTGTGGGCCAGGGTGGCCTTCCTTTAGCAACAGGTGTAAACACAGCATTGGGTCAGTGATAAAGGCAGACTGTGGTGACGCGCTCATCTTCCTGCTTGCCCCACAAGAACATGGCCTGAGGAGCACCTGAATTAAACAAGGATTAAACCAAAGGACGGAAACGAAACAACAGAGCCTGGCAAAGGCTGAAAAACTAAGTGTGGGGCTGTCAAGGAAGGAAAGATACAGGGAGAAGTAAAGCAATAAAAGTCTATCAGGTAACAGTATAGAGCTCAGAATTATTGAGAAATCATAGAAAATGTACGGGCAGCTAATGATCACCCAAAGTGATGCAGAACTGTAACAGTGAGGTTCCTGAGAGATTCTCCTTAGAAAAATATTGTCTGTACCACCGGAGTTTTATTTGAGAAATGTCATTCATGCTATTCCTAACAGACCATTTGTACCATATTACTTATGGTCATTTATGAAAGCTTATCTTTCTTCTCTCTGAGTTCCAACGTGGCACTAATTGATGGTTCAGTTTGCTCAGAGGTCACCTGTCTCTGCTGATTACCTGTGATGGCCAGTGGGTAACGAGACACAATAAAAACACTGTGTCAAGCCTGCCAGGGTGAGTCTGCCTGCAAGACTGAGTAACAACACATTTATAAACTTAATTTCCTCAGAATCTGCTTTCCAAACTTCCCAAGTTAAGGCTGCTCTTCACTGTCCTCCCCAAAAGACTAGCGACTGGTGGTTTTGAAAGTGTGGCCCGTGAGCTTGGGAGCAGCTCTGGAAAGGACTAAGCTAAGATTTTTGGTCATCACAGAGTTCACAGAAGATAACCACCTTCTTAATCCAGCAAGGTGTCACTCCCCTCGTTCTCAGGCTTACTTGAACTCAATTTTGTGAAGTTCTCTTGGCAAGGAAGGCTACACTTGCTTTTATGTCTTTAAGAGAAAAAGAATTATAAATTTATCAGAGACCTACTCGAAGACTTTGCCATCAGAATCCTGCAAGGATGACTTTCAAGCACAACACTCAAGAGGATGCAGTGTCTCCGCTTCACCACTCACAAAGGAATGTGTTTTCCCCCATCCAGTCGCCTCATTCAGGGGTCACATGATAAGAAATGTTCATCCTTCTGATGGCGATGGGCTATTAAAAGTCAAGCCTACTGATGTGGTTACAAATCCTATCTCCAGCTGGTCTTCTGAGAGCTTCACCCACTTGCAGGTTTCAAGTTCAATTTCATCTATGAGTCAACATCTAGAGTCATGAGGAGCAACTGCAGGCAATAAACACGTCTACGAGGTGATGGGAAAGAAGCGTCTCCTATGGCCCTGGGCACGGCTGAGTCAAGGAGCTGAGAAGACGTAAAGTTCGGGATGCTATTTAAAGCCACGATGCTAGTCATCATGTCTGTGAGACTAGCCAGAAAGGGGCCTGTCCGATGGGCCTCAAGGAGCTCCCATGGCTCACGTGGCTACTCACCGATGCTGATCAGGTACCAGGTGAGGGGGCCAGACCCGGGAACGGAAAGGCTGCTGTCCTAGCTGCCGCTGTAGGTCCGGCGGGATCTCAGCTGTAGGGCTGGTCATGGCCAGTGTATGCCTTTTGGACCTATTTGCCAAGTACCTGCAACAAGCAGGAGCACATTTCACAGTAAAAAAGAGAGACAGGAACACTCCTCAGCAAGAAGCATTAGAAGTTAATCCAAAGCACTCCGAATGAAGCGGCGCCAGAGCACAGAAAGGGCTCAGTGGCCGACAGAATCCTGACTGGATGCAAGTGAGACATGTCCCAGAAGGCCAACAAAAGCTGGCTTCCCACTGAAGTGGCTCAGTGTTGGACCTAAGAGTAGCCGTTAAGAGAAGAGAGAAAACAGATGTCGCTCACGAAGTGAATCAATTTTCCTGACTTCATTCCATTCAGGAGAAGAATGTATTTTCTGCTAGTTAATTCTGTTCCTTGGTTTCCCTCCACATTTCCAAAATACAAGTCAGAGGAAATGAGCCCTAAGGACTGTTCCTAGAGATGAGCCAAGAGAGAGATTCAGATGGGCTTTGGGTATGTCTCCTGAGGCCACTGGCCCCCAGGGTCTGAGGCTGACCTCGCTACAAATCATGGAAAAAGATCCTTTTGCGTGGGGCTAAGTGAGTTCCATCACCAACCCTTTCCTCATGCCCCAAGACCGTAACTCCATCGTCGGAGAAGATAAACTGATCCTGTCCCCAGGGGACCAACATTCTCTAAAGGATGAAGAAATGAAACCACATGAAATGTTTAGAACTGTTTTTTAGGTGAAAAAAAAAGGCAAGGCAAGAAAAGAGAAGTTTCAAAAGCTGAAGAGTTCACAAGCTGATGACTTTTAATTTGAAGGTCTTTCAGATCCACCACTAATACCATTAATAACACTTTGGTCCCCCTTGGTCTGGATGATGACTTCCTTCACCACTGCTGCTCTTCTTGGGCATGAATAAAAGAAGCATCATTCCTTCCATGACATCAAAAGGGACGGGCATTTTACCCTTTAAATGTTGGTCTTTAAAGAAGAAAGGAGGAGCTGGAGGGGAAAAATGTAAGACAAAGAAGATAAGATGAAATACTGCTATCTAATTCAAGTAGGAAGGCAGTAAGTTTCCTAATTTCTCTTCATGACTCCAGCAGGGCCCATATGCAACTTTATACACCCTGTGATCGGCAACCTATCGAAATAATAACATCAAGAAAGAAACAAAGTCAACACGATTCTTCTATTGGCTATTCTGTAGAAGGAGCTTGCCCACCTGCCAACACCCCTGTTCTCCACTGTTCTTTCCACACGGGACCAGCTTCTTTCTGGACAGCAGCTCTCATGCAGAGCTACTAGCGGGTAGAGAAAGGACACTGGCCAGCAACCATCCGGGTAAGAGGTCTCGTTTCATTCATTCTTAACTACTTTGCCCATTTCAGCTAACATCAGTTAACAGGCTAGAGAGTAATTAGTGGTATATAAACTTGCCAGAGGTAGGTGGTTTAATATCCATTTGATAAAAACACCCGAAATTTCCCCGAGAGCCCATGAAAACCATTTTATTTCAACTTCCCTCAAGGGAAAAAACATATAATCTTGAAGAACACCTGTATTTCTGGGAAAATACATGCTGGATTCTGGTCAACCCCCGCCCTCCCCGAAAAATAAGAAAATCAACTCCCACAAGGGATCATGCATGAAGCTGGAGGACCACGGCTAATGGAATTGAGGTCAAATGAACAGCACAGCATGCCTGATGGTCACTGCCGTTTTCTGTGAATTAGGCATCTCTGCAAACAATGGATATTTGCATCTGTCCCTGGACCAAATCCCATATTCTTTTTTCAATATCTCTTTGTTGATACAAGGGGATGGCAGAAACACAGCAAACAGTACAAGAGGTATTCATTCTCCTGGAAAGGAAGAGTCCAGGCCAGCGGTCCATGGCCAGACTAGCTAGGATCACTGTCATCCCAAATCTCCAATTCCTTTTCAGTAACAGTTCTTGGCAGGTAGGAGCAGGCTTTGTGCCTTGTGAATACTATCAGAGTTGCAATATGAAGGCAGGGGGCAAGGAAGGAAGGAGGGAGGAGAGAAAAAGTTCTTATGGTTATTGCTGTCACTCAGGGGACTTCCAATGGTGCTTACAGAAATGACATTTTCTGGGTAGTCTTCCGTTACTTCCGTGTGGGGAGGAACATGCCATCTGGCTTGAGCAAAGAGACCACACAAATGTTGAAGCTGCACTGGACCACCTCCTTGGGCAGAGGTGACCTTTCGTTGGTCGCAGGGGGAGCCTGCCCAAGGACGCTCTGCAAGCACTGCCAGATGCCACATTACCTCTGCACAGCTTCCTGATCTGGCTCCCCATCCGAGCTCTCCTCGTCCACAGGGGTGACTGCTGGCACTGCCTGAGGAAAGACAGGAAGGAAAAGCTCAAAGCGGCGCTTCTTCCGCAGCAGTTCTTACTCTGGACACTGGGCTCGGGGCAGGCCTCTTGGGTACTTTATTTTTTTTTAATCTGCAAAGCTTTTCTAGGATCCCTGGGTTATACAGAATGTTCACAGACCTTTCAATTGTCCCACTTTTACCTTGCTCAGTTGATTTTAATTCCTCTGATTCATCTTCCTTCCTTCATTTATTTATCCAATAAGTAAGCTGAATGCCCACTATGTTCCAGGATAAAATGTGATTTAATAAAGTTCTTTCCCCTGTTTTACAGTCCAGTGGAGGACAGAGATAGGCAGACAAAAGGACAAAATAGCCTGAACCAGTCATGGGTGTGTGGGGACTGAGCAGGGCATCTTAGAGGACGTGGCCCCAAACCTGAGGCCTGAAGGATGAGTAGGAATGAGTCTGGCCAAGAAGGAAAGGGGTCACAAGCGTCTAAGGTTTCTAGACTGAGAGAGAAGAGAAGGCCCACAGGTGTTTGAGGACCTGAGGATATAGTAGGAGTTTGTTTACCTGGAATGACTAGGAACTGATTTGTTGTTTCATGTTAAAGTAATTTCCAGATTTTAGACGTCCTTAACGCCAGAAAGTACTCTTGCCTGGAAAATCCCATGGATGGAGGAGCCCGGTAGGCTGCAGTCCATGGGGTGGCTAAGAGTCGGACACGACTGAGCGACGTCAGTTTCACTTTTCACTTTCATGTATTGGAGAAGGAAATGGCAACCCACTCCAGTGTTCTTGCCTGGAGACTCCCAGGGACGGGGGAGCCTGGCGGGCTGCCATCTATGGGGGTTGCATAGAGTCGGACACAACTGTGGTGACTTAGCAGCAGCAGCAACGCCAGAAAAGCATACTGGTTTTCTAAAAGTCCACTGTAGCACATAACATATAATTGTGAAGTTCCAATTCAATGCTTTAAAATCACTGTCACCCACCAAAACATGAGGACCGCCACAATATGCATGCGTTACGGTGACTCTTCCCGGCTGCCTGTGGGCTGGGACATCATCTAGCCTTGACAGCTACTCACAGCCTGGGGCTCAAGGAACCACCATGCCCCAAGCACTGAAGCAAAAATCACACTTCCATTATTACAAAAGAGCATTTTGTAATGGACAGTAATTGTAAAAACAAAACAAACTTTTGGGATAATTTCATTGTCTGAATGCTTCTAGGGTTCCCAGAACCCGGACTATGGTTCTGTGAGGCTGGAGGGAACAGGGTTATGCAGAAAGTGGCTGCAGACGAGGCAGGAGAGGAGCCCTGTGGCCAGTTATAAACGGCCTTGAATACCACATGAAGAACTTTATTTTGAGGAAAGGCAGTGGTGAATCACTAAAGATTTTAAGCAGGGACATGATGTTACAAGATTTATATTTTAGAAAGCTGGCCTGCTTTAGTTGCAGCGTGAAAATGTCGGGTGACAAGGATGAGGAGACAAGCCTGGAACCAGGAAGCCCATTTGGCGGCCACTGTGTTAATCCAGGCAGAGGGTGACAGTAGCTTGAGTGGGGAGAAAGGCAGTGGAGATGGGGCCAAAGACAGACACTCACTTTACAGGCATGGCATAACTGCTTGGATGTGAGGAGTAAGGGACAGGGAAGAATTAAAGAGAAAACCCAGTTTCCTAGCTTGTCTAGCCAGGGGAGTAATGGTGCCATTCCCTGTCACCCAGAGGGAGACACAGGTTTCACAGCATCCGGACGTGTTCATCTGAGGACATGCTGAAATAAAATGGTAAGGACTTGCCAAGTAACCCACTAGATCTGTGCAGTTGGTAGTCATATAGATAGGCGTGCAGGGCTCAGAAAAGCATTGTGGGCCGGAGCATCTTTCAGTGACAGAAATAGGGAAGTGGAGAGGATCACTCAGAGAAAGTCGGTAAAATGAAATGGAAACAGGACCTCAGACAGAACTGTGGGTTTCTAGGAAAAAGAAGAAAGGGAACCTGAAAAGGGGAGCTAGGAGGAAAACACAAAAGAATAGGGTAAAAGACCATTTTTCAAGGAGAAAAATGGTCAGCAGTAAAGTCCAAAAAGATAAAGATGAAAAATGTCCACTGGAAGTTTGTTAGTGACTTGGCAAAAACAGTTCCAGTGGACAAAGACAGTGCACCTCCCATAAAGCTGTTCTGGACCCTTCCAAATCTACATTGACCTGGCCTTTCCCTAAGTGCCTCTGCCACCTACAGGCCCACGGTCTTCACTCCAGCACTTCATCACACTGGTCTACTACTGTTACTCCAACACTTCACATATGTGGAGTGCATCTTCCTATCATCGTATAAGCTCAATGAGGCCAGAAACTGTAAATATGAATTCTTCCCTTTTCTCAACAGCCATGTTACTGGCACAGTGGACCTGTGCCAGTCTACAAATTATTTCATTACTGATCTAAGATAAGGTAAGTAAAGTAACAGAGAATAATATTTATAAACCTTTATAGCAACTTAACGGAGTAATTTTTTCTGTTGAACCAAAGAAAATTTAACCTTGTAGTTCATATGTTTTAAAATTTTAATTTTTCTGATAATAGGGAAAATAAGGTCCTTAAACTAGAGAGACACACCCTAAGCAGCACTGCCCTGAAATACCCAGTGAGGGCTGTGGATACAATTAGCACTCAACCTTACTGTAGCATGAGATTTAATGGATGAGTAAATGAATGAAGGAATGAATCTATCTATGGCAGGAAAATAATCAGAAATAAACAGAAACCAGGGGAAGAAAAGAATCTTTGTGATCATCATATTAAAAAACATGTGACTGAGAGATGCCAACTGTTAGCTTAGAAGCCAAATCATTAACAGATCCAGCTGGCACCAAAAGTGTGTTAATCAAAGGAGGAAGAGTTGGTGAGAAGGTAAATCTAGAAACCAGTCTAAAAAGCAATTAAGCCCAGAGAAAATTGTTAGCTTCCACTGCCCTCTGGCACGGAAATGTGGTCTGTGGGAAGGCCGGGCCTGAGACTATGACTCCCTGACTTGAAGCGGGCAGGGTTGCAGCTACCCTTTATTCAAGTGTCTATAAGAGGCTCCCCAAAGATGAATCCCTCCAGAAGCAGGATGCAGTATGGAAATTATTTGGTTAAGTGAAGAAGCTAACCAAAAATTAAGTCTGGAAAATTCTACTAGCCTGAAAAAAGTGGAAATGACACTGAGCATTGTATGTTGAGGGAAAGAAGAAATTCAGATTTTAGGTTAGAGACCCTGAGTTCCAAAACCTCTTTACCAAAAGCCTCTGAGAAAGCAAGCAGGGCTTCATGCTGCCACTCACTGGTGTCATGGTGACAAGAGGGGAGGGTCCCCGTGGGCGCTTCAGCAGCTGCTGGGCATGGAGCTGGATGTTGGCACCTCCATCTGATGCCCTCCGGCCAAGGGGCCCCATTCCGTTCAGCAGCTGCAGGGTGGGCGGCTGTAACAGGGACTGCTCCTGCAGGAGGAGAGGGGGAGGGACAGTTTGGTGAGGTGGGGAGAAAGGAGGAGAGAAGACAGCAGTACTCCAGTCTACTGAAAGGAAGGGATCCCATGATGGTGACATAGGCGAGAGAAAGCATCCTTCTAAGGACATCCTGAAGTCCTGGGGACGGTCTCTACCTTTCTCAAAGGCAGCTCAGACGAGCTCTCTGGGGGTAAGCCCTCTCCCAGGTCCGGGTACCTTGTATTCCAGCTGCCCGGTTGGCTGCAGATTTTGCATGGGCAACAGGTTGTGCATGAAGTTCATGTTCGGGGCCACCTGCAGGAAGGGAGCCTGCGGGTTGACTCCAGGAAAGCCAGGCAGCAGCTTCTGCAGATCTTCCATGACCTCCGTGCTGACGGGAAACAGGACGATGGAGAAGTCTGGTTACAATTCTCCCTCATAACCCAGAGCCCCAAACTGAGGACACTGCCAAATTCCGCACAGTTTAGTTTATCTTTCTACCTTCCTCCTACATGTGTATTTCTCTCCAAGGTCCCAGAGCGAGCAGAAGTGTGTGGAGCCAGGTGTGTGGAATCTGGCTCTCTGCCATTTCACTATCTGTGGCTGGGGGTCACCATTCTGCACTGACCACTCATGTAAAACCAACAGCTCTGCGCCAACAGGAAACACTGGCCCCCGTCCAGTTCAGGTCTCTGAGGCCTGGAGGTGAACAGCAAGTAAGGGAGGACACGGGCCGTCCACTCAAACAATGGCTGCCCCAAAGTAGCAGCTGATTCACTGGGGAAAGAATGCTGTCAGCGCCATCAGGGCTGATGGGCAGATAAGCCCTGGATGGGCAGGGCTGTGGAGCTCCGACAGAGGGGTTTATGGCACACTTTACAATGAGAGCTCTTTCCACTAACAGGGTGACATGGGGTCCCACCCTCCAAAGCTGACATTGTCTTCAGGGCCAGAATGCTCCCCGATTGCCTGTTTCATTGTAGGCTGAGAAGGTGAAGCAAGCAAACCAGTAAGCAGGGGGAGGCTCTTTTGGAAATGACTCAAAGAAAAAAGAAACCAGCTTTGCTCCAAGCTGAACTTTCAAGAGGACTCTTGCCACAACCTTCTCTTCCCTATGCAGGAGAAGAAATAGCCAGAAAAGTGGCATGGCTATTTTTAATGGTGAGAATCTTCAAGTGTTGAACAAAAACCAAAAGAGCTGGCCTTCAGTCCATTTCTCCAGTGTGCAGGCAAGCAGGGGACACAATGAAGGGCTGTTTGGGGAAAACACTTTGGGAAACCGGTACTTATTCGGCATATTTTTGGACTTTTGTTCACATAATTTTTTTCACTGAATTTAATTTTTTTACATCTATAAACTCTATCCTGCTGTTTGTCCTCACTTCTTAGATGAGTCTTCCATTAAAATATATGGCAAAAAATATCTCTAAAAGCTGTCAAACACAGATGCATTTTCAAGGGTACTTTTATGTGGCTTAGATCAAAAAACCTCAGTCTTTGCGGGAAAAGACATGCTATGCTCTCCACCAAAGTACTGTCCTCGCCTGGCTCGATGGCGGCTTTCAGCCCACCCTCCACTAGTGACAGCTCTGTGATCCTCAAGTCCAATCAAGTCTGATCTGCCAGGGAGCCTGAAGAGGTTAACCACGTGTCTTAGCCACTGTATCAGATATCACCTGGGAGATACCAAGAAGTAGGGAAAATGTGCCATGGGAGGGTCTCAAAGTCAGATAGGAATTTTCTGCCAGACACTCACCGGGGGTCGGCCACGCCCACTGTGTGCCTCCTCATGGACAGATAGCGGACCAGCGCTTCAGGGGAAGGCTCTTCACCCTCATCACTGTCCACGTTCACCGCCCCATCCGGCTGAGGTGAGGGAAGCACGAACAAATCAGAAACAAAGGGAGTGAGAAACAGAAGGAAGGAAAAGGGATATCCCAGGTGGTCCAGTGGCTAAGAATCTGCCTGCTGGTGTAGGGGACATCGGTTAGATCCCTGACCCAGGAAGATCTCACGTGCTGCGGGGCAACCAAGCCCCGTGTGCCGCAACTCCCGAGCTCGCACTCTAGAGCCGGTGCTCCGCAAGAGAAGCCACCACAACCAGAAGCCTCCCCCCCGCCGCGAAGAGCGCCCCCACTTGCCGCAGCCAGAGAAAGCCCGAGAGGCAACGAAGACCCAGCATGGCCAAAAATAAACGGGGCAATGAATAAATAAGAAAATATACCGAAGAAGTAGCAAGGAAAGGCAACGAGGCTATGGGAAAGGGGGTTCAGCTGGCAGCCACCAGGGGCTGCTACTTGCCTCCACGATTTGATTCTCTGGGTTGATGAGCTGCACCTGGGGGACGCTGATGTTCATAGCGGTACCAGCCTGCTCTGCCTGGAAAGCAGCACACACACATACAGGCTTTTCAACACCAGAGGGAAATCATAGAGGCTTTCAAAACATTCTTGATGGCTAAAGTCTAGTTTTCTACTTCTGAGTTTTTGGTTCCTCTGCTCTTAGAAGCTACAAGGAAGTATTCTTTAGCGAAGACAGTCTCTCGCAATGATTTACGGTTTCTTTTTTTAAAAAAAATTCAACTATTGGTGTCCCTTCCAAGTGCTGGAATATTCTTCCACCCACTCTGTCAAAGAAAGGCTGAGTTCTTTGCTTGGCCTCTGAGAAAGGAAGAGATGGCAGCTGGGAGGTGACGGGTAAGGAAGAGCAGGAACTTTCATGATCTGGCGTTAGAGAGCGATGGATAACCACCACCCCTCTCCACGTTACTAGTCCTGAATCTGGTCGCTGGGGTTATCACCCACCTGGAGGTTGACTGGCGCCTGGAAGGCCATGGTTCGGGGCAGGCCAGGAGGTATTCCAACACGCAGGGTTTTATGTCTCTTATGCCGGTCACACAGCAGGCTGTAGATTGCGCTATAGTGATCATAGGCATCTGATCTTAACGACTACCGAGAGAAAAGGGGAAAGAGCAAAAAACCCTGGTGAAACAGCATGTCAATGACCAAAACTCTTTTAAAAGTAATAGTAGAAGAGTAAAGCACCCTCAAGGAGCAGAGGAAGAATGGGAGGAAAATGAAAAGATCCAAGTTCCCAGGAAGAAGGATGCATGGGAAAGACAGGACAGAGGGAGCAGAGCCCCACCCCGGCCTCTGCTCACTTAGGTACCTGCAGTGTCCGCTCTTTGTCCAGCCCCATGTCTTCCATGGCTAAGAGGACATCCTCATTCAGAGGGTCCACCTGCCTTTCTTCCTTCAGCTGCTGGCATTCGGCTATTAACTATAACAAAAAAAGGCAAGCTATCAAACTCCCAATTAACTACATCAAGATGGCAGATCATATATAATGAACAAGCTGTTCCATGCTCCCTAGCTTGTGATATTTTTGGCCTTAGATGAAGCCTAAGCAAGAAAGCCCTGGGTACTCAGCTAGGAGCAGATAAGATGCCTAGGCCACTATTTTTCTGAGCTCCCGGGGTACCAGGGATGGCTACGATGATTTAAATAAAGGAACGCTGCAGAATCTGTTGGACTGTGCACAGTGAGAGATAAGAGTAGGTNCTATAAAATTCTCCATAAGATACAAGATTGTCTGTTTCCATTTTACTACAGCTGTCCTAAAAAAAAATACAAAACAAAAACTGGCCAGTGGTAGTAACAACAGCAATATTAAAGAGACTTTAATAAATGAAAAGACTTTTTATATATAAGGCACTGTGCTTATCAACTTTATTTCATTTAATCTTAACAACAACCCTATATTAGATACTGTTATCAGCCCTATTTATAAAAGAATAAACAAGTTAACATGATCAACCATTGCTATGTTACAGCAGAGTAAGGACTTGAGAGCTATGCTCTTAGCATATTTTCATGTGGCTACAAATCGTCTGATGTATTTTCCCTGAATAAATGCAACTCTGAAACCTCACAATTTCTGCACCATTTGGCAAACATCATTCTATGTCACCATCATGAAAGGAATACAAAGAGTAATTAAGGCAAATTACTCAACTTTTAAGTTTATTCTAACTTGAAAAAAAAACAAAGCTTCTATATCAAAATGATTTTATGGCCGTCATCAATTTGTTCCGGCTTTATGATTAAAAGTATAATCAAATGCAGTACGGCTCTCAAAGTCTGTAGTTCCTATATTCCTGTAAAATACATGCCATCTACAGCATTAAGCTTTTATGAAAATTATGTCTGCAGAGTAAGCAAGGCTAGAATCCACAACTGCAGCATCTGTGTGGAAGACAAGTATCATCACCACATACCTTTATGGTCTGCAATTACCTGAGAGAAAAAAAGATGTTCTTGATTTAGAAAGCTGCTAAAACTAAAGACCCGGGTGTACGGAGAAGGCCTGGGCCTGATTCCAAAGCTGTGAAAGTACCATTCGGACCACTAGATGGCACTCTAACTGTTCCGTTTTCTTTTGGTTTTCATACAGTTATTTAGTGCATTAGTCCTGAATCAGATGACCAATGCTGAATGATGTTCAGTTATAGGCTTGCTTTAAAACAGAATTTTAAAGGCATTTTCTTAAAAACAAACAAAATTTAACACCACTGTAATAAGTCCTGAGTGGAAGATGTATCTGGTTCAGTTTCAGGATCTTGAAACCTCTTTTCAGTCAGCCTTAACTATTAGTTGGTTTCAGATGCCTTGAAAAATCTCCAGAAAAATGCAAACAAGAATTTGCACACAAAATTTTGCATTTACCTTTTAGTCCATGCAAGGAGCCCACAGACCCTGTGTCACAGATTCCCTAGGCATCTACAGGTCCCAGGCTGAGGGGCCTGTGGACATCTTGCTGCAGTGGCAACAGCTGAAGGACACAAGGTCACATCTGTGCTCCTGACATGCTGTCCAGCAGCCGAAGGAGCAGAAATCTCACACCCTCCACATGCCACACAGACGGCAGAATGTGACAGAATGCGGAAACCCAGGGCATTGTTACCAACTCATGCTCCCTAAGCATCACATATAGCTCAGGAAAGAATGTTCAAACTGGAAGGCACCATTCTACATGAAACATGGAAAGAGGGTGAAAGCAAAGGGAGTAAACGCTCTCAGACCCAACAACACAACCAACCACCGGACAGTCCATTAAAGTGAACGGAAAGGAAACAGGGCCCCAGGTCAAAGAAGACAAACACCAACTTGCCCAGATGCCAGAGCAAACTGTATTTTAATGTCAAAAACGGCCCCATCGCTTGTTCCTCCTCAAAGGGCAGCCTTTGCTACTGACTGCAGCAGCGCAGGCGGCTCTGCCTGGGCTGGAGGGGGCTGCTTCAGCGTGCTCTCACCGGCTGCTCGCAGGCTCAGGGCAGCGCCGGCCCCGGGAAACCCGACGCCACCGAAAGGGGGCTAGAGGGCGCCCAGCTCAGGCCCCGCCCCATGGTGCTGACAGGCATCTGGATAGCTTTGTGGAGAGTGGGCTCCTGTATGGGCAGGGTCCTGAAATGGGAATTCAGTTCAGACCGCTTCCTCAGGTTGTAATTCCTTCTGAGGCCGGGTCTTTAACATCTTTTTCCTTTTTTGACCTTGATGATAAACAGCTTTCTCTAAGAGGCTGAAAGTATTCAGTCTGAAGGGGAGAAGAAAATAAAGGATGAAGAAGGGGGAGTTTACCAACTTGAAATTCACCCGAGATACTTCGTAGAAGCTCTGTCTCTATTTCCAAGACAGAAGAATAAATATTAATAGAATCACGTAAGAGAAAAGTTCCTGATTAAAACTTTGAAAACATGCTGCTGAAGGTTAAAAGCCACAAGGCTGATTTATCGGGGAGAAGAGAAGGTGCAGGCAGGAAGGGCACACGAGCGCTCATCAGCATCTGGAGGGCACACAGAAGACAGTGCATTTATACTGTGCTGCTCTAGGGCCCTGAATCTGGAATAATTAGAAGTAACAGTTTTAATGCAGGAAAAATCTTTTCAATTATTAGAACCGATCCCAAGTACTAGATTAAGGTCCTAGGGATTTAGGGAGGGGTCCCTTAGGGAAGTGAGGCGGGGGTACGGGGGTAGTCAAGTCGGCAAGGCCGCACCTGGAGCACAGCTGACTTTACTCCCTTTATACATTTGTATTCTGAGTAAGGTTTCACTCTAAAAATTAAGTTCAGAAGCAACTGGATAGGATAAACTCTTTGGTCCCTTTCAACTCGATAAAGCCATGTAACTATGAAATGAGAACAACCTGATCTGTGAAATAGTATCTTTATTGTCACTAGAAAATTTCCATTTATGTTGTTTTAAAATGTATGGAATCATTAGGATCCAACTCCTTATTTAATCTTGAATAATTAATGGGCTATGTTAAGCCCTTCTCAAGCCTGGCAAAAAAATCGCTTTTTCCTCTTACTCTTCTAGTATATTCAATCCCAATCTGAGAACACTAGGACTGAGCCCAGAAACTACCATCTCATTGGCTTCTAAGCTGTCAATACTCAAGGCAGAAGCTCCACTGCTCTTAAGAAAATGAATCCTTTCAGCAGACTCCTCTTCTATTTCCATAACAGGCTGAGAGGTCTTCTTTGTTTTTGATTAGAAATGTCTAATCAGAGGCTGGCGTTTGTGATGTCGTTAGAAAGGGCCCCCAGTATCGGTGTAAGACTGGGGCTCCCTGAACGTCTCACTGAGCTCTGCATCGCCAGGGCCTGCACAGCACACGGGGTGAAATCGGTTCTCGGTGATGCCAGATGAAAGAAGCACTGGACAAGGCGACTGCTACAATTCCTCCTAACAACTTTAATAATCTGACTCCAAGAACCCACAACAGAACAGGCATTCTCTGTGCTTCATGCTGGAAAAACCAGCCAACTGTCATTTTACAGAACATTAAAATGTGGCACTGTTTGGGGGCAAAAGCCTGGATCAGATGATTTCCAAGGCCTCCCCTTGTAGCTTTAGAGTCCGCTGTCTCATTCACACAGAGGGTACTTATTTACCAGAGGCTGTCCAGAGTAATGTGTAAATCAGATTACCACGTGAGGAGGCAGCTGCGTGTGATACAGCCATAGCATCTAGGTTATGATACAACAAACCCAAACAGCTCTTGGCAGATCAGAGCTTCCCCATAAACCCTGTGGATGTGTCTGAGAGTATTAATAATATGTCTTTACCCTCTTAAGAGAATGAAGTGAGAGAGAAGAGTGAAAACAACATAAGGAAGGAGGGAATGGAAGAGTAATAGAGAAACTCTTAAAAATATTATTTAGTAATAATTACTAACATTTCTTGTGCACCATGTAAGAGGTAGGCAGAGTGCTAATTAAAACAAACGAACCCCTGAAGTTAGCTTAAGCATCTAATTTACACACTAGTCCTTGTTAGTACTATATCTATTATACAAATAGAGAAATGAAAACTCAGGTAAGTTAAGAAACTTGACCAGGTAATGAGGCAAAACTAGGATACAAATTCTGGTCAGTCTCATGCCAAAGCCAGAGCTTTTAACCCATATAGGACCTAAATTAACTGCTGATATTTTAGGTAGCAGCCAGCATATCTTTATAAAAACATATCAAATCAATTTCATTCTTTCTCCAATAAATCAAATGCCATGTACTCTCCACAGGTTCCATCACAACAGAGTCACCTATAAGCCAAGTCCATAGAAAGCAAGCCAGGTAATAAATTCAGAGGCTATGAACTAGCTGGCAGACAGTGTCATGACAAACAGCAAGCTGCATTAGGGTGAACTGAGAAGGCAGGGATGGTGGTGAGGCTGAGATGCACTGCAGAAGAGCAAGCTTGGTTGACGTGCCCTGGTTGAGAACTGATGGGGGTGGGGATGCAAGGCTGGCAACCACAGGCTTTCCCAATCAAGGAACCAGAAATAGGCAGAAGGGGCAGGCAAAACTTCAGGGAACCGGCCCTCAGAATCTTTAGGCTGGTTCTCTGATGCAGGAAATGCCAACTGTCCCTAAGCCCTTCATGTGCTGCCAAAGAATGGGATATGACAAAGCAATCATTTTCAGCTCTGTGGGCAGAGGAGTGGTCTGAGAGGAACTGAGTCATAGATTCTTTCTGACCACATAAAACTGCTTGGAGCTGGGGGAACAGAAGACATCTGTGTGCCAGGAGGCGCGGGGAGAATGCGAGCAAGAAGCAGTTACCCAGGAAGTTCATGTTTCGTACAGGTGCTTGGAAGAGAGTATGCTGTGGTTTCTCACCCTCTTTCCAGTCAATGCTAGACTCATGTGCTGTGTGCACAGTCATGTATGACTCTTTAGCGACCCCATGGACTGCATGTAGCCCACCAGACTCCTCTGTCCATGGGATTTTTCTGGCAAAAATACTGGAGCGAGTTGCCATTTCCTCCTCCAGGGGATCTTCCTGACTCAGGGATCAAACCCATGTCTCCCTGGTCTCCTGCCCTGGCAGGCAGATTCTTTACCCATTGAGCCACTTGGGAAGATTAGTCAATACTAGGTGTGTTCAAAGGTAATGCCAAAACATTTAGCCCGAGAGCTCTTTGTTTTCAATAATTTTAACCAATTTCTTAATGATGTTTAATCCTCCAGAGCAATTCAAATTTCAAAGAGGGCTCTATTTTTCTCAAATCTCAAAAATCCAAAAAAGACACAAAAGTAAACTAGCTAAAATGTCTGTTTCCATGAAGATGACTTAACTTCATTTTTTTTTAAGTTAAATGGCACTAATTTCTTATGCTTTTCAGAACACGAATACAATGTGATATACAGCCTGATTCTATTATCCATTTTGGCCAGCTCAAGTACCAGTGTGGGAGAGAACTGATATTATAACAAACAGAACAAGACTGATGACTGACCCACAATGACAAATTCTATATGGAACAACGTGGCTGTGATAAGAGTTAAATACTGAATTAATAAATTAAGGCTTAAAGTTTAAAAAAAAATCATAAGTATTTGTGCCAAGATACCTTTTTTTTGGTATGAAGCTGGCCAGAGTTAGGAATCCTCACTCTGCTAGTGGACTGAGTCCTAGAAATAACATTTTTTAACATGCCCAGGGAAACCCTTGCCACGTCTGGTAGTTCAGACGGTAAATAATCCTCCTGAAATGAAGGAGACTCAGGTTTGAACCTAGGGTTAGGAAATGGCAACCCACGCCAGTGTTCTTGGATGGATGATCCCATGGACAGAGGAGCTTGGCAGGCTGTAGTCCACAGGGTCACAAAGAGTCGGACATGACTGAGTGACTAACACACAGAGAAGGAAACACCGACATTGTCAGCTAAGCTCAAATCTATCTTATGAAGTGACTATTTTAAAATCTGAACAATGTAGACCAATGATCTTGCAGTAAGGCATTTGTATGTATAAAGAACATATATTCACAGTGAATATGCTATCCTATAGATGCATTTATGCACTGCATACATGTTAAGTATAATCATACAAAATACAGGGTTTTTTTTGTTATTACAATGAAATTTTGTCATATTGGACAGTGCTAGAACAATGGTCTGTAGGTATTAGAAAAATTAAAATCTGATACTTTACTATCACAAGAGAAATACATAAACATTTCTAACTTTATTTAAAGTAACAGTCAATACCACAGTTTTACACAACGAAAGAAGCTACATAATCTTGGAACTAACTCTAATGGAACCTACTTTATAATAACGTTGGCTGTTGTAAAACAGTTTACTCATAATAAACAAGCATTGAGATCAACTCCTCTAAGAGAAATGACACTGAGGGAAAAAATGTCCTGTTTTGAAACCGAATGTTTTTAGTTCTTTTGGGGAAAGAGAAGTGCGAGTCCCAGTACCAGAGAATTCAGTAAAATTCCTACAAGGATAGCCCAACAGCAAGAGATCAGACAGGGAAGTGGAGAGTCATTTAAATACAAATTCTACCCCAAAATGCTGGTTTCTGCAAATTATTGTAATGTTCTGGAATAGAAGGAAAGTTCCTTACATCTATATTCTCTGACACCCTTTCTGTGGCTGAACAGAGTCAAAGGGAGATGACTTGGCACAATTTAGCAAACACTGGTGGGTGCAGATGAGGAAAGCTTCTGTTGGGAATCAGGCTGCGAGGCTTTCTCTTCGAGTTTAACAAGTTTATCAACCTGAGGCATACTGAGGAGAAAACAAGTATTTGACCCAAAGATCTCCATTTGTTAGAAAAATAACATCTATTTCTTGATCTTTCCTTATTTTCAACTGTCCTTCTAGGTGGCTGAGATGTTGCCAGAATTAAGATTTAGAAATTAGGAGTCTCTGGCTTAAGGGCTGGGGGAGGCTTACATTTACCTGTAGCCCTGACCTTGAAAAGATCCCAGCATGTTCCACTCTTTACACTAGAGGCTGTCCAATGTGCAGGTCACATCTTTAAAATAAAAATGTGTCATTTATACTATCTTACTATTCAAATATATTTTAAGTCCTAATAGCAAGCATTATAGTGGAAGAAAATTCTGGCTCACTTATACAGAATCCAATACACAGTACTTGATACTAACACTTTTTTCCCCCCTTTAAGTAATTCAGATGGGCAAAGATATCCATTCCAGAACTCTCTTGATACCTGGAATCACTTGTCAGAAATGTACTCATTGAGAATTAAAATACAATCAAAGATACCTGGGTAGCTTCTGAAGCCAGCTTGCAAGGGCTCAAACAGCTCTGTCACTGCCTGGCTGGGTGGTTCCGGGGGTGTTACGTAACCTCACCATGCCTTGACTGTCTTGTCTGTCAGGTGACAGTGGGGGCCTACCTCATAGGGCTGTTTTAAACATGAGATGTCAATCAGCTAATGCAACAGTGTCTAGTACTGAGAAAGTGTTCAATGGCTGGCTGTTAGCTATTATCCATTTAGGACATCTTCCCTGACTCTATTTTTCTGTATCGGGATGCTGAAGCGAGGAGACAGTGTGTCTGGAAAGGATAATAATAATAAACCAGGCAGCACCCATATGTACCTCCTGGTTTTCTATTGTCTTAGGTGCAATCGCAGGCAAGAATACTGGAGTGGGCTGCCATTTCCTCCTCCAGGGAATCTTCCAGACCCAGGGATCGAACCATGCCTCCTTCACCTCTTGCCTTGCAAGCAGATTCTTTACTTCTGAGCCACTGGGGAAGCCCCCCCGAGTAGCAGAGTGTTCCTTAAAAAGGTATGGAAGAACCACTCTGAGAACTCTGAGTCCTTGAGTATATGGAGACTGATGGGCGAGTTACTTTAATCTCCTGTCCCAATCCCTCTAAACAAAGTGCTTTTAGCCAAGCAAGATGTTGTGTGGTTCTTGATGAGTAAGCCCATCAGGGCCAAGCTGTTTGCATCTAAGTGGAAGCTTTTTGGCAGGAGCTGCACAGTAGCCTTCTTCAGAAGCATTATGTAAGCCTGAGTCTTGCATTCTGAGTGATAAAATGCTTATGCAGTACTATAATTAATTAAGTCACAAATGACATTTAATCAATACGGACTCAAAAATATTGTCCACAAGAGATCTCTACATACTTGCCGTCAGTGCAGTTTATTCCACTGTAAATTAATTTTCCTTCAGTTACATAAATGACTGATCTTACTATATTTGCTAATAGGTGGTATAACTGGTGAGTAAGACAAACCAGGCTTTAATAAGTAGGCCTCTCATGGTTTTTAAAAATATACTGGTAGTGATTGAGCTTGATGCTCAAAATATTTACATTGCTGGCTTCCCTCAGTGGGAGCAGAAGTCAGAGAAAGAATTTGCGAACACACGTAGCCAGGTCAGGTCTCACCTTCTGCAGAAACTCAAAACAAATAGCAAGTTTCAACTTCTATAATTTAGGCTCAGGGTTTCATCAATACCTAACTGGTCTCTGGAACGCTCCGAGAAGCTTAACCCAAAAACACCAGTCTAGATCAAACATATTTTACTTAAGACATTGAAAGCCAACTCGATTGAGATCAAACCCTTTTTGAACTAGAAATCACTCGACCTGGTCATTTATATAATAACCTATAATACAAAAATACATAAAGCCAGTTAATAATTCAGATCATCAGTGAGTTACCTATCACTTTATTAACAATAATAAAATACAAGAATCTGACAGAAGATTCTATAGGTAAGTGGTGATGATTCAATTTTTCATTAAAGAAAAACTTATTGAATGTTTACACCATGCCAGTCACCTTTAATTTTATGGAGGATGCTGCTGTACCTGTGAAACACAGTTCTGATAAAAAGGAGTCTGCATTCTAGGGGTGAGGAGAGGAAGACAGATACACAGTTACTGAACTAGGTGGTATGAAATCAATCCATCCCAAATAAATCCTTGTAAATTTATACCCCTGTCCTTCGAAATTGAAAGCATGTCTTCAGTGTATCTCAAGATGCCCATGAAGGGAAGTTTGTATCAAACGAACAAGACCAGGCCCAGAAATATCCACTAACTGCAAGGGTATTTCATTCCACACATTACTGACAATAAAGAGATGCTTAGAATTCTTGAACTAACTATATCCATCTGTATAGTATGGCCTCCCACACAGCTGTACATATTCTGGAATTCAATTTGGCTAGAAGAAGCTAGACGATGGGGCCTTCCCCACTCTGCCACCCAAGTGCCCATTAAAAAAAAAAAAAAAAAAAAAGACACTGGTTCAGCTGGAGTTTCTAGACCCTTTTGGCAGAAAAAGGGATAAACTCAGTTCAGGTCTATGCCTGAGGGGAAAAAAAGGGCCCTGTTCCTTAGGACGCCCCCAACTGCATCATCTTCCGTAGCACAGTAATAGCAGCCCCGACAGGCTGCAAAGTGGCTGGCTCCAGCCTCCAGATAAAGAATTCACTTTGGGTCTGATGAGGTACAATTATGTCCAGAAACTAGAGGTGCAAGCAGAAGAAGGACTCAGGGACAGACTCTAGGTTTTCTTTACATGAACTTGAACCTTTCTGGTACCTGAAGGACGTCTAAGCTGAGCAAAGACAAAACCAGCTGACACGCTCCTTTTCTCCCATGGCGTATCCTGACAGAAGTCTCTGAGGGGCCCGGGGTTCGGCCCTGTGATGGTGGGCAAGGCCAAGCACACGTCTGTCCCCGAGGGCAGAGAGAAGACACTGGTAGCATGGCAACTGTCCACTCATTTCCTAGACAGGGTTCTTGTTCCTTTCCGTACTTAATCTTACCAAAAAATGTTATTCCTATTTAGGGAATTACTTGTCCAGGATTCAAGACTGATCACGTCTAGGATAATTATGTTGGTATTCTCTAAGTCCTTAAACCTTCCTGCTAACTTATACCATGCTGTAAATATTAGTTCTTTCTAAGTAGTGAAGATGTCGTGCAGTTTATTTCTAAGCACGAACAGACTACGTGGCTGACGGTATGGTTAGCTATTCACCAGCATCCGCTGTCTGAAGCCACGTCTGCTAAGACTCGAGTGAAAATCTTCTGCCATGCTGTGGGGGTGGAGGGGAGAAGGGATCCAAGCTGCTCACAGGAAACACTGTGGACATTGGAAAAGCAGAGGAAGCGGTTTGTTTATCTCGCCCTTTCTTTCTAACAGTGTGGTGCAGTAGAACAAACACTGAGTTTGAGAACTGACTTAGTCATTTATCACCTGTGTGTCTTCAGGCAAGTCAACTAAACTTCCTTAAATGCCAGCTTCTCAAACTTCATTGGCAAAATGATAAAAACTATGTGCCAACGCCAACTCCAGAGGACACTCACCTAGCTCAAATTAGATCAAGCATAGGAAGCACTCTGTAAACCGGAAAGCCCTAAAGCAATGTAAGTTATGGTTACTGATATTATTATCAGAACTACTTGGTAGTAAGAAACCCATGCATTCATGCATGTATTCATTCATTTAAGAGACATTTATTGAGTGCCTACCAGGACCCATGCACTGTCCAAAGCCCGGGGAATACAGCAGTGAACAAAAACAAAACCTTATTACAGTCGAGAGGCAGTGGGGATGAGGGGCGGGGACACAGTAAACAATGTCAGATAGTGGTGAATGCCATGGAAAGCATGAGGCGGAGTTACGGAAAGGGAATGAGGAGGGCGTCAGGAGAGGCCCCTCTAAGGGGACATTTAAGCAGAAACCTCAAGTGAGGTGAGGAAGCCACTCGGATATCTGAGGAAACAAGAATGCACGCACTTGGCAAGTGTGAGAAACAGCAAAGATGCCTCTGAGACTGGAGCTCGGGGCCTAGAGCAAAGAAGAGCAGGAAATGAGATTAAAGACTGGGGCCCACCACAGTGCGCCTCATGTCGGCCATAATAATAATGACTTTTGGAATGGTTTTCCAAGTGTAAATGAAAGCCACTGGAGGGTTTTAAGCAGAATTCTATTTACTTACTGTTTACTAAATCCTACCACATGCCAGATACTCTGCTAGGCTAGACACAACTGTGAAAAAAAACATGTTTTGTCTTTACTTTCTCTAAGCTCACAGTCTGGTGTAGAAGACACAGAAAGAAAGAAATTATTATAATGAAATGTTTGGGAAGTCCCATGAGAAAAGAAAGAATCGTAGACTAGATTATCTAGATTTTTATTTCTATCACATCTAACTTCTTGCTCTGGAATACAGGAGTGGGTGGCATGGGGTGGGGGGAGAAGAAGCATCCCAGAAGCAAGGAATTGCTCCCGAAAACATAACTTGTTCAGGGAACTGGAAGGAACTTAGGGTGACCAGATGTAGAATGGGGTCTTGGGCTGAAGAGACAGGCAGGAGCCAGGTCACAGAGGTATTTCCATGCCATTGTTTTTCAAACAGCACTCATGTGATCAATCTAGTAAGTAATAATCAGCATTTTTAATGTAATAGAATAAAATATGTTAGAGTGCACTGCATATAGTAAAGACGAATTTTGCTTTTTTTTTTTAAAAGAAAACTTTGTTCAGTTGTATGTATATATGTATTTTCTAGGTCACAGTATAACTTGTATTTTTTACTATGGTCATGGTCAAAAGTGAAGTCAATGCTCTAGCCATGTTAAGGAGTGAAAGTGAGCCTAGAGGAAATGATAAACTACGGAAAAGTTTAAGCTGGAAAGTGATATAAGCAGATTTGTGTGCAAGTGTGCTGTTTGTTTTGACATAAATATTTTAGAAATACTACTTGTGCAGCTGTGTGGAGACTGCATTAGAGAAGGATATGGCTGGAGTCAGGCATCCATTTAATTGGCTATTATTTAACCCAGGTAAGAGCCACTACAGAAGTGTCTATAGGAATGGAGGGTTGGATATTCAGAGTTTGGTAAGTGAGCAGCTGTGGTGAGGAGTCAAGGCTAGTTTCTGTCTTGGTCAGACAGGGATACCATTCACTAAGACAGGGAACACAGAATAGAGCAATGTGGCTCGGAGGGTAAAGCGTCTGCCTGCAGTGCGGGAGACCCGGGTTCAATCCCTGCATCGGGAAGATCCCCTGGAGAAGGAAATGGCAACCCACTCCAGTACTCTTGCCTGGAAAATTCCATGGGCAGAGGAGCCTGGTAGGATATAGCCCATGGGGTCTTGAAGAGTCGGACACGACTGAGCGACTTCACTTCAAGGAGGAAGTTAAATTCAGTTTTGAAAATGTTTCCACTGATGTGAATTGAAGACATGCCAGTGAAGCTGATGGTAGAGCAACTGATTGGATAGATAAGCCCCTCACCCCAGAGGAGAGGTCTGGGCCAGAGAGTTAACTGAGTGTTAACTGGGGACATCATTGCAATGACGAAAGCCATGGGAATGAATAATATGCTCAGAAAGATGGTGTGAAGAGAAAAGATTTACAGGATGAGCAGAGAGACATCTGGCAGACAAGGTGCAGTCAGGGAGACAGGAGGAAAACTGGAGAAAGTCGTGTCTGAGAAGCAATGGAAAAAAAGGTATTTTAAAAAGCAAGGAGTGGCTGATTCATTTTGCTGTACAGTAGAAAGTAACAGAACACTGCAAAGCAACCATGCTCCAATAAAAATTAATAATAAAAAAAGGAGTGACTCAACGATAAGAAAACAAACAACTCAATTAAAAAACGGGGAAAACATTTATACGTACACCGAACAAGACACACAGATGGAAAATACGCATATTAACTGCTAGCCATCATACAGCATTAAGGAATTACAGATTAAAATAACAAAGGTACCACTTTACACCTGTTAGGACAGCAAAGACCCAAAGCACTGATAACACTAAAGGCTGGCAAAGATGGGGAGCAACAGGAACACTCACTCATTGCTGGTGGATTTGCAAAATGGTACGGGCACTTTGAAAGACAGTGCGGTGGTTTCTTACAAAACTAAATATACCCTTAGTGTATAATCCAGCAGTCCCACTCCCTGGTATTTATTCAGGTGAGCTGAAAACTTACATCCACACAAAAACCTGCACGTGGACATTTGCAGCAGTTTTGTTCATAACTGCCAAAATGCGGAAGCAACCAAGATGTGGATCAGTAGATGAATGGCTAAATAAACTGGGTATGTCCAGGCAATGGAACATTATGGAACATTACAAAGAAATGAGCTATTAATCCACGAAAAGACACAGCGGAACTTTATACGCATATTACTAAGTGAAAGAAGCCAGTCTGAAAAGGCCACACACTACATGATTCCAACTATATGACATTCGGGAAGAGGTGAAACTGTGGAGACAGTGGAATGAGCACTGACTGCCAGGGGTTAAGGGAGCGGGAGGGGGTGAACAGGCACAGAGGAGTCTCTGTATGACGCCAGAACCACAGTAGACAGTGGACCTCAGTGATAATTCAGTGTAGTGCCACTGCAGGTTGATCAGCTGCAACAAACGTTCTACTTTGGTGCCAGATGCTGACAGTGGAAGAAAGCTATGACAACCTCGACACCATACTAAAAAGCAAAGACATCATTTTGCCAACAAAAGTATACTCAAAGCTATGGCTTTTCCAGTAGTTCATGTACAGATGTGAGAGCTGGACCATAAAGAAGGCTGAGCACCAAAGAACTGATGCTTTCGAATTATGGTACTGGAGAAGGTTCTTGAGAGTCCCTTGGACTGCAAGGAGATCAAACCAGTCAATCCTAAAGGAAAGCAATGTTGAATATTCATTGGAAGGACTGATGTTAAAACTGAAGCTCCAAAACACTGGCTGCCTGATGCAAAGAGCTGACTCACTTGAAAAGACCCTGATGCTAGGAAAGATTGAAGGCAAAAGGAGAAAAGGGCGGCAGAAGGTGAGATGTTTAGATTGCATCACTGACTCAACGGACATGAATTTGAGCAAACTCTGGGAGATGGTGGAGGACAGGGAAGCCTGGTGTGCTGCAGTCCATGGAGTTGCAAAGACTTGGACTCGGCTTAGCAACTGAACAGCAACGAACAAATGAGAGTGCAGGAAGCTATGAGTGTGAGGGGATGGGGCAGGGGCAAACGTGGGAGCTCTCTGTACTTTCCGCTTAATTCTACTATGAACCCAAAACTGTTCTAAAAAATAAAGTTTACTTTTAAGAAAGCAAGAAAGCAGTGGTGAATTTTTAGTGTTTAGCTCCAAACACTGCCATGCAGTCATTAAGATAAAGACTGAGGATATCTAGTAGATTGGGACAAGATCACTGGTGATGCCTGTCAGAGCAATCCACTACACCCTTCTCTGCTTCCTTGTAGGGTAAACCAGAAAGAGTTGTGCCTATTTCCTTTCTCTCCATTTCCCTTCTATTCTTTTTTGGTTGTATTGACATGAATTAGAGCTCTGCTCCTACTCTACCACCAAATCCGTACTTCAAGATCATCAATGATCTTCGAATTTCTAAATCTGATATTCAGTTCTGTGTGGCTGTTAGCATAACTGATGCTGTCTTGGGCCCCTACATTCCTCCTGTCCTTCCACTGACTGTGCCCCCAAGTCTGTGGTGTGTAGTAAATAGCTTCTCTGTGTCAAGGACTGTGTAGTTACTGGACGCTGTTTCATGACCATGAGGTCCAGGTGGCCCCTATGCTCTGGTATCTCCGAACAGTGATGAAAAGCTTGGCTGACATATTCCTGGTGCCCATGAGACTAGTCACCCATTCATAAATCTTGACTTAGGAATGTACTTCCTGTTTCTAAGCACATACCCTTAAATTCTTAGGTTAACTAGAAAACTGTCCCCTTCACAGTGCAGAGTACAGCTGCAAATGCTTCTGGATTGCTGTCTGTCTGATCTCACCCTGAGTAAGTTACCCTATAAAAAACTGACCCTCTGATCAACACGAGGCTGCCTGCTTTGTTTTCCTGTCTCGATGCTTTCTTAGTATGATGGGGCACTTTTCGTCCTCTCTGTCCTCCAACAAGTTCTACCATCTGACCCATCAGGGGCACTCCACACCGTTCCTCATTCCCTTCTCCTTGAAACATCCCCTTCCCTTGTTTTCCAGGACACAAACGCTCTGGCTTACCTTACTAAGCATTCCTATGCTGATCCCTGTTCACCTTCCTGATCTCTGAATGTTAGCGTATCCCGGAGATTAATCCTTGGACATTTTCTCATCTCTACATCCATGGCCTAAAATGTGATCTTATCTCAGAGCTTTAAATCTTATCTATACACTGATCATTCCCAAATGTGTATCCATAGCCCACCACTCCCAACCAAGCCCTACTGATTTCAACTGTCCATACCATAACTCAACTTAGATGTCTAATGGGCATCTCAAATGAACACATCTAAAACCTATCTCCAAAATGGAAACAGTCTTCTCTAGCCATTCCCACCTCGATTAGCAGTAAATCCATCCTTCCAGTTGCTCAAGCCAAGAACCCTGGAGTTACCTTTAATTACTCTCTTTCTCTCAGATCAAATCCCACATAAATGTTGCTGGAGCCAGACTGCCTAGGTTCAAGTTCTAGTTCAGTCACTTAGTAGCTGTGTTATCTTGGGAAAACAGCTAAACGTCTCCTGGTTTCAGCTTTATCACCTTTAAAATGGGGGCTGATAGTCTCATGTATCTTATAAGGTTGTTAAAATAATTGAATGAGTTAATGTTTGCAAAACGCTTGGAACGGTGCCACACAGTACATATTATCTCTTGAATCTGAAGGCTTCTTACCACCCCAACCTCTACACCCCAGTCTGGGAACTAGCCACCAAAATCTCCTACTAACTGGTCTTCCTCCTTCAGCCCTTGAACCTTTCAACCAAGAGAGTTGGCAGAGTGATTTTTTTTTAAAAGAACAAAGGTCACCATAAAATTCTTTCAATACTTTTGCATGCTTGAAATTTTTCATAATAAATAATAAAAGTTAAAGAAAACACAAAGTTAATGCCGTTCCTTTGTTAAAATCCTCTGATTTTTCGCATTTCACTCAAGAGTGAAAACTAAGGTCTTTACACTGACTGACCAGACCCTCAAAGTGAGCTTTCTCCTGCTCCTCTGATGGCACCTCTCCCGTCCTCTCATTTCTTTCTAGCACAGAGGCTTCCATCCTGTTCCTTAGACACCCATGCATATTCTCTCCCCAAGGCCTTTGCCCTCTTGCTGTCCCCTCTGCCTGCAAAGCCCTTCCTCAGACTGCACAGCTCACACCCTCCCCTCGTCTTCTCCAAGTCTTCACCAAAACGTCTGCTTTTCAGGGAAGGGGTTCCCTGCCATACCTTTACAAATAAACACCCAACTACCAGCCCTAACCTACCGCCTGGCTCTATTCTATTTTTCCCATGGCTTTTTTCTAAAATGCATTTTAGAAACAAGATTTCTGATGTTGATTTCAAATGCAATTCTTGTTTTCTTTCTAAAACGTAATTCCCATGTGCTTACACTCTGCTCCCAACCCAGCTGACATACACTCTATAGGTTATACCTTTAACTGAAACTATGATGAAGCAAAACTAAACAGACTGCTTAGAGCGTTGCCCCAGAATGTCCCTTTCTCATGTGTGCATATAGACAGTGATGAAATACTGTAGATTCGGGTGCCTGTTTTCAGTGATACTTTTTCCTAAGAGCTACTGCCCACTCATTCAAACAGTACTTTTTAATTTGAGTTGGGGGGGTAAATGTCACAGAAGCAGGAAATGTAATATTAGCAAGACTAAGATGCAAAGCCTGTTTTCCCCTTGCCATTTATTACCACGTCAATGGAGCCCCCAGTAAATATTGGGTTGGCCAAACAATTTTACCATTTAATTGTTATGGAAGAACCCAAACGAACTTTTTTACCAACCCAACAGAAATATTATCCTGAAAAAGGGTGAGATAAAACAGAGACGAAACAGGACTACCATCTACTGCCCTGCTACTATGTGCTGGGCCTATTACCTCTCCATACATTATTTAATTTAATTCTCATAGTAGTGGTCCTTACAAAACTGTCAGCCTTTTATTAATCAGGAAACTAAAGCTCAGAAAGACTTAGTAATCTGCCCACCACACAAGCAGCCCTGTGTAGAGTCCAGACCCAAACTCGAGCAGGGTTATCTGAAGCTAAAACCTAGACACTCTGTTCCTACAGAATTGTGCCTCTAGAGGTTAGGGCCATGTATACCCCATCACTCAATTCTGGGATAACTTAGCATGTCTACTGTTCAATGAACCCAGTCATAGCTGTGTGCTTGCATCTCCCTTACCTGTGGACATAAAAAATGGGATGCGAAACTTTCCACTCAACACCCGGGCCCGCAGATTCTGCAGTGTGCTCCCATCAAACGGCAGGGCCCCACACACAAGCACGTAGAGGACGACTCCGAGGCTCTGCATCGCAAACAGAGAACGTGTTTGATTAATCGCATCAGAGAAACAAGAGAGGTCACTATAGTACGTGTATCAAGAACTGGTGATGGACAGGGAAGCCAGGCATGCTGTAGTCCATGGGGTTGCAAGAAATTGGACACAAATGAGCGACTGAACCAAACTGATGAAGAGAGTGGTGAGTCATGTGCGAGATAATGGGACAAACATTTCCTTTTCTTTTTTTTTTAATGAGAAATAATACGGGCCATTGTCAAGGCCAATCATCTTTAGAATAGTTAGCATTCTTCTTTGCTTCCAGACATTAATTTTGGGGAACATATCTAGAATTTCTCTCAGTACTCATCCTAGGGAGAAGGCAAGTGGCAACAACAGAAAGAATTTCTGTTCTTGGCAAGGGCATCAGTCCAAGCTTGCCCTTGGGATTTTTTTTTTTTTTATCTCTACAGATGCAAAGGGGGAGATGGAAACCTGTGGCTCAGTCCGTATGACAAGGGTTGGAAAACAGACTTTGTATGAAGAATTGAAAATTCAAACAGGTGATCAAGATCTCGGTCTCATCCAGGATGAGGACAGCTGCCATCAGACCAGGGTAACTAACGCTGCAGGGAGAAGAGGCGGCAGCCACATACCCAGATGTCCACCTTGGGTCCGTCATACTCCTTTCCTTCGAAGAGTTCAGGTGCAGCATAGGGCGGGCTGCCACACCAGGTCTTCAGCAGCTGCCCAGGGGTGAAGAGGTTACTGAAGCCAAAATCTAGAAAGACAAATGGACACCACTCATGTGATCTGGACCAATGAAGGTGAGTTTCTAGTCACTAGAATAAGATTCTAGATCCTTAAGTCTGAATATCAAATACGAAAAGAAAACTTTTAGAAATTATATAACCAGCCACTTAAATTTAAAATAACACTGAAACAGAGTGTTACTTTCCAGATGGGCTGGAAAGTAAAAGATATTTGGTTAACTGAAAGTAAACATGACTGGTTTACATTAGTACCAAAATCAGTACCATTTCCTTCACAAATCTGGACTGAGGTGAGTGGTACCTTTAAGAACAAAAACAAAATTGGATAAAGACTGATATCAAGACCACATCAGAATCAGGAAATAAATGTTAAGTCTACTCAGCTGGACCCACGATTTTCAGATTATTTTTACTTCTTGTGACAAACACATTTATGACCACGAGAGACACAGTGAACTTAAAAATTAGACAAAGTGACTTTATTACCATTAAGATGGCTTATTCAAGATAAAGAATACGCAATTTATTTGCAATCAAACCAAGAATGTTTACATTTTAACTTCAACTTCCCCTTTTCATTTCTCCCCCTCCAACTGTGCAAAGAGAGAGTAGAAGGGAGATTGGAGGGGTAGAGAGTGGAGAGGAAGACTAAGACCTTAAATGAGCAAAGACAGCAGCCAAAGGACAGAGTCTCACTGACTCAGAAATACTTCTGTGCACGCAGATAATTTATAGCAGCGACTCCAGGTAAGGCAGGCTGAAGCCCCGTCCTTCCCCGGGCCTGCCATTTCCCCACTCCCAGCACCCCTCAGAAGCTCCTCGCCCTCTCCTGGTACTCCCAATGGCAACTCTGCCTCCATCTGCTATTTGCTCCTCTTCCCCCTCCAGAAGGTGCTTTCTAGTAAGGCACGTGCTGATTTTGACTGTCACTGCTTCCCCTGTGGTTTCTCAGGACCAGCTCTTCTGGGCCCATAGCTTCTAACCATCATCAATCACATGTTTGGTAATGATTCTCCAAATTCGTAGCTCTGACCCTGGTACCACTCTTACGTCCCCGATGTGGCCTTCTAGTACTTGCCTAGGAAGAAACATCTCAACCTCGCCATTTTCCAAAATCAAACTGCTCTTCCAACGATGTTCCCATGTTCATTTATGGAGTTACCATCGCATTACTAGGAGCACTGGGGTCTTCGTGCCTCGCTACCTCTCATTTCCATTTCAAACTGGGGATAAACTTTTACTGCTTCTACCCTGTCTGTCCCGAACTTACCTCCTTCTTTCCATTTCCACTCCCCCATCTCAGCTCATACTCTTATCACCTCGAATTTTCTTGACTGGCACTCTTGCTTACTGCCCTTTGCTTGCCGCTAAGCCTCCCATTTAGAGCAGGGAGCATGACACAAGTCTCACCTTGCTCCTCATCACTCAGAAACACCTGGTGGCTCCTTTCTGCCCAGCTCTCTCCGCATTTAGGGCCCTTCACGACAACCCAGCTCCACCCTCCGTTTCTAGCCCATCCCTGGGCATTCTAGCATTGCTAGACTATTCCCATCCTTCGTTTCTGTGCTTCTCTTACGCTACTTCCTTTCTGTGCCATGCCTTTTCCTTTCCTCGCCACTTTAGAAATAGCACTTATTTTCAATGCCCAGTCAAATATTACTTCCTGTATGAAGCCTTCACTGATTCCTGCTACGAAACATCACGTCAGTGGCTTCCTTCTCTGTGCTTCCCCGGCCCTTTGTTTGTACCTCTACAGCCCAATCACAAGCCTCATGTTATACTGAGTTGTATCGTGTGTTTATATCCTCCACTAGTTAGTAAACTAGGGACATTGTTTTATTTATATTATTCTCCAGACAGTGTTTTCATACATAGCAGGGACTCAAGAAAGGGCCACTAAATTAAACTGCAATAAAATTGCAATAAAAGCGCTAGGCCAATCCTCTTGTCACCTCCTGGCTACTGGAGCCTTTTTAGACTGGCTGGCAGCTGGCCAGCTCCTATGGCCTCTACCTCCTAGCCAGCCCTCCAAGATCACAAGGGGCTTAGAGGTGGGACCATCATTAGAATCACTAGAGCTACTTTGACAAGAGAAATCAAATATTCTCATTCATTAATGCAAAATAAATGCCTCAGCTGTCGTCTTCCTGAATCTCCTAGAGGAAATGTCCTCTACCTTCTCTGCAATTCCCTTATTACTTTATATTCCTCTGTTTTTGTTAATTCCACATATAAATATCTTGTTTTTCTAGCTCCTTTAAAAACATACTATCCTGTCTCTTTAGGCTTCCCAGGTGGCACTAGTGGTAAAGAACCCACCTGCCAATGCAGGAGATCAAAGAGACATGGGTTCGATCCCTGAGTTGGGAAGATCCCCTGGAGAAGGAAATGGAAACCCACTGCAGTACTCTTGCCTGGGAAATCCCATCGTCAGAAGAGCCCGGTGGGCCACAGTCTGTGGGGTCACAGAGTCAGACAAGGCTGAGCATGCACACACATGCCTTTCTCTAGTAGAGGTCTACCTCCTCTCTACCTAATTCCTTAAAAATACTTTTTTTCATCTCTGACTCTCATATTACCTAACATACAGTTTAATTTAAACACAATAGGTGCTTAACAAATGTTGAGTTGAATGCAACTGCAATTAAAGCCCTACCAACTAACCTTTGACATTTGAAGCCCAATCATTTTATCAGTTGAAGTCTTTAACTTTAACCTGTTTTTCTTAAGAGACTGGGGATAGGTTGCTAAAAATCCCAACAAAGGTGATTCAACAGAGCTGCTACTTTGGGAATTATTTAGAAAGAGGACTCTTGTATCTTTAATTGGTTGGGAAAGACCTTCACCAGATCCTTTCCCATGACTAGCCTTTCTCTGCACAGTAAGGAAGACACGTTGATGGAAACTGTAATAATAATTGATGGGCTCTGATACTGGTGTGATTAGATAGCAAAGTCCAAAAGAGAAAGTCATGGAGTATTCTGCTTGTGTTTTGAATGGAGAATGCCACAGGGCAAGCAATGAATTAAAACCACTTGATTTTAAAACTTCCGAATAAGCAGCTTAAAGTATATAAGGGAAATTTGTCATTTTGAACTATGAATGCTCTATCTACAATTAATCACCTTTCTACTCTTTTACTCTGCTGAGGAGGAGAAGTTACAGAGCAAGAGCTTGTTTCTTTTTTTTTTTAATCTACCAAACAGGAAATCTTTACAAAGGAAACAATATCAAAGGAAACCATCTTCAGCAATGGCTACAGGCTTAGATTGCTATTAGGTGTTTATATGAAAAATGAGTGTGCAGGAATGAATGACTGATCAGGGTCTGACATCTAAAGAGGCCATATGGGGGAAACACCTGCTTCCACAGCATGTTACAGCCACACAGCTGCTTTCAACAGCTAGACCCAAAGACTGACAGCAAGATTCAACCACCACCATCCCTCCACCAGCTTGCCTCTCTTTCCTATTAAAGAGCAAACAAAAACCCTTTAGTCTTGTAAATGTGTCATGGGGTCTCCTCTAATCACTCCATATATTACTCTTACTCCTAACCCTAAGGGTTTTGCACATTTAAGCAAAATCTGCTTCATTCTGCTTGCTATGACACTTTCCCTGCCATGAACACCAGCTTCCTCCAATGAATGATCCTGGCAGAGGCCAACTCATCCTTTTCTTCTTTTTATTATTTTCTGTTGTGCTGGGTCTTCGTCACTGCTCGTGGGCTTTCCCCAGTTGCTGTGCACAGGCTCTAGGCACACCAGTTTCAGTAGCTGTGGCTCACGGGCTCAACAGCTGTTGGTTTCAGCAGTTGTAGCACACAGACTCAGTTGTTGTGTCTTGAGGGTTCTAGACTGTGGGCTTGGCAGCTGTGGGTACACGGGTTTCGCTGCCCCATGGCCTGTGCAATCTTCCCAGACCAGGGATCGAACTCATGTCCCCTGAATTGGCAGGCAGATTCTTATCCACTGGACCAGAAGGGAGGTCCCAATTCATTCTTTAACGTACCAAACCCAGCAGAATCTGACCCACCCTCCCACTTCGATACACAGTATTACTATAAATTCAGTTTTATTGAAAGCATACTGCTGTCGTGTCTTCACTAGTGCCTCATCACAAGTGTTACATATTAATCTTCAATACAGCTATGCAGCCGGTAAGTCAAAAATTCTGGCCAGCTCACTGTCCGTTCAGCAAAACCATAACTTACTTTCTGAACATTTAGATTACTAAGAGAAATCTCAAATTAATAACATATACAAAATTTGGAGTTCACTGTAAAAGTTTAATTCCTTATAATCAACACTTCAGGGACTGAATAACTGAGAAGAAAAGAATTCCTCCTCTATTCTTTCAGCAGCTTAGCTTCCTTGAGGGGGAGGGGTTTGCTACCCATAGTTAAGAACACTGGCAGGGAAAAATGAAAGCAGTTAAAATTCAAACCAGTCTATTTGGGGTTTTATTGGTAGTTTAGGGAAGGCTGAAGGGACTACTAGTGGGATGTGGAGGTATACTGGGAAAGGTGGGGAACAGACAAGACATGGAACAGAATCACTATGATTTGTGTTGGTTTTTAGTTATCTACACATGCAGGCAAATGAATAAAACTGCAAGATGACCCAACCTGGAAACAGAAATTCTCATGAAAATTTTAAAGCAATGGTTAAAAAAGAATGATGGAGAATTCTTGCTGGCTTGGATCAGAAATGTCAAAGTAGCAAGGAAAGAAAAGCTTTTAGAATTTAAGTTTGATCAGTTACCTTGATCCTAGAAAACCAAATTTCCCTTCAATGGGATAGGCTTGTTCATCTTATTTTGGTTCAGTGGCAAGCTGGAATCAGGATTGATGGGAGAAATATCAATAACCTCAGATATGCAGATTCCACCACCCTAATAGCAGAAAGTGAAGAGGAACTAAAGAGCCTCTTGATGAAAGTGAAAGAGAGTGAAAAAGTTGGCTTAAAGCTCAACATTCAGAAAACTAACATCATGGCATCCAGTCCCATCACTTCATGGGAAATAGATGGGGAAACAATGGAAATAGTGGCTGACTTTATTTTGGGGGGCTCCAAAATCACTGCAGATGGTGATTGCAGCCATGAAATTAAAAGACGCTTACTCCTTGGAAGGAAAGTTATGACCAACTAGACAGCATATTAAAAAGCAGAGACACTACGCTGTCAACAAAGGTCCGTCTAGTCAAGGCTATGATTTTTCCAGTAGTCATGTATGGATGTGAGAGTTGGACTATAAAGAAAGCTGAGCGCAGAAGAACTGATGCTTTTGAACTGTGGTGTTAGAGAAGACTCTTGCGTGTCCCTTGGACTGCAAGGAGATCCAACCAGTCCATCCTAAGGGAGATCAGTCCTGGCTGTTCATTGGAAGGACTGATATTGAAGCTGAAACTCCAATACTTTGGCCACCTGATGCAAAGAGCTGACTCATCTGAAAAGACCCTGATGCTGGGAAAGATTAAGGGCAGAAGAAGGGGACGACAGAGCATGAGATGGTTGAAGGGCATCACCAACTCAATGGACATGAGTTTGGGTAAACTCCATGAGTTGATCATGGACAGGGAGGCCTGGTGTGCTGCGGTTCATGGGATCACAAAGAGTTGGACACGACTGAGCATCTGAACTGTACTGAACTGAAAGCTGCTCTTAATCATAATGTCTTTCAGTGTTTACTAAAGCTTTTTATTCTTAATGTCATCATCAGGGTCTCTAACTAAGTTCTTCCATTTCCTTCACTCATGTATCAGTAGATCAATGTGTTGGTTCCTATGAAAGAACCGAATGCAGAAAAGATATGTTCCTATTGAAGGACTCAAAAAAGAAAGCAGAACTTAAGCGGAGTGGACTGGATCTAGAAAAGCACAGGGGGAATATGGAAAGGGATTGTTCTAAGTGGTGGTTGGGGAAAAGCAGAGCAAAAGGCAGATCACTTGGAACTAGTAAGCTAGGTTGAAGCAACAATAAAGAAACTACCCTAGGTATGATGTAAGGTTCATAGAGGTATACGGCAAGAAACAACACTACACAGTAGCAACAGGCCAGACTTCTCCACGGTGCTAGAGAAGACTCTTGAGAGTCCCTTGGACTGCAAGGAGATCCAACCAGTCAGTTTGAAAGAAAATCAACCCTGAATTTTCATTGAAAGGACTGACAGTGAAGCTGAAGCTCCAGTCTTTTGGCCACATGATGCGAAGAGCTGACTCAGTGGAAAAGACCCTGATGCTGGTAAAGACTGAAGGCAGGAGGAGAAGGGGATGACAGAGGACAAGATGGTTGGATGGCATCACCAACTCAATGGACATGAGTTTGAGCAAGCTCTGGGAGATAGTGAAGGACAGGAAAGCCTTGTGTGTTGCAGTCCATGGGGTCACAAAGAGTCAGACATGACTGAGCGACTGAACAACAAATACAATATGTGGTCTTTTGTGACTGGCTACTTTCAGATCTGCAGATGACACCACCCTTATGGCAGAAAGTGAAGAGGAACTAAAAAGCCTCTTGATGAAAGTGAAAGAGGAGAGTGAAAAAGTTAGCTTAAAGCTCAACATTCAGAAAACGAAGATCATGGCATCTGGTCCCATCACTTCATGGGAAATAGATGGGGAAACAGTGTAAGTGTCAGACTTTATGTCTGGGCTCCAAAATCACTGCAGATGGTGACTGCAGCCATGAAATTAAAAGACGCTTACTCCTTGGAAGGAAAGTTATGACCAACCTAGAAAGCATACTGAAAAGCAGAGATATTACTTTGCCAACAAAGGTCCGTCTAGTCAAGGCTATGGTTTTTCCAGTAGTCATGTATGGATTTGAGAGTTGGACTGTGAAGAAGGCTGAGCACTGAAGAATTGATGCTTTTGAACTATGGTGCTAGAGAAGACTCTTGCAAGTCCCTTGGACTGCGAGGAGATCCAACCGGTCCATTCTAAAGGAGATCAGTCCTGGGTGTTCACTGGAAGCACTGATGCTGAAGCTGAAACTCCAATACTTTGGCCACCTCATGCAAAGAGCTGACTCATTGGAAAAGACCCTCATGTTGGGAGGGATTGGGGGCAGGAGGGGAAGGGGATGACAGAGGATGAGATGGCTGGATGACATCACCAACTCGATGCACATGAGTTTGGGTGAACTCCAGGAGTTGGTGATGGACAGGGAGGCCTGGCGTGCTGCCATTCACGGGGTCACAAAGAGTTGGACACGACTGACCAACTGAACTAACTGACTGACTGACTTTCAATTAGCATAATGCTTTCAAGGTTCATCCACATTGTAGCATCTATCGGTAGTTCACTCTTTTTAATTATCAGTGACATTCCATGGTATGAGCATACCACATGTTATGTATCCATGCATCACTTGATGGATATTTAGATTGATTCTTTTGGTAGGGGGTACCATAAATAATGTTGCTATGAACATTCATGTAACTTTTTTGTGGATGTATGTTTTCATTTCTCTTACATATATACCTAGGAGTGGAACTGCTGGGTCATATGCTAACTCCATATTTAACCTTTTCAGAAACTGCATGGCTGCAACACTTTACATTCCCACCAACAACCTACAAGAGTTCTAATTTCTCCATATCCTCCCTGACACTTATTAGTATCTTTTTATATTTTTAAAATTACAGCTGTTCTGGGGGGTGGGGTACCTTACTATGATTTTAACTTGCATTTCCCTGATGGCTAATGATGCTGGGCATCATTTCCTGTGCTAACTGGCCATTTGTGTATCTTCTTTGGACAAATACCTATTCAAATCTTTTGCCCATTTTTAGATTGCATTATCTCTTTTTTTCCTGAGCAGCATGCAACATGTAGGATCCCAGTTCCCCAACCAGGGATTGAACTTTGTCCTTTGCTATGGAAGCATGGAGTCTTAACCACTGGACCACCAGGTTCCCTGGATTATCTTTTTATTAAGTTGTAAGAATTAATTTATATTCTCTGGATACAACTCCATAGATATGATTTGCAAATATTTTCTCCCATTCTGTGGATTATCTTTTCACTTTCTCGATAGTGTCCTTTGATGCACAGAGGTTTTTAAATTTTGATGTCCAATTTACCCCGATTTTCTTTTATACTTACACTTTCAGTGTCACAGCTAAGAAATTACCACCTAACCTAAGGTCACACAGATTCACCCCTATGTTTTCTTCTACTTAGTTATGCAATGAGCACCTGTGGACCCACCACCCAAATAAAGTACTGGTATCTGAATAATTATTTATGTCAAATCATAAGCAGTACTCATTCCGTTTCCTATGTCCTCTTCCAACCACTGATTTTCAACCCTGTCAGCATATGAGGATTATCAATGTATTTAGAGTGATCCACAAACTTTACCTCAGACCTACTGGATCTCCTGGAAATAATTTAGACATCTGAATGTAAACAAATGAATAAAACAACTCTTCCTGAAAATGTTTGAGAGCTCTTATGGCCATGAAATGGTTGGATGGCATCACCAACTCGATGGGCATGAGTCTGAGCCAGGAGTTGGTGATAGGCAGGGAAGCCCAGCGTGCTTCAGTCCATGGAGTAGCAAAGGGTCGGACATGACTGAGCAACTGAACTGAACTGATGGGTAGTGAGGAGTCACTGGGACTTCTGGTACAGGCAGATGTAGTAAAATTAACCTGAAAGCAAGACTAGATTAAGTATGAGATGGGACTTCCCTGGTGGTCCAGTGATTAAGGCTCCCTGCTTCCAATGCAGGGGATGTGGGTGATCCCTGATCAAGGAACTAAGATTCCAGATGCCACGTGGCGTAGCCTAAAAACTAAAAAAAATATTAAAAAATGTATGAGGAGAAGTAGAATGCCTGTAAGAAAGCAGAAACAGTGAAAATGAGACAACTCAGAAATTATTTTGACAAAAGCTTGGACAGTACTTGAGAGGAGATAATACATAGGATAAAAAGGAGAAGAAGGCAGAGTATTTGATTTGGGAAGAAAAAAAAATTTTTTTAATTTAAAAAGGTGGAAAGTTTGGTTTAAGAAGGTGAGAAGAAATTCAAGTGGAGATGTTCTGACAAACTGAGGTGTAGTAATGAATGGATAAAAGATTTTTGAAAGAATAATGAAAAAGTAATGACTGGGAGTTATGGCTTAGGATATCCATAAGTACTTCCTATGCTATAGGTACAGGAGCAGAAAGAGGATGGAACAAAAGGAAGAGAAAGATATCATTATAACAAGGAAGCCGAGAGAGGAGAAAAGCATGTCAAAGAAGGAAAAGGTGGTCTGCAGCAACCAACCATACAATGTCATCCAAGTACTGTACAGGTATTTCTATCTGAGGGAAAACTATGATCACATATAAATACTTGAGACTAGAAATCATATAACTTCCCCTCAGAAGTTTTGATAGTTAATTTGTCTTAAAAGAAATGCTAAGTCATAGGAATGAACTATGAACATAACCCAGATTCATTCTGAATCATCTAGAATGTCACACTATGAATAAGATAAGGCATTTCTTACTAAGTTGGATGACAACCAATTAATAATTCTGAACTCAGAGTAAATTCATTCAGGGTACTGAGGAATGAGCAATGTGGGCCATGCAGTGGAGCAGCAAGGACTCTGGCAAGTCGGGCATCCTGGGCTGCCCTGGATCGGTCTCTCCCAGTGCTGCAGTTTTCCCGTTTGTGCAGCTCCTGGAATTCTGTGGAATAAAGTAAACACATTTCTCAAGCGACTCTCATCAAGTGCTGCGTTACAGAGCACGTGTGTCTGTGTGTTCTCGGTCGAGCCTGACTCTTCCCACTCTTCGCAGCCCTATGGACTGTGGCCCACCAGGCTCCTCTGTCCTTGGGATTTTCCAGGTGAGAATACTGGAGATGGCTGTCATCTCCTCCTCCAGGGGATCTTCCTGACCCAGGGATTGGAGCCTCCTCCCCTATGTCTCCTGGAAGCATATTCTTTACCGTTGAGCCACTGGGGATTAGATGAGCATTATTTTTATTTCACTTCTGGGAAAGTGAGGGTCATTAAGTATCATGTTCAAATTCAAAGGTTAAAAAAAAAAAAGACTCACTAAGAACAAGGTTCAGCCTATAATGCCAGTCTGGACTACCTCAAAGCCCACACTGTGCCTTTAGCATCATGCATATGTTTATACTGAGGTAAATGTGCATCCCAGAATTATTTTTATACTACTTCCAAATTCCTCAGTTATTATATACCACTGCTTTTCATTTTATTCTTGACTGCCAATCCTTTGCTATACTTAACGTAATTCCCAAAGGCATACAAGCCTTGAAACATATTGTTTCTCAACAAGTTGCTTGAAAACCAGTGCATTGAAAAGACAGTAGGCAATGTATAAAACTGGGGAAAAGATTAATTTCTCAATAAATGCCATAGGTACATCTGATTTTTCCTATGGGAAAAAACTAAATAGGACACTTTCCTCATATCATATTCTAAAATCAATTCCAGGTAGATCAATTTAATACAAATAGTAAAACTACAAAGTTTTTTTAAATAAAGTAATAAAGGAAATTATAGCTTCAGGAGATGGAAGGATTTCTTAAACAAGAAACAAAAGGCACACATCATAAAGGAAAAGATAGTAAATTTGGTTACATTAAAATTATACTAAAATGTGTATTCATTGAAAGATATTTTAAAGAGAATGAAATGAGAAATCACGAAACAAAAGAAGCTATTTGTAACACCTAAAACAAAAGACTCATGTTCTTATTATTGAAACAAAAACTCCTATAAATCAGTAAGACAGACAACCCTGTAGAAACATGGGCAGACTTTTTTTAGTAGATACGTAAAAAAAAGCCAAAAGACATAAAAGGAGTTCAATCCCACTATTACGATGAAATTAAAATCTAAATCCACAATGAGATAACCATTACACACTCAGTGGTTTTGGAAATATTATAAAGTGTAATAATATCCAGCACTACTAAATATAAAGTGAATCGCTGATAGGGTCCAACTGTATATAGCACAAGGAACTTGACTCGGGGTCCTGTAACAGCAAAATATGGGGGAAATAACCTTAAGAGGAATACGTATGTGGATACGTATAGCTGATTCACTTTGCTGCATACCTGAAACTAGCTGAAACAACTACAGCTGTAAACCAGTCAGTTCAGTCGCTCAGTTGTGTCTGACTCTTTGCGACCCCACAGACTGCAGCAGGCCAGGCCTCCCTGTCCATCAACAACTCCCGGAGTTTGCTCAAACTCATGTCCATTGAGTCGGTGATGCCATCCAACCATCTCATCCTCTGTCGTCCCCTTCTCCTCGGGCCTTCAATCTTTCCCAGTATCAGGGTCTTTTCCAATAAGTCAGTTCTTCGCATCAGGTGGCCAAAAGACTGGAGTTTCTGCTTCAGAATAAGTCCTTCCAATGAATATTCAGGACTGATTTTCTTTAGGATGGACTGGTTGGATCTCCTTGCAGTCCAAGGGACTCTCAAGAGTCTTCTCCAACACCACAGTTCAGAAGCACCAATTCTTCAGTGCTCAGCTTTCTTTATAGTCCAACTCTCACATCCATACATGACTACTGGTAAAACCACAGCTTTGATTAGACAGACCTCTGTTAGCCAAGTAATGTCTCTGCTTTTTAATATGCTGTCTAGGTTGGTCATAACTTTTCTTCCAAGGAGCAAGTATCTTTTTATTTCATGCCTGCAGTCACCATCTGCAGTGATTTTGGAGCCCAAAAAAATACAGTCTGTCACTGTTTCTACTGTTTCCCCATCTAGTTGCCATGAAGTGATGGGACCAGATGCCACGATCTTAGTTTTCTGAATGTTGAGCTTTAAGCCAACTTTTTCACTCTCCTCTTTCACTTTCATCATGAGGCTCTCTAGTTCCTCTTTGCTTTCTGTCATAAGGATGGTGTCATCTGCATATCTGAGGTTATTTATATTTATCTTGAATTTTGATTCAAGCTTGTGCTTCCTCCAGCCCAGCATTTCTCATGATGTACTCTGCCTAGAAGTGAAATAAGCAGGGTGACAATATACCGCCTTGACGTACTCCTTTCCCTATCTGGAACCAGTCTGTTGTTCCATGTCCAGTTCTAACTATTGCTTCCTGACCTGCATACAGATTTCTCAAGAGGCAGGTCAGGTGGTCTGGTATTCCCATCTCTTTCAGAATTTTCCAGAGTTTGTTGTGGGCCACACAGTCAAAGGCTTTGGCATAGTCAATAAAGCAGAAGTAGATGTTTTTCTGGAACCCTCTTGCTTTTTTGATAAGCCAATGGATGTTGGCAGTTTGATCTCTGGTTCTTCTGTCTTTTCTAAACCCAGCTTGAACAGCTGGAAGTTCACGGTTCACGCACTGTTGAAGCCTGGCTTGGAGAATTTTGAGCATTACTTTACCATCATGTGAGATGAATTCAACTGTGCGGTAGTTTGAGTATTTTTTGGCATTGCCTTTCCTTGGGACTGGAATGAAAACTGACCTTTTCCAGTCCTATGGCCACTGCTGAGTTTTCCAAAGTTGCTGGCATATTGAGTGAAGCACTTTTATAGCATCATCCTTTAGGATTTGAAATAGCTCAATTGGAACTCCATCACCTCTACTACCTTTGTTCATAGTGATGCTTCCTAAGGCCCACTTGACTTCACATTCCAGGAGGTCTGGCTCTAGGTGAGTGATCACACCATCGTGATTATCTGGGTCATGAAGATCTTTTTTGTATAGTTCTTCTGTGTATTCTTGCCACCTCTTCTTAATATCTTCTGCTTCTGTTAGGTCCATTACCATTTCTGTCCTTTATTGAGCCCATCTTTACATGAAATGTTCCCTTGGTATCTCTAGTTTTCTTGAAGAGATTTCTATGATCACTGAGGAAGGCTTTCTTATCTTTCCTTGCTAGTCTTGGGAACTCTGCATTCAAACGGGTATATCTTTCCTTTTCTCCTTTGCCTTTCGATTCTCTCCTATTCACAGCAATTTGTAAGGCCTCCTCATACAGCCATTTGACCTTTCTGCATTTCTTTTCCTTGGGGATGGTCTTATCTCTGCTTCCTGTACAATGTCACGAACCTCTATCCATAGTTCTTCAGGCACTCTGTCCATCAGATCTAACCCCTTGGATCTATTTGTCACTTCCACTGTATAATTGTAAAGGATTTGATTTAGTTCATACCCGAATGGTCTAGTGGTTTTCCCTACTTTCTTCAATTTAAGTCTGAATTTGGCAATAAGGAGTTCATGATCTGAGGCACAGTCAGCTCCCGGTCTTGTTTCTGCTGACTGTATGGAACTTTTCCATCTTCGGCTGCAAAGAATTTAATCAGTCTGATTTCAATATTGACCATCTGGTGATGTCCATGTGTAGAGTCTTTTCTTGTGTTGTTGGAAGAGGGTATTTGCTATGACCAGTGTGTTCTCTTGGCAAAACTCTATCAGCCTTTGCCCCTCATTCTGTACTCCAAGGCCAAATATGCCTATTACTCCAGGTATCTCTTGACTTCTACTTTTGCATTCCAGTTCCCTATAATGAAAAGGATATCTTTCTTGGGTGTTCTAGAAGGTCTTGTAAATCAACTATAGTTCAATTAAAAAAAAAAAAGCCCAGCACTGATGAGGACATGCAGGAATGGGAACTCACACAAATTGACAGACTGGTTAAATAACTCAGTGAAATCTGAAAACATTTATACAGTACAACCTGGAAACATTACTCCTCGGTCTAGACTCTTAGATGTTTAAAAGTGCACATGGGATGTTTAAGAGTGCAATATTCATTGCAAGATTGCAACAGTAAGAGTTTCAAACTGAAAGCAATCCAAATATCCATCCATAGATAAAATGGAAAACTAACTTGTGGTATACTTCTATCACTGAATACTAGACAGAAATAGAAAAGAATAAATCCTAGCTATACAGACATGGGTAAATCTTGCAAACAGTTTTGTGTGAAATAAAACACAAAGTCATATATTCAGCATGATTTCATTGATACATAGTTCAAAAATAAGCAAACTATATTAAGGATGGGCCCACTGCACATTACATTCAATATAAATGGCACCTCTTGGAACAAAACTTCTGAGAGATATATTGCACAGGTAGTAAAAACTACTTTTAAGAAAACTATCAAGCAAAGAAGTGATTAACATGAATATCAAGACAGAGTTACCCCATGGGGGAAGAATGAGGTTTTGACGGGGTGCCCAGCTAATTATATTATCTATTTTTTGAGCTATGTGCTAATTTGCACAGGTGTTTGCTTTATAGAGATTCATTAAAGTGTACACATGTGGTTAATGTACATTTCTGTTTATATACATGATATTTCATAATAAGCACAGAGAACAATAGGATCCCTTTTTCTCCTCTACTTCTATTTTTTGCCCTTAGGGGCCATTTCACTGGCTCTAAGCTCCATTATCCACATGGCTCAGGAGGGGAGGGATCAGGCTGTTTTTCTTACCTGAGTGTGAATCTCCAAGCCTTGAACTGTGAGCAGTAAATTTCTGTTGCTTTTAAGCCACTTAGTCTGCAGTATTTTATTACTGCAGCCTGAATGGACTAAGACACATTACTTATAAATAGTTTAAAAATTCATTTTAAACATTTTTATCTATACTGTTACCAACTCCCTTAACTGGACAAGAGCTGCCAACAAAGAACAACACTAAGGAGATTTACATTTTCCTTCTTTTCCTTCCATATGGCCAACTTTCCCTCCTCCCTGCATTTCCCCACTGGCAACCATAAATTTGTGTCCTACATCTGTAACTCTATTTCTGTTTTGTAAATAGGTTCATTTGTCACATTGTTTTAGATTCCACATATAAGCAATATCATATGATACTTGGCTTTTCTCTGCCTGACCTACTTCACTCAGTATGATATTCTGAAAGCCCATCCATGTTGCTGCAAATGACATTACTTCATTGTTTTTATGGCTGAGTAATAGTCCACTATATATACACACATATATATCATATCTTTTTTATCCATTTCCTCTATCCATGGAAATTCAGGTTGCTTCCATGTCCTAGATATTGTAAATAGTGCTGTGTATTTTTTTTCTGAGGAGAAGGAGACAGAGGATGAGATGGCTGGATGGCATCACTGACTCAATGGACATGAGTTTGGGTAAACTCTGGGAGTTGGTGATGGACAGGGAGGCCTGGTGTGCTGTAGTCCATGGGGTCGCAAAGAGATGGGCATGACTGATTGACTAAACTGAACTGATTTTTTTCTGACGATAACTTTTTAATTACTCAAGTCTCAGAGGTAAGAAGCCAGTAGATGTGCAGAGCCTAAGCATTTCTTTACCACCTCGGGCACTTTGTATTCAGCCACTACCTTCTTTTAGCTTTCCAGAACTATCGTCCACTATGAAGTGCTATATGGCCCCAGTTCACGTCAGCCTGGGAGCATTCTAACCAGGGCACAAGTAAAATAAGCCACAGCATCACAGGCTGTGTTCACACAGTGCAGGATGGAGAGCACGGGTGCATCAGACAGGGAGACGCAGAAGTGGGGCAATGTCCACAGGGATGACAAACAACAGCAGCAACAGCAAGAGGAACACAGAAACTTAAGGCAAAGACGGGAACACGTTCAGTGCGTCCCAAGGTTCATGAAGTCGTGAAGCCGCTCAGTCGTGTCTGACTCTTTGTGACTCCATGGACTGTAGCCCACCAGGCTGCTCCATCCATGGAATTTTCTAGGCAAGAGTACTGGAGTGGGTTGCCATTTCCTTCTCCAAGGAAAGTATATATACTTTCCTAGGTTAAGTATATATATTTTGCAGTTTTGAAGGTGAAAGTCGCTCAGTTGTGTCCAACTCTTTTTTCCAGGCCAGAATGCTGGAGTGGGTAGCCTATCCCTTCTCCGGGGGATCTTCCCAGCCCAAGGATCAAACTCAGGTCTCCAGTGCACTGACAAATGTCAAAGAAAGGAAGGGGGAGTGGACAAGAAAACCCTATCAGACTTTCTGTGCTCTCACAACAATATGAGAGAAATTAATTACAGTATACCTACTTGATATGCAATCACTAAAAATGACTATAGGGAGCAGCATAGGGAAAATGTTTGACATAATATGAAAGATAAAAAAAAATTTTACATGGTACATACAATGATTACAACTATAAAAAAATGCATAGAAAAAAATGCATTCAAAATGATAATGATAGGTTTAAGGTAGGATTCCAGTTTGAAAACTTAAAAATATTTTGTTGCTGTTTGAATTTCCTATAGTACACTTATATTATTGCTTTAGTACTCCACCTTAAAAATTTTTTAGGGACTTCCCTGGTGGTCTGTGGCTAAGACTCCATGCTCCTGATGCAGGAGGTCCAGGTTCAATCCCTAGTAGGGGAACCAGATCCCACATGCAGCAGCTAAGAGTTTGTGTGCCCCAACTAAGACCTGGCCCAGCCTAATAAATAAATAATATATTAAAAAAATTTTAATATAAAGCCTTTAATAATAAGAACTAAAACACTGAGCAGTTTTAGAAAATTCTCAGGTACAAAGATGCCATAAAGATACTTTTATGTCCTTTACTCTTTATTTTCTAGCAACAGGAAGAAAATTATGACCTACAGATTCAATATTAAAATGATGACTCTTCTGAAGAGCTACAGAAGGAAAGGGAGAAACAAGAGAAGAAAGTGTTAAAGTAAACACTCACCCCACACACAGCAGAAGCCCTATGGGTGGGGCTGCTCTCTTCATGTGGCCTATAGTCATTCACTTCTCCACTCACAAGTGGTTCCTAACATAATTGGTTAAGTCTCTTTTCCAAGCCCCGAACACCCTGGTTGGTTAGCATTTGTCTGCAGGCTGGAATGGTATCTTACATCCCCTTCTCTTAACACAGAGCAGCAGACTTTAATTTGAACCATATGCCTGTCTTCTAGGGATGGTTTAAATGCCAGAGCTTTACTATCCAGTTTGAGACTTGAAATCCTTTGTTCTAGGCAAGATCAGGAGCCTGGGGCTATACGGGGCAGTGATACGGTGGCCCTAAAAAGAAGTACATCATCAAAGGGGTGTGTCTGTGTGGTAAGAGAAAAAGAAGCAAAGGGTGGCATGAATTTAAAAATCAGGACAACTGACTGCACCAGGAAATTTTCTTATTTGGTCTACCAACTCGGAGTAATGCCCCTGACTTCTTTTCTGGCTAACCAAGGAGAAACCCAAAGCAGATGGAACAGATTAGGGCTAGCCTGCAGCCAGTCCCACAGGGTGACGGTGTCTGTGAAGGTGGACGGCAGCATAGCTACGAGCAACAGCCAACGCCTCCAAGACTCACTCGCGCTTCATCTCATTCCCTCGCTGTGGGGAGTAAACAGCTTAGAAGTATGGGGCAGAGGAAAAAAGTGAAGTGGGAAAATAACTATTTATCCTGAATAAACAACCTCACCAGAAAATACTATGACTAGATCCTTCAGGTTTTAAAATCTGAAAGTTTCTGAAACCTTATAACCCCAACGCTGCACTTGCAACTAGAGACAAAGATCAAGAATATAAGTAATTCTGGCCCTTGATTAACTTCTCAATGGACTAATAAGTACGGGGTAGGGGCCACAAGCTATCGGGTGTACAAGCTCAAAATCACTTGAAGAACCAAAGATCAAGACCTGTGAAAGAACACTTTATAAACGGGATTCAGACTGTTACATGGACTACTAAGATAGAAGTGAAGTGAAGTGAAGTCACTCAGTCATTTCCAACTCTTTGCAACCCCATGGACTGCAGCCCACCAGGCTCCTCCATCCATGCGATTTTCCAGGCAAGAGCACTAGAGTGTGCACGTGACACAAATCATGCTTTCCCTACACAACATCACTAGCCTCGGGACCATGTGACCCAAACACTTCACCTGGAATTGAACACAAGAGTCAACTGTGCAGATCTCAGAATACTGGTCGTGACGAAAGATGAGTTTCAAAGTTCCCAGGAGTCTCCATATTAGTTTGCTCTTAAAAATGGGTCTTGGGAAGTCCTGTGTTTAGCAATCCCTCCAGCCTCTGGCTGAACTTCCTAACTAGGAGCTAATAGGGAAGTAATGCCAAAAACTACTGACTCACAGCCTGAGCATTTATACTCAAGAGAAATTTCTTCATGGGAAAAAAAAAATCAAGTAATCAGCTTCTGGAAGGGGGGTGGGCATTGATTTAGTTTAAGAAACCAGAGAAGGTCAGAACTGAAGGAGATGAGAGATAATTCTCAGGAGATTGAGAGAATATATGTACCTTCCTGGAATGTGTTAGAGAGCTATTAAAGGGCCATTCTGTGGCCGCTTCTAGATTACACCACATAGGAGGCTCCTCTGCACCCATCACTTAACCTTAGGAATCTCCTGATGTTCTGCAACTTCCCAGCACTAGGTGTCTATGCAGTATGCTATCTCTGTGGGAAATTAAAGTTTAAAAACAAAAATGCTGAACCAACACTACAAGGGTATTTTCAATGAATGACATGCATTTTCCCTCAAAACGTTAAAATATCATAGTAGTTAGGAAAACTGAACTTGGCTATTTTTAAATGAAATAACAAATGAACCCTCTCCACTATTATAATAGCACTACCCTTCTCATGAAAAACAACCCTCCCCCAATAAAACATATGGATGTGAGAGTTGGACCATATGGATATGAGAGTTGAGAACTGGACCATAAAGAAGGCTGAGTGCTGAAGAATTGATGCTTTTGAACTGTGGTGTTGGAGAAGACTCTTGAGAGTCCCTTGGACTTCAAGGAGATCCAACCAATCAATCCTAAAGGAAATCAGTCCTGAATATTCACTGGAAGGACTGATGCTGAAACTGAGACTCTAATACTTTGGCCACCTGATGCAGAGAACTGACTCATTTGAAAAGACCCTGATGCTGGGAAAAATTGAAGGCAGGAGGAGATGGCTGGATGGCATCACTGACTCAATGGACATGCGTTTGAGCAAGCTCCGGGAGATGGTGAAGGACAGGGAAGCCTGGTGTGCTGCAGTCTATGGGGTCACAATGAGTCGGACACAACTGAGTGACTAAACAGCAACAATAACCCCACAAAACATAAGACCTTTTCATCAAACGCTAGTACAGAGCAGACGTATACAGGAAAGGGTGTACTAAGACACTTTCTGTAAGACCTACAAACAATATCCATTGGAATTCCTGGAAACATTTATGCATACTATTATAGTCATAATTCTAAATCATATCACTTAGAAAAATAAAAGTCCGATCATTCAATCAGGTAAGTTTCTAATACTGATAGGTGAGCACACTATACAAATTGTTAGCGCCTTTTACAGACCATAATGAATTAAGGTCCCCTTAAATTCTCAACAAAAACTAAAGATACCAAATAGAAATATAGTATATAGGTACAAGTTAAGACATATAATCTGATATACAGAAAGCTACTTTTGGAGAAAAGTTGGTATGATCACCTATAAGATTCTAAATTGTCACCTAGAAACTAAGTAGAATGGATTGGGAGTTTGGGATTAATATTAGATGCACGCTATTACATACAGGATGGATAAACAATACACTACATTGTAAAGTAATCATCTTTCAATAAAAAAAAAAGTTCACTATAATATTATTCAAGGAAAACGGTTTTGCCCATTTAACAAATGACTCACTAATGTATTTAAACTATGTAAAAAAAGCATTTATCTAAAATTGATACGTTTAGTTTGGAAGTCACCGACACACTGAGGTTGTGCGTGCACGTGTGCTCAGTTGCGTCCAACTCTTTGCGACCCCATGGGCTGTGGCCCACCAGGCTCCTCTGTCCGTGGGGTTTCCCAGGCAAGAATCCTGCAGTGGGTTACCATTTCCTCCTCCAGGGGATCTTCCTGACCCAGGAATCGAGACTGTGTCTCTTGTGACTCCTCCACTGGCAACTGGATTTTACTGCCGCACCACCTGGGAAGCTCCACATGTTGAGATTGTAAATTGAGATTACGAATGGTCAAAAACTTTTCATGATCTTGTATTCAGAATGCTTACATTTTTTAACCTAAAAAATAAACCCTATTATCTAAATTATTTCCATATTTTGGCTTTAAATGGTAAAATGGATAAGCAAGTTTAGCACTTCTTTGCAAATAATACACAATAATGTGGGCAGTCTTTATTCCCAATAAAGCAAACTAGATATTATATGTGTCCGTGTGTGTATATATACAAAAATTTTAGCTCTTGAATACCTAGAAACATCTATAAAAGATCTGTGATCAATGAAGATAATCCATGACTTAGGCAAGGTTTGTCTTGAGACACTGTAGAATTATCATTTCCATTCTCATTAATTAAATTTTTAACATAAATGTTTCTTATACTTTATATACTATCCAACAGTCCATGTAAATCTAACAAAATTTGATGAAAAACCGCACATTGGTCAACACTATCAAGGGTCCCCAACCACTTCAACTGAGCAGTAATCATGATGACTGAGTTACAAGCAGGCGCCTTAGCTCCGAGCCAGCAGGTGGGCTCGCTTTACTGTCACAGGCTCTCAACCCATTCCATGCCAGAGCTGGGAGATCCAAATCACTACCCCGTTTGTATACCACCAATGGCGGTCAGACAGCAAAGAATCTGCCTGCAGTGTAGGATACCTGGGTTCGATCCCTGGGTTGGGACGATTCCCTGGAGAAGGGAATGGCAACCTATTCCAGTACTCTTCCTGGAGAATTCCATGGGCAGAGGAGTCTGGTGAGCTACAGTCAACAGAGTCCCGAGGAGCTGGACATGACTGAGCATCTAATAACACACACACACAATTATCCCCCAAATGAATGACCTGCAATTAGTAGCAGTTTGTGTAAGAGGAACCTAAAGTTGGAAAGAAATTCTTTATTCTCCATCTCTCAAACTGGTTCATGTCTGCGTGTTCTAGGCATAATGCTGAAGTACACCAAGAGTTATGTGAAACTATAAACCAAATAAAATACATCTTCTGGGGGTATCCATTTTTTCCCTATGTTAAATAAAGTTGAATAATTTTAATATTAAAACAAATGTAGATATGACTTGAGGAGGATACAAAATGTGCATGAATTTAAAGATAAAGCATGTGATTTACAAAGTGAGCAATTCCAGACTATGTAACCAGCCCCCAACTTGCCCCCCAGCCTGTATGAGTTCATTTCTGTGTTAGGAAAACCAGTGGGAAAATCTGAGAGGTGATGTTTTATACTGGTAGCATAGCTATTGTTAATGAGAGACCCCAAAAACAGAAAATTGGTTTTGTTCCTGCTGCTGTTGCTGCTGCTAAGTCACTTCAGTCGTGTCTGACTCGGTGCGACCCCATAGACGGCAGCCCACCAGGCTCCTCCATCCCTGGGATTCTCCAGGCAAGAATACTGGAGTTTTGATCCTAGCAAGATGCAATCACTTTTCAAGATCAACAAGACCTTACACTTGTAACCCAGAACTATGACTGACAAAAATCTGCTAGCTTAAATTTTAATTTCACAGAGTTTTTTTCAAAAATCAACTAGGTGTACCTGAAACACCTTTTGAATGAAAGTGCATTAATATTTCATTGTGAAGGTCCAGTCTTAGGAATATGATTCAGAAGAGAGAATTCCCACAACTGCATTTTCTCAAGGGTCAATATACATGATGGTTGCTTAGCCCTGCTAGTTGAGAGTCCTCACCATTTCAGGGTGTGAGTACCGGGTAAGGCATTATGACTCCTCGGCTCCATTAGGACCCAAAGTTACATGGCCTGAGTCTCAATTTACTCCCTGTCAACCAGGGAGGTGTACTGAAAGATTACCAGAATAAAGGGTGTTAGTATCATGACATAAAATTTGGGAGTGATATGATGAATACTGCATAACTACTTTTTCTGACCTCTCGGGGATATTCTCAATCACCAGGCTATGGAAAGAGTCTCAGAAACCAAGATTTCCAACCTTTTTTTTTTTTTCTGTAGGACTATATCTCAGTATATCCATACTGGAGGTGAAAGGTCAATGAAGTTATTACTAAATGTTTTCGTTTCTCACTTTTAAAAAATGAAGTAGTCTAGATCTCACTGCATTAAAGGTCAAAAATTTCCACAGTACCTTAAATCCATGCACTGTGGAAATTCTTTCCAAAATATTGGCTTTGCTGTAGCTGAACTTCAGATCTTTGCTGTCTACTGATTGCCAACTAAAACAATAACTCCGGAGTGGAAACCATCTCATGGAGGCCATTCTGGGAGCCGACATTTAAAGAAAAAGTTTCCAACTTCCTTAGGTTAAAAAAAAAGGTTTCCACAATTTTCAAAACATTCTCATAGCATCTGAGTATTTCAAATAACTTTGCTTCATGGAATAAGCCAGCTACATTTAGGCAATCTTTTATAAATCTAGAAATTTCTCTATTTAGTTTCTAGGGACAAGAATTAAAATTACTTTCAAACAGCAGTGCATCAACTGTTAAAAATAAGGCAACAGCAGATTTCTTTGATAGCTTAATATAATCTGTCAATAAGGAAATCTGATTTCTCTATTTCTAAACAAACATTGACTGCAAGTTCCCTCTTCCTGGCCCAGTTATGTGACTGGTTACCCAGTCCCAGAAACACTTCCTTGCTTGTACCTCTTGTGTTTGCTGCCCTTTTCTTCCTTCCCAGGTCCACCACCACCACCTGTATGCGGAATCTTACCACTTCACAGGCCTTCCCCACCCCACCCATCCCCATTCAACAAACATTTATTGAGCACCTACTATGTTAGACCATTGAGGAACACGTAATAGAAATGAGTGTGGGAAGTCCCCTGCTTACAGTCTAGTGAAGGAAATACCCAAGAGCATGGCTATCTCCGGGAAAAGGCAGATATCTGAAGCGGCACCTTACAGATGGGAACTAATTAGATAAAGCTACATCCCACTGCCCCACTATGAGCTTTTGCTTCCTCTTTTAAACTTTTATTTCTTTTTTAGAGTACACTTTTATAGTGCTTTACGTTATGTTAGGTTCTGCTGCACAGCAACATGAATCGGCTGTACGCATTTCACAGGCTTTGAACTGATCTTCCTATTGCCTTCCTGTCCCCTCTCCCTACTCTCACTTTTTTTTCCCTTATCCACCCTGAGTCTGATTTATTAAGCCTAGAAGTCAAACAATCTCGCAATCCAGTATAAATACCGCCCCTCCCCACGTTCTCAGGCATGCCTCCCCTCCTCAAGTCTTCCCTCTCGCCAAGCTTTTCTGCAGACATGGTGTGTGCACCCTACTTCTGTTCACACTGCTCCAGCTCAGGCTCCCACTGTAACCAAAACAAAGCCCCCAGTCCTCACCATGCGCACAGCGCCCCACGTGAACTGGCCTGGGCCAGCTCTCTCACTTCATCCTTCCACTCCCCACCTTATTTATCATCTCCAGCCATGCGAACCTGTCTCTTATCCCCTAAACATGTTACCGTCACCTCACTCAGGCCTTTGCCTTGCTCTTCCTTCTGTTTGGAAGGCTGTGCCTGTCCTGGTTATCCTCCCACAAGTCATTTTACCACTTTCCCAAGTCCTTATGAGAACTCTTTTATTTATTAAATTTTTTTTGGCTGGGTCTCGCAGTATGTGGGGTCTCAATTCCTAACCGAGGATCAACCAACCCCCACTCCCCTCCTGGCTGCACTGGCATTGTGGAGTCTTAACCACTGGACCACCAGGGAAGCCCTGTGAGAGCTCATTTGTTCACATGTTTACTGTCTATCTTCTGCCATCAGAATGTTAGTTCCAAAGGACTATTTTACCTGCTGCTGTATCCCCAAGGTCTGCACACAGCATGGGCTTTAACATTTGCTGATCCTATTGGCGTTCTCTTCTTGACACCTATCCTTAAAGAAGTCTGCTCATCCTCTAAGACTCACCTCAAGGGCTATATTTTCAAAAGGATCATTCTGTCCTCATCACTGCTATATAAAGTTCAGACCCACAGAGTTCTTGAGCACCCACGGTAGGACACGTGCGTGCAAGACAGTCGGAATCAAACAGTAAACAGGATCTGCTGACAGTCCCTGTGGCAGCCGTTATCTAATGGAATTTTGCAAACTCAAGTGGTTCCTTCATCCTCGGAACTCTGTGGTAAGTGGACTATACAATTAACATAATGAATCACAAGGTGCTATGTAATATCTCTCGCTATTGTATCAAACTGTAATTTGGTAGCTGTTGACCATGCTGCCACCCAGGGGCGTGAGGATGTGCTGAGGGAGCCGTGCTGTGCCTCCCCCATCCTGCATCTGCTCCTCTGTGGTCCTCATACATCTGAGGCAAGGAAAGAGAAAGACTAGAGACCAAGAAACCTACGCTTTTCCCAGCGAGGAACTCCACACAAGAAAGGGCTTTGCCTGAGTGCTCTTTAAAAGAAATTCAAAGTTTTAGCAAGTTAAAGGTCTTTTGGAAACTCTAGTTTTCTAAACAAGCTATACTTGTATGCCAAATATGAAATTAAATGATATGTGTGAAAAGGCTTTGCAAAGTACTTTTTATATGTGCTTGTCTTCAGTCCCTTAGTTGTGTCCAACTCTGTGACCCCATGGACTGTAGCCTGCCAGGTTCTTCTGTCCACGGAATTCTCCAGGCAAGAATACTGGAATGGGTTGCCATTCCCTTCTCCAGGGGATCTTCCCAGTCTTCCCAAACCAGGGATCAAACCCACATCTCTTGCATCTCCTGCACTAGCAGGTGGATTCTTTACCGCTGAGTCACCGGGAAAGCCCACTTTTTATATACATAAAGCATAATCTCATTGTAGTCTACGCATCTGCTGCCCAAATAAGACTGTAAATTCTTGAGGGTGGGAGTATGTTCTCAGCCTTCTTTTCTCTGTTCCATGATAGTGGAACATAAAGCCTTTGTTATGAACTGTAAAGATTTTAGATATCCACTAAAAATTCTTAGACTTGGCCATTCTGTCTTTCAGAAATAAAATTCTTTATTCTGAAAACAATTAATGCTTATTCTGGATTGCTAATGATAGAAATATCTTTCAAATAATCCTATAGAAGATAGGTTTGTGACCAGCATTAAGAAGAAGCCTTTTTAGATTCTAAAACCAGAAAGACAACAAAGTATTCACCTGGGCTTCATTCTCTCTAGAACTAGCATAGAACAAAAATTCACAGCTAAGAGTTTAATCACAAAAACTCTTAAACCATGGATCTTTTAATTCCTGTAACTTAACCTCAGATATGCAGATGACACCACCCTTATGGCAGAAAGTGAAGAGGAACTAAAAAGCCTCTTGATGAAAGTGAAAGAGGAGAGTGAAAAAGTTGGCTTAAAGCTCAACATTCAGAAAACGAAGATCATGGCATCTGGTCCCATCACTTCATGGGAAATAGATGGGGAAACAGTGGAAACAGTGGCAGACTTTATTTTTCTGGGCTCCAAAATCACTGCAGATGGTGACTGCAGCCATGAAATTAAAAGACGCTTACTCCTTGGAAGGAAAGTTATGACCAACCTAGAGAGCATATTCAAAAGCAGAGACATTACTTTGCCAACAAAGGTCCGTCTAGTCAAGGCTATGGTTTTTCCTGTGGTCATGTGTGGACTGTGAAGAAAGCTGAGTGCCAAAGAATTGACGCTTTTGAACTGTGGTGTTGGAGAAGACTCTTGAGAGTCCCTTGGACTGCAAGGAGATCCAACCAGTCCATTCTGAAGGAGATCAGCCCTGGGATTTCTTTGGAAGGAATGATGCTAAAGCTGAAACTCCAGTACTCTGGCCACCTCATGCGAAGAGTTGACTCACTGGAAAAGACTCTGATGCTGGGAGGGATTGGGGGCAGGAGGGAAAGGGGATGACAGAGGAAGAGATGGCTGGATGGCATCACCGACTCGATGGACCTGAGTCTGAGTGAACTCCGGGAGATGGTGATGGACAGGGAAGCCTGGTGTGCTACGAGGCCTGGGGTCACAAAGAGTCGGACACGACTGAGCAACTGAACTGAACTGAAGTGAACTGAAATTTACCTCTTGTGTCCAGGAAACACATAGTCTGTTGAAGAGGGCAAGTATGGGCTTTTATAATTATTAGATTTTTACAGTAGTATGAAGAGTATTACATGTAAACTGTAACATTACTTCATAGAAAAAGTAAACAAATTCCTGCAAACACAAACATCCCTAGAACAACTTATTCATCTAATTTTGTACAGGATACATGACCTTTTCATCAAAACCACGAGGTATAAATAATGGACATGTGGATACAAGGTGGCAAGGGGAGAGTGGGACAAACTGGGAGAGTGGCAATGCCATATGGACACTGCCATGGACATATATGCGTTGCCATGTGCAGAACAGAGAACCGGTGGGAAGCAGCTGCACAGTGCAGGGAGCTCAGCTCTGTGATGACTTAGAAGGGTGGGATGAGGGGGTTCGAGGGACATTCAAGAGGGAGGGGATATATGTATGCAAATGGCTGACTCACTTCCTTGTATAGCAGTAACATAACATTGTAAAGCAATTATATGCCAATAAAAAAAAATAAAACACTACATAAATATTGACATAAGGAAAACAAACTCCTTAGATTTCCTAATCTGAATTTTTATTAATTCCATGTTAATTTGCTACTATAACATATATGATTCTTTTTAAATGAGGTGCCTAAGACTAACAATATTTTAAATAAAACAAAAAAATCCTCTTTTCTTTCTCATGTGTTTCTTTTTATATGGTTGTTCTTTCTTACATCAAAGACTTCCCTGGTGGCTCAGATGGTAAAGCATCTGTCTACAATGCGGGAGACCCGGGTTCGATCCCTGGGTTGGGAAGATCCCCTGGAGAAGGAAATGGCAATCCACTCCAGGACTATTGCCTGGAAAATCCCACAGACGGAGGAGCCTGGTGGGCTGCAGTCCATGGGGTCGCAAAGAGTTGGACAAGACTAAGCGACTTCAATTCAATTCAATTCTTTCTTACCAAGACTTACAATAATTTGTCAAAAAGACTATTGAAAAGATCAAGGATCTGAAAGTTACTTTGGGCTTTGAGAATAAAAACTGATATCATTACTTATCTGACTGTGTCCCGTCACAACCATCCAGCACACCTCTCTAAAACTATTCATGCTGTGGTCAGCTTCAATTAGAAGCATTTCTCCCTCTGGTCCGCTGAACTCAGAGAAGGCTTTGGGGGTGAGAATGGGCGTTCTATCATGTGTAGGGAGAGAAGCTTAGACAATGACTGAGAAGTTGAGTAATGACACCATGCAGGAAAGAACGCAAGACAATGTCCGCCAGCTGGAGAAGAGCACAGAGCCACCACGCCCATTTAGTCTCTGCTTGCGGCGAAAACAAACAACGAAAACAGAGCCTTTACGTGAGTGAAGTAAAAATCCTGCCAAAATATATGTATTAACACACAGCCCAAAGCTCAGTGCCAGCGTCCCCGGGAGTCTATAATTACACATCAGCAGGTGGAAACTCATATTGTGACTACATGGGTTTAACAAAGAAAGCTTTAAAAAATCTCCTTATCCAAATATTTGTCAGTAGAGACCCTAAATTCAGTTGTCACCAATCCCTGCTTTAACACCTGGCTTTTCCATGCAAAAATTAAAAACCATACAAATTGCCCTTGTGTGTGTGTGGTGTGTGTGTTAGTCACACAGTTGTGTCCAACTCTCTGTGACCCCAGGGACTGGGACTCACCAGGCTCCTCTGTCCATGGCATTCTCCAGGCAAGAATACTGGAGTGGGTTGCCATTTCCTTCTCTAGGGCAAATTGCCCTTAACTAAACCAAAATGGTTCTAAATTCAAAATCAAGAACAAAAAAGCATAACAATTTTTTCTTGGTCTTTGGTCAGTAGAGTAAGACTGGAGCAGAAAACCTGGGCCTTTTTTTTACTCACTACCTTAATTACCAATCCAAAGAGCCCTACAATGACATTTGTGGCTGGCTGAATAACAGCCCTTCAAAGATGTCCCTATCCTAATCCGTGGAACTTATGAATGTGTTACCTACTTTCGCAGACATGATTAGGTCAAGGATCTTAAACTTCATTTATTAAAAAAAGGATCTTTTTTTTAAAACTTCATTTATTTATTCATTAAAAACTTTATTTATTTATCATTTATTTGGCCATGCTGGCTGTTGGTTGTGGCACTTGGGATCTTCCATCTTCGTTGCAACCTGTGGGATCTAGTTTCCTAACCAGGGGTGGATCGTGGGCCCCTGCACGGGAGTGTGAAGTCTTAGCCCCTGGACCACCAAGGAAGTCACTAGGTTAAGGATCTTGAGCAGGAGAGACCATCCTGGAGGGCCCAATATAATCACAGATTAGGAGTGAGAGATGTGACAATGGAAACAGGAGGCGGAAGAGAGATGTGAGAAAAGGGCTGGAGCCAAGGAACACAGAAGGACTCCAGAAGCTGACAAAGGGAAGCACGAATCCCCCCAAAGCCTCTAGATGGAGCCAGTCCCGCCCCACCTTGATTTCAGCCCCACACGACTCACTCCAGATTCTGGACCTCCAGAGCTGTAAGATAATACACTTATTTTGCTTCAAGCCACAAAGCGTGCAGTCATTTGTTACATCAGAATAGATAATTAACACAACACTTTATTATACTTTTAAGGATTGTGAAGCTTAGTAGGTATTGTTATCATTAATTCAATTGAAGCCACAATAATGACAAAAGAGGGTTTGAAATTGTGAGGCCTTTCCCCCTGCCCAGCCTTGTGAGAACTGTCGGCATCTAGAGAGCATTAAAGAATATAAAACAGACATAAGGGCAAAGGAAAAACTTAATTTCGTGTAAGAAAAAGAAAGTATCTAATTCCTGTCTACTGTATATTGAGCAAATATAGGACTCAAAGAGCTCACAGCTGAAAAGTTCTAATCAGCCCAACTCAGATAAACATGAGGCTAGGTGAATTCCAAGGATGTGAAAGCAGAGCCTGGAAAGGGGGCAGTTATGTACACAAAAGAAACTGTCAGAAGAATCACCAGCCTACATACAGGGACTCTGACCTCTCATGTATAATATAAACTTGAATTCTGAATTACCATCTGGTTAAGGAGGGAAATCTTTAGAACTGCTTCCTACTTAGGTTTTTTAAGATAGTTATATTCTAGCTACACTTCTGTTTTCTATATGAGACTTCCTTCCTTTTTTATCTGGGAGATGAGGGACATAAAGTGTAATACCAAAAACTGTCAGAAAACAAAAATGGCTTATTTTCATATCTACAGTTTCCATATAGATTGCAGTCACTTTCTTCTATCAATAGGTGGTGAGCTTGCATTGGTTAGGCAAATGCTGGCAGATTACTAAAACTGAAGTATGAGGAGACTGAGGCAGTGAAAAGTGCTTTTTCAGGCACTGTCAGATGAACAGATGAATGAAATTTGAGGATGAAAAGCGATGGACTGCCTTTAAACCACGATAAGATCTATTCTTAAAACCACAGTCTTAAGAATAAGCATGCTCTGTACCAGCAATGACACAAATCAACCTTCTCAAGTGAGGGTGGGCATACAATTTTATGAGGTCTTTTTACTACTTTATTCTATGTTGTATTCCTTACTTAAAAATCACTTTTTCTTTTTTCTCCCCAACCTAGTTGCATCAGAAACTATATGAAAAATTTACATAAGTGTATTTTGAAAGTTTATTAATTTTCAAGCCACACACACACAAAATCCTTTTCACAACACTTCTTTCTGAATAGATAGAAACAAGACAATCCCTTGCTTTAAGAACCTTGAAGGAAAAGCTCCTTTATTCCTATTGCACATCCTCAGCACACTTCTCACCTGCTATCTTGATATTCAGATTGGCGTCCAGGAGCAAATTTTCAGCTTTTAAATCACGATGAACAATGTTCCGACAGTGACAAAAATACACGGCTGCCACGATCTGTTTGAACTTGCGACGGGCCTCCTTTTCTGCCATCCTGCCATGGGCCACCAGGTGGTCTGTGCCAAAGAAGAGTACCGTCAGTTCTCGTTGGGGACTGGTGTGATTTCAAAAGGNCATCCAACCATCTCATCCTCTGTCGTCCCCTTCTCCTCCTGCCTTCAATGTTTCCCAGTATCAGGGTCTTTTCAAATGAGTCCATTTTTTAAATCAGGTGGCCAAAGTATTGGAGCTTCAGCTTCAACATCAGTCCTTCCCATGCATATTCAGGACTGATTTCCTTTAGGATGGACTGGTTGGATCTCCTTGCAATCCAAGGGACTCTCAAGAGTCTTCTCCAACACCACAGTTCAAAAGCATCAATTCTTTGGTGCTCAGCTTTCTTTATAGTCCCACTCTCGTGTCCATACATGACTACTGGAAAAATCATAGCTTTGACTAGACAAGCCTTTGTTGGCAAAGTGATGTCTCTGCTTTTTAATATGCTTTCTAAGAAGACAGACTGCAGTACAGACCCACAGTGGCTACACTACACAGGAGCTCCGCAGAGTGCGCCATGAGGGCAAGGCTTCCACGTCCATCTTACTCAGTCCAGTCCCAGCAAAGGGCCTGGCATATGGTAAACTCTGGAGAGACGAGTCAGCAGATAGAATGAGCATGCTACTATGCAAACTTTAGAATAGGCAAGACATATATTGACGTGGAAAGATGTCAAGGTATACAGCTGTATGAAAATGAAAATGAAATCGTTCAGTCGTGTCTGACTCTGCAACCCTATGGACTGTAGTCCGCCAGGCTCCTCCATCCATGACATTTTCCAGGCAAGTGGGTTGCCATTTCCTTCTCCAGCTATATGAAAGGCATCCAGTTATAAAGGAGTACGACTCCATGTTTACTGTTAGTAATACGTACACATTTTCCACATGTTTTCATTTTAAAATTACACACATTCATATGGATAGGCAGCATTTATACTGTGTTGTTCACTGATGCCCATACTCCTTTTTTTCCATGGATAATTGAACATTTCTGGGCCTACTTTAGTTGGGTGGGGCCACATGTCTAGTTATGACCAAGAAGTTGTGAGCATAAGTGACATGTGTTGTATGTATGCCAGAACATTTACATACCAGCATGGGCCTCAGAGTTCTCACCCTCCTCCCAAGTTTATCTTGAATGTAAGTGTTGAGATCAAGCCTCCTAGCAACCTAGATCTTGGAGTGACTATGATGAATAGGTTCCCCAGTCAGTATGCATGTAATACTGGAGTGAGAAATAAACTTTTCTGTGTTCAACTGGGTTTAGGGTTGTCTGTTGCTTCAGTCATATCCAACTCTTTGCAACCCCATGGACTGCAGCATACCAGGCTTCCCAGTCCTTCACTATCTCCCAGAGTTTGCCCAGATTCACATCCATTGAGTCGGTCAGTGATTCTATCTAACCCGCTGCTGCCCTCTCTTCTTTTTGCTTTCAGTCTTTCCCAGCAAGAGGGTCTTTTCCCCAGCATAACCATACCCATTTCTGACAACTATAAGACACACACACATATGTCCATACATGTATGCATACATATATATGTGTATTTACAAATACATATGTACAAGTATCAACATGCATAAAAATTTCAGAAGAATAATCAGATGAAGTTTTATCTCTGAAGGCAAGCTTAGGGACTTCCACTATTTACTTTATGCAACTCTTTATTTTAAAAATTGTTTTACACTAAACACAGTCATATCTATAATTAGTAAGTTTGATTGCTCCCTCTTGACTTTGTCCATGCATAAATCCAAATCAGCCAATGGGCAATCTTAAGTAGTAGTTCTCTTTCAATGTCTGATACCTTCATCTCCTGGCATCAGCAGCTTTAGCATCCCTGGAAATCATTTAACCGAGGAAGCTAAAATAGGGGGAAGCTTTCTCCTTGGACCAGTCTAGCGAAAGTGAGATCTGACAAGCCTTTCTTTCCCTCATTCAGCTTTCTCACCTATGCCTTACTCATTTCTGCTCTTTCCTTATTTTTCTTCCCTATCATCCCTACTCCCCAGCTACCCAAACACTGTGCTTCACCTCCAGCCCCATCTAAACCTCCACTGGCTCCTTCCTTTAAGCCAACAATTCTAAGCTTGGCTGTACATCAGAGTCACCTGGTGACTTCACACATCCAGTGTCAGCTGCCTCCCAACCAACTGAATCCATGTATTTAGCTGTGGGATAGAGGTGCCAAGAATTTCCAAAGTTCCCCAGGTGATTCTAACCAAGGTTAAGAACTTCCTTGGGGAAAGGAGCTGAGGGAGAACCACTGCTCCAAATTGAAAACAGCTCGGACAGTTTCAATGACCACCTCCAAGGAGAAAGCATATTTTCACAGGGAACAAATTTGAAGCTAAAAAACTGAAGTTCAAAGGGATGACACAGAAGGGAAACTGCCCAATGTTTCCAGAAACCAGAGGCTGTGCCTCCCACCTCTCCTTGAAGAATAAGTAAAGGGCAAGATGGGATGAAAGGATGAAGAGGCATCCTGAACAGCCAAGCTTTGCCTGCTATCGAAACAAACAGGAATCCTTTTTATTGTAAATCAAGTTATATCGATTCCAACTTTGTTAATATCAGGGCTGCTACTTGCCATTCCAATTCCATGACAAAGTGCAAAGGGCAGGTTCAAAACCCCATTCAAAGCCCAAATCTCAGCCATATCTTCATTTTACTTCAAAGATTAAAACTTGGGTGGGGGAGAGAAATGGTGAAAGAAGTCAAAAGGTATAAACTTACAGTTATAAAATAAGTCATAGGGATGTAATGAACTGTATGACGACTTTAGTTAATGATACCAGATTGAATATTTGACGGCTGCTAAGACAGTAGACCTTAAAAGTTCTCATCAGAAGAAAAAAAACTTTTAACCATGTATGATGACAGATGCTAACTAGACCTATAATGGTGATTATTCTAAAGTATATACAAATATCAAATCATTATATTATGCACCAGAAACTAATATAATGTTACAGGTAAATTATACTTCAATAAAAATAAATTCAAATCAAAACCCTGTGATTTCAAATGAGAGTTGTGTGGATTTAACTGCCTTCGAGAATGAATACTGGAGGATGGATGACCTTTGTGACGACTGATGCCTCGAGAGCCCTTCAAAGCAGCCTGACTTCTTTCCAGATATTATAGGATCAAATCACATCCAAAATGAAAAGCAAAGAATTCACAGAAGGCAGGATTAGGAGGAATCTGAGAAACCTTCTTCTATAAAAGAACCTCTACATCCAGGCACGATAAGGTAATATTCCGATAACAAGAGTGTCAGCAGGCAATCCTTTAGCTTATCTCATATCAACAAATTTGCAGGGGAGAGATGGGAGGGAGGTTTACAAAGGAGGGGATATATGAGTGCATATAGCTGATTCACTTTGTTGTATAGCAGAAACTATCACAGCATTATAAAGCAATTATACTCCAACAAAAATTTTTGAAAAATTTAGATGCGTGGCCTCCCACAGTCCCAGTCACTAGACAAAAAGAACTTACCTTCACTTTTATACCCTTAAAAGTGGTCAAGGACCTGTGACCTTCCTGGCCAAAAGAGCTGAGGAAGCCTCTTACCCTGCAGAACTCAAGAAAATGCCATTTGTGTTGTAGTCTATTTAAATACTATCACCTGAAACTCACACCTGTTAGTTCTATCCTTCTAACACCTAACACCTGTTGGGTTAGCTATCACCTCAAACCTTTTAGGATGTATGTGTGTGTGCATGCTAAATCGCTTCAGTTGTGTCCCACTCTTTGCGAGCCTATGGACTATAGCCTACCAGGCCCCACCATGCTCCTCTATCCAAGAGATTCTCCAGGTAAGAATACTGGAGTGGATTGCCATGCCCTCCTCCAGGGGATCTTCCTGATCCAGGGATCAAACCCCGCATCTCTTAACATCTCCTGTATTGGCAAGCCGGTTCATTACCACTAGCGCTACCTGGGAAGCCCACCTTTGAGGACAGCTACTGTCAAAAAGACAAAGTGATAGCAAGTGTTGGCAAGGATTTGGAGAAAAGGGAACCCTATGCACTGTCGATGGGAATTAAATTTCTACAACCACTATGGAAAACAGTATGAAGGTTTCTCAAAAACTGAAAAACACAACATATGGTCCCTCAATCCCATTTCTGGGTCTATATCCAAAGGAAACAAAGACATTCTCTCAAAGATGTATTTGTAATCCCGTACTGACTGCAGCATTATTCAGAATAAGCAAGACATGGGAATTGTCTATCAATGGATGAATATAAAAGAAAAAGTGGTATATATAATATACACAAACAGTGGAATATTATTCAGCCTTTAAAAAGAGGGAAATCCTGACCCTTGTGACATCATGAATGAGCCTGAAAGGCATTCTGCTGTGTAAAATAATCCAGACCAAAAAAGATAAGTACTAAATGGTATGCATCACTTACATGTAGAATCTAAAAAAAATTAAAAGCTGAACTCATAGAAATACAGAAAAGTGGTTGCCAGGGGCTGAGAGGTGGGAGAAATAGGAAGAGGTTGGTAAAAAAGTACAACTTTCTATTATATACAATATGAATAAAGTCTGAGAATCTCATATATAACATAATGACTAGTTGATAAGACTGTTGTATAATTGGAGCCGACTTAGAGAGTAAAACTTAAATGTTCTCACTTTAAAAAAGATAAGTGTGTGCTGTAACAGATGTAAAAATTACCTCAATGGGAGTACTATTTCACAATGTATACATCAAATCATTATTTTTAAACATCTTACAGTTTTGTCAATTTTATGTCAGTAATGCTGGGAAAAAAAAAAAAAAAAACACTATTTCCTGGAGATAAAAGAAATAAAGGTTGGTAAACACCGGGATTAAAAATCATTAATAGCATAATAAACTGCTCACACTTTGATAAGCCTTCTCTAAAATAAGACCCCTTCCAACTAGCGTCAAATGGAGTTTCCCAGGAGAAAAACTCTGGGACCCAGAGGAATACAGGGATATTGACCTGCAGGTGACCAAGGCTGAGCACAGAGGCCAAAGTGAGCTGGCTCATGATGCCAGAAAGAACAGATGACGGCAGGGTTCCCCACAAGAGAAATTCGGCGCATTCTGAGCCACTCTGGACTATGAATACATTTTTGTAAAGTGGGAATTGTACTTGGCTTACTGACTGACCATCACTCATCGGGCACCTTCATTCCCCAACCACTTTATGTACCTACGAACTTGCCCACTTCTTTGGCCATGCACAAATCTCATCATCCACAAAATGAGGATAAGGCCCCACTGGCTAGGTTGTCAAACAGATTCAATAGAAAACTATATTGTATCACATATGATAATATACACGTTTCAATGCTATTCTCTCAAATCATCCCACCCTTGCCTTCTCCCACAGAGTCCAAGAGACTGTTCTATACATTTGTGTCTCTTTTGCTGTCTCACATATAGGGTCATCATTACCATCTTTCTAAATTCCATATACATGTGCTAGTATACTGTATTGATGTTTTTCGTTCTGACTTACTTCACTCTGTATAATAGGCTCCAGTCTCATCCACCTCATTAGAACTAATTCAAATGTATTCTTTTTAATGGATGAGTAATATTCCATTATTATCATATGTGAAACAGATTGCCAGTCCAGGTCTGATGCATGAGACAGGGTGCTCAGGGCTGGTGCACTGGGATGACCCAGAGGGATGGGATGGGGAGGGAGGTGGGAGGGGTGTTCAGGATAGGGAACACATGTACACCTATGGCTGATTCATGTCAATGTATGGCAAAACCCACTATAATACTATAAAGTAATTAGCCTCCAATTAAAATAAATAAATTTTTTAAAAGAAAAAAACTATATTGTAAACCACCTTACCCAACGCCTACATAAAGTATATGTTTAGTTAATGTATTTCATCTCTCTTTCTTTCTTGGCTATCAGAAGGATTGAGTGACCATCTGAAAGCAAGGCTGCGAAGGATGGTAAAGGGCCTTCATTGTTTGGTCAGCACCCTGGTTTCAACAAAAGACCAAGAGAGCAACTCAGAGGGCCCCCCTTCTATATGCTGCATGCACCGTCTCCCCCTCAAAGCAGGCAGAGGGGAACTCGGGTGATATCACTGGATAGAGTGGTAGAGAGCAGAAGGCCAGAGTATGTCCCAGGACTAGAAGGATGTGGGGCCAACATTCTTGAAGATGCTCTAAACGCCAAGACGGTGGCCTCCTGTGAGGGCCCAGGTAACGCAACCTGTATCAACCAAGCACAGGAACTGAAGGAGATGCCATTATGATACATGGACTTGATCGCTTCAGAAAAATACAAGACCTGTTCTAGTTTACACTCATTCAGTAGTCTTACACACATACACAGGGACACACACGTCAGTTTGGCGAGTGGCTCAGTCATTTGATGCAGATCAAAATCATCATGGAGACATGAAATTCAAGGCACTATGCTAGCCTTGCAGGACTGGATGCAGGTAGATAGGGAGGGGGAGCTGAACACAGAATCCCTGCTCAAAGAGCATAGTCCCAAGAGGACAAGGGACACAGGAAAAAAAAAAAAAAATCAGGACTGGAAAATCTGACCTGAGGGGAACATTCAGAAACTGAGTCATTGCAGGTAAGTGGGTTTTCCAAAGTACTCAACACTGTCCATTTTGGCCATGGCCCATTCAACTCTTTTACCAAGCTATGTGTTTTGACCACGTTCAAGAGCCTTCAAACTAGTTGTTCTTACTACAACTCTCACAGCCTGGAGGTTTTTCCTAGAAATAAACAACCAATGTGGTTTTACATTAACTGGCTTTGGGGATGACACTAAGGTCTCCCTTAGCGATTTAAAAGGTACTTTTTAAGCACTAGCTTATGTTGGCTGGCACCAATTAGGGATTGTAGAGGATACAAATTAAGGAGCAGCAGCAATCTCTTCCTGCAAGAAGCTCACATTCAGTGGTATCCTGTCTCTTGTACCAGCTTGTGAGTACCATTTGCTAAATAATTAGGCATTTTGTGAGCAAGCTCTTAAAACAGAAGTGTAATTTCTTGAATAATGGCCCTCCAAAAGATATCATGTCCTAATTCCTGGAGCTGGAGAATGTTAATTCATAAGGCCAAAAAAAAAAAAAAAAAAAGAACAATAAAACAACTTTGCAGATGGGTTAAGAATCTTGAGATGGGAGTATTACGTGGGTGGACCCTTAATGCAGTCTTATAGAAAGACTTATGAAGAGTGCAGAAGGAGATCTGATACAGAAGAGGAGGAGGCCATGTGGCCAGCAAGACAGAAGGTAGAGGGATGTGGTCACAAGCCAAGCACTACCAGCAGCCACCAGAAGGTAGAAGAGGCAAGGATTAGATGACCCCTTAGAGCCTTCAGAGGGAGTGCGGTCCTGCTGACATCCTGATTTCAGCACAGTGAAACTGATTCTCGAATACTGGCCTCCAGGAGTGAGAGAGAATAAAATTTGTTGATTTATGCTCCCAAATTTGTGGTCATTTGTTTCAGCAACCACAGAAACTAACACTTTAAAGCCACTGTTTCTGTTTGTTATTTGTTACTCATTCCTCTCTACTCTTTCACAACCCCCTGGACTATAGTCCAGGCTCCTCCATCCATTGGATTTCCCAGGCAAGAATACTGGAATGGGTTGACACTTCCTTCTCCAGGGGATCTACCTGACCCAGGGATTGAACCTGTGTCTCCTGTATGGCAGGTAGATTCTTTACCACTGAGCTACCTGAGAAGCCTAAATCCACCACGGTGGAGTATTTATACCACAGAAATAGGCAATGAAAAAATCAGAGCTTTTAAATTTCAGAGAGCTGGTGTGTTCTCAAAGCATACCTGGACAGTTTAGCGTGAGACAAACAACTAGAGAACATGCTTCATGGCATGACATGGCATGATGCACTATGTTATGATGTCATATGATGTCATGTGACTTCATACACCAGAAAAAGCACTTAACATGACCAGGCTCCTTATTCTGATTCTCCCTCAAGCAGATTCTATCTGTCCTTACATAGCTCTCTTTACTTTTCTTTGTGGTTTCCTTCTTGAAAAATTAAAAGCCTCAAAACGAACTCATTCACGCTAGGAACATTTATTAAGCACTACTGTGTAACAGAAACAGTGCTGAAGGTACAAGGATAAGCAAGACATGATGTCTGTCATTGAGGAGGAGATGCCATTAGTTGCATCAAATAGCCATGATCAAAAGCTACCTGTGAGGGAAAGTCAGAGATGACTGCTAAGGTGTTCCCATCTCCATGATTTTCACTGTTTCTAATCCCAGTGCCAAATCACTGAGAAAGTTTGTCACTGGGAAAGGAGAGAACCTCTTTCCCAGACTAATCAAAGAGCTTTCTGAAAGGGGCTGAGTTGAAAAGTTTGTTTCTCTGTCGAACATATGCCCAAGCTACTATCTCCTAAAAAAAAAAAAAAAAACTATGCTGGGCCAAATACAAAACTGAATTCTAACCACAGGCAGGTCACATTTGTCAAACAAGAGGATGCCACCCACAGTATCTCTGCAGGGGTGGTGCATATCACCAAAGACGCCTCTCCTCTGTGATGCTATGGTAACAGCAACTTAGCAACCATGGCTCGGATGGCTACCTGGGTCCCTGTTCCCTGCATCTTCCCCCATTACTCCTCATAAATGTCTTCACCAACTCCTCCACTTAAAGTTTTATGAAGACCTCAGGCAGTCTCCTCTGGTAGCATCTGAAGTTAACATCCAGGAGGAGCTAATAGAAAACAGCCTAACCTATTCTTTCTAAGGCACTGCTCCTCTGAATCCTTACCCTCTCCTCATCTCACCACCCCAATAAATGCCTTCAACATTCTTTCAAACTGCAGATGTTAGCAACCGCCAGTCAAGCAAAGTGAATATCCCATGATTCTTTTTTTTATGGGAGAGGTACTATAATTGCTATCATTGGGAAATTTGCACAGGGTAACAGATTTACTCCTCCAGGTGCGGGATCTCATTGCAGCAAAATCTTGTCTATTCATTCATTCAAGAAATGCTTATTGAGGAATTCTCAATGCCAGGGATTGAACAAGGTTCTAGAGATTTAAGACATTGAAAAAGCAACCCCTGCCTTCAGAAGGAGACCCACCCAGAATCAGCAAGTGTCACTGGTGGGGCGATCAGCTGGCATTAAAATGAAGAGCCACACTCCCTGAGGGGCTCCTGCTAATCCTCTTCTCTGAGTCAGCATCAACAGTCTATGCCGTGCTAATTAGCACAATGTATATAAAAAATTATTAGTGAGACTGGGGTCCTGTTCACTAGCATGATGAGTATTAGAAATGTAATCTCATTGAAGAAATAAAAAGATGTTGAAAATGTATAAACTGCCAAGACAGTTGACCAACACTCTCTGTTCTTATATGAGCAAAGGAGAAGAATCCAGCATGACCAGAAACAGGGACAGGGCACGTGGGGCTTAATCTTCAGTCAGCCCCACACCCACTGATGGGATTAGGAGGGTGACTGACTGCACACCATCCTGCCTCGGAATGTGGCCACGTCTGCCTAGAAAGAGCAGCTTCAGAGAGGCGGAACCCTGAAGAGGAGACAGAGTTTACTGCACAGATCTGTGCACTCTTGTGCCTGCCTTGTTAATTAACGTTTGTCTAATAAATGTCTACATGTGTGACAGAAAAAAAGAAGTCATGATGCCTGTGCTATAAAAGAAAAAAAGAAGCCTCTTCTAATTGGGGGGGAAAAAAATGACTTTGTAAAGAATGTAAATTACAGAACACTTAAAAATAAATTAAATATAATTACGTTTAATTAGAGTCTACTGCAGTCTAAGGAGTAAATACAAATGTATAAAATTAGATTTGTTTGCAATTCAAAATAAGATGATGAAATATTAAAAGAATTTGTGTTTTAAAGTCATACAAATCCTGGTTCCTCCACCAATGAGCTATAGATCTGCTGTGAGCTTCAGCTTGCTCATTTGTAATACACAGGTCATCTATATCTTAAAGGAGTGTTATACTGGCACTTCCCTGGGGGTCCAGTGGCCAGGACTCTGAACTCTCAATGGAGGGGGGCCAGGTTCCACACCTGGTCAGGGACTAGATCCCACATTCTGCAACTAAGAGTTTGAATGCCACAACTAAAGATACTGCATGCTACAATGAAGACTGAACATCTTGCGTGCTCCAACTAAGACTCAACACAACCAAACAGATAATTAATTAATCTTTTTAAAGCAGTGCTGTATTAAATGGGATAATGCATTACAATAGGGGCATTCCTGGTGGCTCAGACAGTAAAGAATCTGCCTACAGTGCAGGAGACCTGGGTTTGATGCCTGGGTTGGGAAGGTCACCTGGAGAAAGTAATGGCTACCCACTCCAGTACTCTTGCCTAGAGAATTCCAGGGACCAACGATCCTGGTGGGCTATAGTCCATAGGATTGCAAAGAATGGGATATGACTGAGCAACTAACACAATGTGTTATAATAATCACAGAGTACTGACTAAGAGAGCTTAGAATAGATCCTGAATACAGGAAGAAGCACTGTGCATTTTCAAAAAGTATTTGTTCCCTCTCTCCCCTGCTCCCTCTATTAATATATAGAAGTCACTGAGTTGGACTGTGAAGAAGGCTGAGCGCTGAAGAATTGATGCTTTTGAACTGTGGTGTTGGAGAAGACTCTTGAGAGTCCCTTGGACTGCAAGGAGATCCAACCAGTCCATTCTGAAGGAGATCAGCCCTCGGATTTCTTTGGAAGGAATGATGCTAAAGCTGAAACTCCAGTACTTTGGCCAGCTCATGCGAAGAGTTGACTCATTGGAAAAGACTCTGATGCTGGGAGGGATTGGGGGCAGGAGGAGAAGGGGACGACAGAGGATGAGATGGCTGAATGGCATCACTGACTCAATGGACGTGAGTCTGAGTGAACTCCGGGAGTTGGTGATGGACAGGGAGGCCTGGTGTGCTGCGATTCATGGTGTCGCAAGGAGCCGGACACGACTGAGCGACTGAACTGAACGGAAAGAATCTAGAAACGTAGAGTAGATGCTCCATATCTTCAGGTTCCACATTGCTGAATCCATGGATGGGGGACCTGTGGTTATGGAGGGCCTGCTGTATCACACTGTCTTATACAAGGAATTTGAGCAATAACGGATTTTGTGATCTCGCATGGATACCAAGGTACAACTATAGTCAGTACAGACACAACTGTATTCAGTACATGCACAGTCTTTTAAGGATGTAAAGACCATTCATGATGGCTGCCTAGCTAAGTCCTTTCTCAACACTGGTCTATGGAATAAAATGATGCTGGTCAGTTACAGCTGAAAGTGGTTATAACTTTTTAATATCCCTACTGCTGCTGCTACTGCTAAGTCACTTCAGTTGCATGAAAATGTAAAAACATTAACAAACAACCTCATGCCAACTTTTTACTTTTTAAAAACTATTCACTGAAATCCAAGTTGGAATGGCATGGAAACATGTATAATATCATACAGGAAACGAATCGTTGGTCCAGGTTCGATACAGGATCCTTGGGGCTGGTACACTGGGATGACCTAGAGGGATGGTGTGGCGAGGGAGGTGGGAGGGGGTTTCAGGATGGGGAACACGTCTACGCCTGTGGCGAATTCATGTTGATGTGTGGCAGAACCAATACAATATTGTAAAGTAATTAGCCTCCAATTAAAATAAATAAATTTAAATTAAAAAAAAGGAATCTCAGTTCTAGTCAAATGATAGAACTAGTGCCAAACTCCCTTCTCCATGAATCCCGCCAACAATACATTTCAGCCTCTGTTAGAGCTTTTTTAATGGGGGAAAACCACATTATTGAGGCAGGTACTATTTATCAAATACATAAGATACATTAGAAATATATAACATGGAGAATATTCATTTTTTACTGTGTGCATGCTCAGTTGTGTCCGACTCTTTTCGACCACATGGACTGTTGCCCACCAGGCTCCTCTGGTCCATGGAATTTTCCAGGTAAGAATACTGGATTGGGACTGGGTAGCCATTCCCTTCTCCAGGGGATCTTCCTGACCCGGGGATCAAACCCTCGTCTCTTGTGCCTTCTGCATTGCAGGCAGATTCTTTACCAGTGAGCCACCTGGGAAGCCCAATCCTATAATTACTAGCACATTACTTTCATTCTAGAGGCTGTGGGATTGTAGTTCTTGCTTCTTTTGTTTGCCCTCTGATGGATGACAGAGGATGAGATGGTTGGATGGCATCACCAACGTAATGGACATGAGTTTGAGCAAGCTCTGGGAGATGGTGAAGGACAGGGAAGCCTGGCGTGCTGCAGGCCAGGTGTTAAAAAGTCAGATGTGACTCAGTGACTGAACAACAACAACAGCACATAACCGTAAGGTCGGACCCCAGGGCCCATGATGGGCCGCCCCTTCTCTCCCCCGTCAGTGGGGGAAGTCCCTAACGGAAGGAGCCGCCCAGATCCCAGGGACCAGTGACAGCACACTTCGCCAGCTAAAGCCGCCCACCCCAGCCACCTAAAAGGACCTATCAGCCCGCGACGCCTCGGCCTGGCGACCTATCCGAACCCCCGCCCATTAACCTGACCATCCCTCGCAGCAAACTTATATAAGCCGCTTCTAACACGGTTCTGGCGCCGACTTCCTCGACCTGCCTCGTTCCGGTCCAGGAACCCTGCCCGGTAGCGCTTCACCATTAAAAAGCTTGTTAGACTTTTTTTTTTTTTTTTTGGTGTCCTGGTCGTCTTCTTACCTAACAATAACTAGCACATTTAGAGAATTTAAAATATAGATTCTATCTACAAAGATGGTACTGATGAAATTATTTGCAGGGTAGCAATGGAGACACAGACAGAAAACAGACTTACGGACAAGGGGGAGAGGGTGAGATGCCTGGAAGAGTAATATGGAAAGTTATATTACCATATGTAAAATAGATAGCCAGTGGCAATTTGCTGTATGTCTCAGGGAATTCAAACAGGGGCTCTGTAACAAGCTATAGGGGTGGGATGGGGTGGGAGATAAGAGGGAGAGGACATGTATACCTCTGGCCAATTTATATTGATGTTTCACAGAAACCAACAAAATTCTATAAAGTAATTATTCTTCAATTAAGAAATAAATAACATCTAGAGTCTACACTAAAAACCACTATTTCTTTAAAAATGGTCACAAGGTGTAAGTTCTTCTGGGTTTTTGCCTCAGTAACATGCTTCCCTCCCTACCCTGGGAGCTGACAGTGACTGAGCCATATTTAGGAGAGAGTGCAGCCTACAGTCCGGCTCTCCTTCTAGTCCATACAAAAAAATAAAAAAAATTAAGCCAACTGATGCTGAGGAGGATGATGACAAATCAACAACACAATACCAGATTTTCATTTAATGTTTATTATGTGCCAATCTTTGTAAAAAGACATTTACATCTACTTTCTCATCTCACCCTCACAGACACCTAATAATGATAAAGGTTTCACCATCATCTCCATTCTACAGATGAGGAAAACAAGGATTACAAAAGAGTTATGTCATTTGACAAAGGTCACACACTAAGTGATGGAGCTAAAAGTTGAAGCTAAGTGTGTCTGATTCTAGACACACATTCTAAATGTGTCTGATTCCATGCTATTATCTTTCTTTGTTGTACTTTGGGATTTCAGTTCTCTTCTAATAAGCAAACAGATGAAATGTCTACCAGCAAGTCACTTTCTTCTTCTGAAATTTATTTTTCTTATCTACATAATGACTGTCGCAGGAAGAGGGAGACAAAAAGTAGCAAAGACAAAGACCCAAAGGCAGAAGTGAATGTGGAACTCTGGAGGAGATAAAACTCCAGTATTGTTGATACAGAATGAGAACAGAGAAAAATGACTGGAGACACAAAGGAGCCAGAGGGAAAGAGCTGTGTAAGCAGTGGGAAAGGGTTTAGACTGTATTCTGAGGTCACAGAAAGACATTAATGGGTTTTAAACAAGGAACGACATAAGCAGATGTACATTTTCAAAACATACAGAGGCAGTAAGTGGAAAATGAATTCCAGGGGTTAGAGTGCAGGCAGGAAGATCTTCAGTCTGCAGTCAGGGTGTGGTGGATGGCACTGGGAAATCAGTAACAGGATGGGTGACAGTGAAAAAGAAAAGAGAAATGTACAAGGTAGAATCAACAGGATGTGATGATTCATCCGCTGTGGAAGATAACAGAGGAAGGAGCCTGGAAGATGTGCAGGACTCTAGCTTGTGCCACTGGGTGATATTGATACCATTTACTGAGACAGGGAAACTGACAGAAAAAGGTTGGAAAGGACAATGAATTTAGCCTTGGACAAATTGAGTTTGTGTGACATCCACACGGAGATTATCAGTAAGGATGCACTTGGAGCTAAACACAAATATCTGGGGCAAAAAATAGGAATTTACAAGTTATTTCATATAGATAGAAATGGAAAAAGATGAGATAGAAAGCATAGCATAAAAATGAAATCAAAGAAATGGAACTAAGCTCTGAGAAAGAGTAAAGCTAGGAAGGGGGGAGGGCAGGGGTGGTCAGTGACAGATGAAGTGACCTGAAACTAACAAATTAAGAAAGTATAAAGTTCTTAGAAAACCAAGGTAAGAGTATAAAATGCTACTGAGAGTTCAAGCAAGTTAAGCCTTGAAGTGTGTCCATTGAACCCAGCAGTCTAAGAGGCACTGGTGACCTTGACAAAAGAGGTTTTGATGAAAGGGGCGGGGTGGAAGGCAGAGGGTAGTTAGTTGATGAGAGGTTAGAGTGGGGGCAGCAGACCTCTTTGTTCACACGGGAAGTTTTACTACAAAAGAGAGAAGAAAGAGAGAAGATGGGGAGAAATTGTTTTTTTCCTCTGGTGATTAGGACATGCTTAAACGTCCAGGGACAATGGGATGAGGATGGAGCTAGAGCTAGACAACAAAGTAGGGTACAGGAAAGACAGTGACAACTGATTCTGCAAAGCACCCAAGGAAGCAAACAAAGAGGGCAAGCATGAACTTTAAGCAGGAGAAAGGATTCAGAAATTAGAAAAATGTCAATCTTCACGCACACTGCTGTGACTTTTTTTTTTTTTTCCACAAAGGCTGTTGGGAGCCACCAAAAAGCAGATCCTGGGAAAAGTTATTTCCATTTGCAAAGATGCTTCAAATACAGGGGACTCTCTGTCAGCAATGGCTCTCAAGAGTTGGCTTAGTTGTGGACCATGCAAGAAGCTTTTACAAAGCCTGACCTTGGGTTACATGCCATATCAATTAAATGAGCATCTGTAAGGTGGGACCCAAGCATCAGTAATTAGGAAACACCAACACAAGAGGTTCTAACGTGCAGTCAAGTTTAAGAACCAGTTATCTAGAGATTGTATGTGATTTAATATTTACCGTTAAGAATGAATTATATATGGTCAGAACCAAAATGCAGAGAAGGCAATAGCAATCCACTCCAGTACTCTTGCCTGGAAAATCCCATGGGCAGAGGAGCCCGGTAGGCTGCAGTCCATGGGGTCACTAAGAGTCAGGCATGACTGAGTGACTTCACTTTCACTTCTCACTTTCATGCACTGGAGAAGGAAATGGCAACCCACTTCAGTGTCCTTGCCTGGAGAATACCAGGGACGGGGGAGCCCGGTGGGCTGCCGTCCATGGGGTCTCACAGAGTCAGACACAACTGAAGCAACTTAGCAGCAGTAGCAACAGAACCAAAACCAGCTTTAGGGAGCCTTCAATTTTACCATTTTCAAGTCAAAATAGAGCAGCAAATTTATAAAGGAAATAGAATAGAAAACATTCAAGTGCACTGCCCACAGAAAGGGAAAGCGCAATTCTGATTAACATTTAATTGTATGGTTTCATGTGAATGAACTGGGTCAATATGTAAAATGCATTTCTTATGGTGGGTCAGGGTCAAACAAGTTTAAAAAACAGTGACTTAACTCATTTCATGAATGAGAAAATTGAGGTTCGGGTAGATTAAAAGGCAAATTCCAGACCAGAATCGAGGTTTCCTGACAACTACTTCCAGGGTACCTAATGGTGCCCTATTTCCTGTGTGTGTTGGTTTCCTCTTCTCAGCAGTACTGTAACCTCTCTGAGAATAAGGGCTACATCTTAAACTCTAGGTTTACCAACATTTGCCAATTTCTTTGTTTCCCACATCCTTCTTTCCTTCGGGTTGGATGTGCTTCTTATTGAAATAATTTTTTATCAAGGTTCTCATTCTTTGTTTGAAATCTATTTGTTTTGGTCTCATTTGGATAATAATTTAGTTAAAGGATTCACAAACTTTATAAGCTTGTTAAAACAAACTTATAAAACAAAACCCCTGGGGTTCTTGTGAAACTACCATGATTCGGTCGGTCTGGGGTGGACCCTGCATTTCTCACTCATTTCCCGATGATGGTGGAGCTGCTGGTCCTCCATCACACTTTGAGTAACAAAGGTTTGGCAGATTCAGAATTCAATGTTAATAGTCATTTTCCCCCAGGGGCCCTATTGTATTGTCCTCTGACCTCCACTGTTACTAATGAGAAATTCTATACCAGTCTAGTATTTGCTTTTGGTGACGTTAAGTGTTTTTGATGAAATGCACCTAGATGTATGTTTATTTGTCCTACTCAAGGCTTGGGATGCTTCTTCCGTCTGAGGATTGAGTCTCTTGTCAACTGTGGAAAATTATGAACTCATTGGTTCTTCCCGTATAGACTTATGAATCTTACATTGCAACAGAAGGAACATCCAACATAAATAAGTAAAATGGTAACTTACAAGATAAAAGGTGCTATGGGAAAAAGACAAAGTTGCTATTTGTATGTGAGGGAGTGCAATTTCAAATATGACGGTCAGGGTCAGCCCCATGGGTAACATGACATTTTAATGAAGATAAACAAGAGGTCCAGGGGGAGAGCATTCCAGGCAGAGGGAAAAGCCAATACAAATCCTCTAGTGGAGATGGTTTGAGGGTGGGAACCATATAGGTACTAGCTTGTAGATCAATGTGTGGGAGGATGTTGGCTTCTATCTAGGAGGGGATGAGGAGCTATTGCAGAATTTTAAGCAGGAAGTGACATAAGCTGACATTTTCTCAAAGAATCACTATGACTGCCATGTAAGAGAGCTTCTTTTAGAAGCAAGGAGACAAGTTACACGTTTTCCTCCAATAATCTTCAAAAGATATCATATAGGGGTATAAGCATGGGGTGTAACTATGATATTGGCATTGGAATTGGTGAGAAAAATACCGAAGTTGAAATCAGGATGTTCCAACTATCAGCAGTTTTCTTAAAAGGTAGGGTCAACAAATTCTCAATGGGAATTTGCATGGGAAGTGAGAGAAAGATAAGAGGAATGATGCCAAGGTTTTTGGCTTGAGCAACCAAAGGATGAAGTAATCATGAAGTGAGATGGGGAAAGCTGTAGGGAAAGCAAGGTTAGAGAGTGAGGAGTGGGGAGGTCCAGAGTTCAGTCTTGGCTGTGTTTGAGATTTCTAGTAGACTTCCAGGTGGAGACATTGAATAATCAGTTCAACAAACATGAGCCTGAAGTCTGAGGGAGCAGAATATGGACTGCCAATATTAACTTGGGAGTCATTAGCATATGTCAGCCTATATTTGTGTTTGGTTAGATCACCAATGAATAGAGATAGAGAGAAATAAAAGTTGGCTACAGGTTAGTTTTAGAGCTTACTTAGTTTTAGAGGTCAAGAAGAGACTAGCAAAAGAAACCAAGGGGTGACCACTGATACAGAAAGAGTTTGGGGTCCTGGAAACCATATGAACACAGTGTAACAGAAAGGAGAAAGGGATTATTTATGTCAAGTGCTGCTGATGGATTCACTAAGATCTGACTACAAAATTTATGACAGTAAAGGTCATGTGAGAAATGGGTCATTAACTGCCCCATTCTACAGAAGAGGAAACTGGGGTTCACAATGTGTAAGTGTTGGAGCCAGTACCCAAACCAAAGCTTCTTGTCTCTAAATCCCTCACCCAATATAATCTTAGATGAGAATTCAAGTTCAAGTCTTGTCATTGATCTGACTCTATAGTCAAACTCATTTGAGAGATGGCTGGAGACTGTAGTTTTTAAAATGTTGGGGGCCTGGAATTGAGGGAGTACGTAAGAGGAAGACATTTCAGTCCTCACGAAGTTTAAATTTAACTTGCAAATTCAGGTTAAAAGCACAGACAGTGCTGCACAGAATGATGCTAAGCCGTGGAGTGCTAAGAATGCAGCAGCAAGAATGGAAACACAAGTGTGATCCTCACAATGCAAAGCTCCCCCATGAAACCCCCAACCTAAGCATGCTGCATTTTACTCTCTGGTAAACAGAACATTCATCTGGTAGCAGAAAAAAATGCTTTAAAATAGGTCTGGAAAAATAAAAATCCACTAATGAAATCAAAGTCCCTTAAATAAGATTTGTATGATGAATTTCTCTTAGATTGCATACTCCTACAATTTCCAGCTCCCTGTAACCAAATATTAAGCATGTTTTAATCAAACAATAGCTGCTACTTCTCATTTTCTCTCCAGATTTCAGAATGACAAAAACCAGATGTTTCCAACACAGTAAATCCACTAGCAAAATATTTTTGGCTTTTTACAAATCCCCTACCCCCACATACACTATCTTTTATGTTTATGCTATTGGTCCTCTTTAAATTGTAAGCTGTCTCAAATTTATTTACCAGGAAAGTTGGATGGAGAGAATATAAAAATGTAAGTGAAATAATCTTTAGAAATTTGGACCTGATTCTTATGTAAACCCTATGGAATATCTGAGACCACTAAGAGGTCTATGCGTGCTAAGTCGCTTCAGTTACGTCCAACCTGCAGGCTCCTCTGTCCATGGGATTCTCCAGGCAAGAATACTGGAGTGGGTTGCCATGCCCTTCTCCAGGGGACCTTCCCGACCCAGGGATTGAACCCACATCTCTTACGTCTCCTGCAATGGGAGGCAGGTCCTTCACCACTAGTGCCACCTGGAAAGCCCTAAGAGGTCAGCAGGCACCAGCAAAACAAGGACTATAGCCAGAACAGGGAGGTAACCTAAATGTCCATCAACAGAGGAATGGTTCATAAATATGGTGAAGTATTGCTCAGCCACAGAAAGGAACAAAACTGTGTCATTTGCAGAGACGTGGATGGACTAGAGTCTGTCATCCAGAGTGAGGTAAGTCAGAGAGAAACAAACATTGTATATTGATGCATATATGTGGAGTCTAGGAAAATGGTATAGATGATCTTATTAGCAAAGCAGAGATAGAGTCACAGACGTGAAGAATGGTGGGGGGGGTGGGATGGGTTGGGAGACTGGGATTGACATATATGCACTGCTCGGTATAAAAGAGATGACTAGTGAGGGCCTGCTGTGTGGGGCAGAGAGCTCTGTTCAGTCTCCTGTGGTGACCTAAATGGGAAGGGAATCCAGAAAAGGGGAGATATATATATGTACGATTGGTTCACGTTGCTGTACAACAGAAGTTGACATGGCGGTGTAAAGCAACCATGTTCTCAATAAAAAATAAAAGTAACATGGCAGATGCTGCTTCACAGGGAACTTCCCCACACCTTAAAAGAAAGATGTTTAGTAGAGGGACTAGATGATATGTGGACTTCTCACACTGAGAAGTCTAGCAATATTAAAGAGGCCCTCACCGTGGAAAATCTAATCGCCGGCTTCCATTTAGGGAAGAAAAACTTCTCAATATAACTGTTCAGTTGCCATGCGGGCTACTGAAATGACTGTGCCCTAACAAGAGCCACAGCTTTCGGCTTCATTCTTATCCATGGCACCCTATTTTCTCCTCCCCTCTTCTTCTCCTCATAGTAAACACCATAATAGTTTTAACAAATAACACAAAAAACATACTTTGCAAGTTTTCTTAGCTCTGGACATAAATAAAAGCTTGTACAGTTTAGAAGCCAAAATCTATGATGATGAATGTTAAGGAGTTAAACAGTTAGAGATTGGAATTAGGAATATAAAAATATCCTGGTTTTAATAAACTCATATATATTCAACAGTCTTTATTTCAAAAGCACAAACATAAAATTAGCTTTCTGACATGAATATATCCTAGCACCTATACCCAGACAGGTCATTAAAAAAAAACAATCTTTTTAAATAGCTCTATTGAGGTATGAATTACAGACCATAAAATTCACCAGTTGTAACCATACAGCTTAGAAATTTTTATTAAATTATAGAGCTATGCAACCATCTTATAATCCATTTATAAAACACTGAAATATCTCTCCATTTATTGAGATTTTTCTCTTAGTTGAGCTCTATACCTTTTAGTGTTCAAATATAGTATACTGCTTTTCTTAAATGAATTACTAAGTATCTTATTATTGTGACTGAAACTGATTTCTTAATATCATTTTTGGGCTACTTATTGCTTGTACACAGAAATGCAACAAATAATTGCATATAAGCTGTTTATCTTGCAATGTTGTAAAATTCATTAACCCATAATTAAAGAAAATTTTATTTTAAGAAAAAAAAAGGAATATAACTTCACAATCCAGGAACATTGTTCTGAAGTTGAGGTATTTGGTCACTAAGGAATCTGCCCTTCTTCTGCTCTACTTCCAGCCTCTGGACATGGAATCAAGCCATGTCCTCACTTGACTCCACAGCAGTCACTGGGGACAACGGGCTAGCTGTCTCTAAGCCAGGGTCTGTCATTTTCATGTCCAAATACTCATCACCACTATCTTGCTTCATAACTAAATTAAGTCCCAGTCACTTCCTCTGCCCCCTGGCCCACCTCTGCACCGGGTTCTCTTCAGTATCTCATCCGCCCTCTAGTAAGAGTCATTGGCCACAGGGAACGACACACAAAGATACTGGCCTTGGAATCAGTTCCTTGAACATGAATGTACAAGTCTTGGCCCTTCCACTTCCAGCACCACGACCTTCTCTAAGCTCCAATATCCTCATCTCCACAAACAATAAATTTGGTGCTAATAGCATGTGCTCTGCCAATTCATAGGGTAAAACCAAACCCAATAACAGGATGCAAAAGCACTCTGAAAGCAGGATGGTCAAAACTAGAGCTTCCCAAACTGTGCATGTGTGCTAAGTTGCTTCAGTTGTGTCTAACTCTGCAACCCCATGGACTGTAGCCCACCAGGCAACTCTGCACATGGATTCTCCAGGCAAGAATACTGGAGTGGGTTTCCATGCCCTCCTCCAGGGGATCTTCCCTGTGATCAAACCTGCATCTTCTGTGGCTCCTACATTACAGGTGGATTCTTTATTGCTGAGCCACCAGGGAAGCCCTTCCCAAACTGTAAATTGCTTCAAAATTTCCTGGGAGTCTGTATGAAGAGCAAAGACAATATGCAAACTAAATAAGTAAAATATATAGTTTGTCAGAAGATAAGAAGTAGTACAAAGGTAAAATTCAAAGCATGGCAGGGGAATATAAGGGTGCACAGGCTGTGTTCAAGGAACAAGAAGAAGACCAGAGTGGTTGACAGTGAAAGGATATAAGATAAACAGTGCGTAAATGGGGCCAGACCCCATAAACCATAAACCAGACCCCATAAAACATGTTAAGGGCTTTGGCTTTTACTCTGTATGAGATGGGGGCCCCTGGAGGAGTGCCAAGAAGTGACTTAGGCTTTGAGTGGATGTCTGGCTGTAGCTCTAAGAACAGCATGTAGTAAGGGACAGGGTGGAAGCTGAGAGACCGGTTAGAGGTCATAATGGACCAAAGTGTCAGTTCCACTGGAGGAAGACAAAGTAGCTGAACAACCAACAGGAATTACAGATGAATTTGGCATGGGAGAGGAAGAGAGAGTGAAGTTAGAGATGACCCAAAGGATAGGGGAGCCATTAGCTCAGATGGGAAGATCTGAGTAGTGCAGGTTTAGGTAGGAGGAAGAGAAGTTCAGCTTTACACAAGTTACTACCTTTAGCTCAAGCAAACATACAGGAAAATGCGCACATCTTAAAGGGACAGCCCAATGAATTTGTATACAAAGAACATACCAGGGTGCTCACTACCAAGATTAAAAAGTAGAATATTTTTGCCAACACAGAAGCTTTTATTATATACCCCCGCGTATCACCACTCACCCCAAAGGTAACTGTTATTCTGACATCCATTACCATAGATTAGTTTTATTTATTGAACTCCACATTTGTTGTTTGTTTAGTCACTAAGACACATCTGACTCTTTGTTCTCTCATGGACTGCAGCATGCTAGGTCCCTCCATCCCCCACTAACTCCTGGAGTTTGCTCAAATTCATGTCCATTGAGTCAGTGATGCTATCTATCCATCTCATCCTCTGCTGCCACCTTTTCCTTTTGCCTTCAGTCTTGCCCAGCATCAGGGTATTTTCCAATGAGTTAGCTCTTCACATCACATGGCCAAAGTATTGGAGCTTCAGCAATAATCCTTCCAATGAACATCAAAAACAGGGAGAAATATCAACAACCTCAGAAATGCAGATGATATCACTCTGATGGCAGAAAGTGAAGAAGAACGAAGGAGCCTCTTGATGAGGATGAAAGAGGAGAATGAAAAAGCTGACTTCAAATTCAACATTTAAAAAACTAAGATTATGGCATCTGGTCTCATCATGCATGCATGCTAAGTTGCTTCAGTTGTGTCCAACTCTATGGGACCCTATGGACTATAACCCACCAGGCTCCTCTGTCCATGGGATTCTCCAGGCAAGAATACTGGAGTGGGTTGCCAGGCCCTCCTCCAGGGGATCTTCCCGACCCAGGGATTGAACTCACATCTCTTATGTCTCCTCATTGGCAGGTGGGCTCTTTACCACTAGCACCACCTGGGAAGCCATCACTTCATGGTGGACAAAAGGGGAAAAAGTGGAAGCAGCCAAAGATTTTATGTTCTTGGGCTCCAAAATCACTGCAGATGGTGACTGCAGCCATGAAATTAAAAGATGCTTGCTTCTTGGAAGGTAAGCTATAACAAACCTAGATAGCATATTAAAAACCAGAGATGTCACTTTGCCCACAAAAGTCTGTGTAGTCAAAGCTATGGCTTTTTTCAGTATTCATGTACAGATTTAAGAATTGGATCATAAAGAAGGCTGAGTGATGCAGAATTGATGCTTTTGAATTTTGGTGCAATTCTCAAGAGAAGACTCTTAAGAGTCCCTTGGACTGCAAGGAGATCAAACCAGTCAGTCCTAAAGGAAATCAACCCTGAACTCCATATAAAAGAAATCAAAGAATAAGAATTCTTGTGCTTGGCTTTTTTCATTCAATATTACTTTTGTCAGAAGCATTCACATTGTTAAGTATACCAATAGTTCATCTATTTTATTATTGTATATTATTCCATTACTTGAACACACCACAGTTTATATATATATATCCATTCATTGTTGATGGATATTAGGTTTGTCTCTAGATTGATTCTATTACTAACACAAGTATCATGAACAGTCTTGCACCATGTATCTTCTGTTGCACAAATATATGCATTTCTTTTGGGTCCATATCCATATGTACGCACATGCTGCTTCCTCTAACTTAGAACCCAGCCACCATGCTATAAGCAAGCCTAAAAAGCTGCATAGAAAGACTCACATGAAGAAGAATTGTTACCTAATCAATAACCCCAGCTGCTCTCTCAAGGGACAGACAGCATCAACTTGCAGGCCATATGAGTGGTCTACAGATCATGCCAAGCAAATTCCTAATGCTATGTATTAATTTAAGCTCCCACCAACAATATTTAAGAGTTCATATTACTCTACATTCTCAACAACGACTGTACTGTCAAGTGTGTGTGTGTTTTTTTTAATTCATCTTAGCCCTCCTGATTGAGATATAATGGTATCTTGCAACTTTAACTTGTATTTCTCTGATAAGGAATCAGAGAAATTATTGAGCACGTTTTCATGCCTATTGGTAATGCTAATATCCCTTTTATGCAAAGTACTTGTTCAAGTCTTTTGCCAGTCTTTTAACTGGATCTTTTAGTGGATTAAAGATGGCTAAAATTTGTTGTACCCACCCACCCCCACCACACACACAGACACAATGAGAGATGGAAGATACTTCTCTATCCCCTTGAATCTTCACTGGGTCATCAACTACTCTGATCAGTAGAATATAGTGGAAGTGATGTGGTGGCAGTCCTGGACCTACTGTTGAAAAGGGCTGACGGCTACTGTGTCCTCTCACTTGGAACCTAGCCACCATGCTTAAGGAAGCTCAAGAAGCTATGAAGAAAGGCCCATATGGAGGAGAATTAAAGTCGCTGCAAACAGCACCTGCTGAACTCCCATGTGGCACCCAGCACTACTTTACAAGCCTAGAAAAGATCTATTTTGCAACTTTTTGTAACTTTTTCTCCACCTTCTTTTCTCATTTAATGTTATATCATGCAAATCATCCCTTAGTACTATACCGAGATTTTTAAGCAAGCTTTTTAATATAATAAAATATGAGCTTTTTTCTTATGAAAAGAAAATTGGGATTTACTTGTCCTAGAGATAGATACTCCACTCAGAAGCATCTAAGAGACCCAAATACTTCCTGCATGAAGCATCAAGGGGCCATCCCTTGGTGTCATCAGTGACATACTTCCTATTTTTGATCTGGATGAGCAGAGCAGAAGGGCAGAAAGGAGAAAAGGACAGAGTACAGAGAGAGAGAGAAGTACTCACATAGAGCTAAAAGTTGACCAGCGGGGAAGGGAAAAGAGAGTCACCATTTTCTGGCTGCCATTTTGTATTTGTGATTATCGAGCAGTAATTTCACTTCCTTTCTGTTAATGAATTATATATGCAGACTCTTCAAGATATAGTGTGCCACAGGAGGCTAACATTTACTTAGGCATATGTGGCATTGACTGTGACCTTGGGAAAATCCTTTTATTTCTCTGAGTCTCAACTGTACCAGCTATAAATTTTGAGACTTTTCAAATGCTAACATTCTTTGTTTTTTTTCAAAAATTGAAACAAAAAATTGAAATTGCCAGGACTATTGATAATATTTATCAAATCAAAAATTCGGGGCTTCCCCTGCAGGGGGAATTTCATTCTTTGACACCAAGAGCAGTAGATTTAAATTAAATGTAGAGCGGACTGCTAACAACAATCTAGCTATTATCACATTAAAAGAGACTGAAAGAGCCACATGGATTGTTCACTTCTAATAATGCTTTATGTGTGGACCATCTGGGAACTCTTAGAGAATAGCTTTACACATACAACCTTTAAAAATGCGTTCAGTAGATCACGTTTGGCATTTGCACACAATCTTAAGACAACTGGAAAATAATTAATGGGTAGAGGAGATAATAAACTGCTCTGTAGTCAACAGAACTAAAGCTAGTATCAGCTGAGAGAGGAAATTTCAGCTTGTGGGGCTGGGTTTTTTTAATTACTGAAGTATAATTTTTTATTGCTAAGTAAAAGAAATAAAAGTATAAAGAAAGTTTGGAGAATATAGCTCAAGAAAGTAATATCAGGTAATATAATACCTGATGACATTCCTGTAGCTTTTGTAATATCTATAGTCTTTATAATTTAAAATTTTGACTCATATCACGTTGTTTCTCACATTTAACAATATTATTAATTCTTTTCTTCATCAAATTATCACCCAAGATACTGAGAATGGCTCCTTAATTTTCTGTTGCATGAAGAAAGTCTGACTATTTGAACATTTCCCTACTGTTGGGCATTTGGTTTGCTTTCTATTTATGTCTTTTTGTTATTAAGATCAGTGCTTTTGTAAATATTTTGGTAGCTGAATTTTAGAGGATATACTGGAAATAAAATCCTAGAAATGGAATCATCAGGTCATAAATCATACAAATTTTTATTTTGATCTGTATTAAAATACGTCCCTCTGAACACTTGTACCATATCCATTCCAAGCAGCAGGACATGAGTGTGCCCTCTCCCCTAACACTGCCAATACCCATTAACTTTAAAACAACTGAAATCTGATAGGCAGCAAATACATTTTACTTAAAATTCTAAATAAAAAAAAAGAAAAGAAAAAGAAAAACTCCTTCCTGAGGCTTCAGTTCAGTTCAGTCGCTCAGTCGTGTCCGACTCTTTGTGACCCCATGAATCGCAGCACACCAGGCCTCCCTGTCCATCACCAACTCCCAGAGTTCACCCAAACCCATGTCCATCGAGTCAGCGATGCCATCCAGATATCTCATCCTGTGTCATCCCCTTCTCCTCCTGTCCCCAATCCCTCCCAGCATCAGGGTCTTTTCCAGTGAGTCAACTCTTCACATAAGATGGCCAAAGTATTGGAGTTTCAGCTTCAGCATCAGTCCTTTTAATGAATACCCAGGACTGGTCTCCTTTAGGATGAACTGGTTGGGTCTCCTTGCAGTCCAAGGGACACTCAAGAGTCTTCTCCAACACCACAGCTCAAAAGCATCAATTCTTCAGCACTCAGCTTTCATCACAGTCCAACTCTCACATCCATACATGACTACTGGAAAAACCATAGCCTTGACTAGACAGATCTTAGTCGGCAAAGTAATATCTCTGCTTTTGAATATGCTATCTAGGTTGGTCATAACTTTCCTTCCAAGGAGTAAGCATCTTTTAATTTCCTGGCTGAAATCACCATCTGCAGTGATTTTGGAGCCCAAAGAAATAAAGTCTGACACTTTTCCCACTGTTTCTCCATCTATTGCCCATGAAGTGAGGCTTAGCTTACTCCAAGCCATTTTTTTTTAATTTATTTATTTTAATTGGAGGCTAATTACTTTACAATACTGTAGTGGGTTTTGCCATAAACTGACATGAATCAGCTATGGGTGTACATGTGTCCCCCATCCTGAACCTCCCTCCCACCTCCCTCCCCACTCCAAGTTATATTTTAATCCAATTCATCAACATGCTTCCTTCCTTTCTCTGCTCTGAACTTGCTCGGCAGATCCTAATTACCCAAATTCATTTCTTCAAAAGGTTTATTGAAGAGTTTTCAATATAGTAATGGATCTCTGCCAACCAAGTCACTGATACTAAATTCCAGCTCTGCATTTAGAATTGTTGAATTTGTGATTTGCCGAAACTGTCTACTCTGTCTAGACTAAGATAGTAACATTTGTTATTCCAAATGTGTTTGATTAAGATTTAGGAGTCCTCAAGCCACGTTTCATTTTGTTTTTATAACTGCTTCCCTACAATATTACTTCTAAATAACTATTATATTTTTTTCTTCACCCCTAGTCCCATCTCTGTTCTTAGAATCTACACTTCATGGAATAGTCCATCTTCCACAGTTATAGACCTCCTACACTCTTGGGAAATGCCTAAACCTTGATTACCTTCATTTTAATGCCTGGAAAATAAAAAGTCATATGATGCTCTATGAAGTTGCTAACCCTTCTCTCTAAGGGGCAAACCTCATCCTAAGAATATACAACTGCTTTGTTCAACCCTCAGAACACAGAAGCACTGCTCTGGGATGTAGATTTGAGTCCTGGCTTTGACTCTGTGATGTTATTCACTATTTCTCCGGGCCTCAGTTTTTTTATCGGAAAATAAGGGAATTGGGTTATACTCCCTGTAAGACCTCTTTCATCTCTATGGTCTTCTCCAAAAGTCCCAACTTCCCAATGAAAAGGGAATTTCTAGACTTTAGTAACTATGCAATGTCACTGAACAGTAATTAAACTCAATCAAGAAAAACACAAAGCCCTCCTCCAGACTGCCTATCATATTTACCACCCAAAATATTTTGACAATTATATTTAGTGAATATCTTTTTCTCCCCAGGTAGCCAGCTCAATTGCCTTCAGGGACCAAACTGGAAATATAAATGAGTGAAGCATACTGGCTTTCCTTCTTTCAAAGTTGGCATGTGCTTTATACTTCGATACAGGAATGGCCTTCATTCTCACAAAGAATTAGGCTTTCTTCCATTTTCTTGATACAATTAACACCACTTATCTATCTTTTGTTTCTCTCTCTTTTTTGTACAGTTATGCATGAGAAAAATAATATCACTCAAAAGTTAGAAAATAATTACTCAGCCATTAAAAAGAATAAAATAATGCCATTTGCAACAACATGAATGGACTTAGAGATTGTCTTGAATACAGAGAAGGAGAAATATTGTATAACATCCTTTATGTGTAGAATCTAAAAAGAAAGGATACACATGGACTTATTTACAAAACAGAAACAGGTTCACAGACTTGGAGAAAGAACTCATGGTTTCCAGGTGGGAGAGGAGGGTGGAAGGGCTAGTTATGGAGTTGGGGATCGACATGTACACTCTGTTTAATTTTAAATGGATAACCAACATGGTCCTACTGTAACAGGGACCTCTGCTCAGTGTTATCCTGGATAGAAGGGAAGTTTGGGGGAGAATGGATACAATGTATACATATGGACATGTTTCTCTGCTGTCTACCTGAAACAATCACATCATTGTTAATCGGCTATATTCCAATATAAAATAAAAAGTTTTAAAAATAAGAAAACAAAAATACAAAAACAATGATAAATGGTGAGAGCCCCACCTCAGCCTTGGTGTCAGATGAAATACAGGAAGTGGTGGGGGCTGCAGTGAATTAGACAATCATCACCTAACCATGGGGGCTTCCCTACGGCTTAGATGGTATAGAGTCTGCCTGCAAGGCAGCAGACCCAATTTCAAACCCTGGGTTGGGAAGATCCCCTGGAGAAGGAAATGTATTCTTGTCTCAAAAATCCCATGGATGGAGGAGACTGGCAGGCTACAGTCCACAGGGTCGCAAACAGTTGGACACAGCTGAGTGTCTTCACTTTCACCTTCACCTAACCACGGTGTGGAAGAACACTCAGCCCCTGTGGAATGACTGACCTCAGTGCCATGTGGGCCTACTGTTGTAAGACCTTCTGGTTTTTCTAGAAACAGGAACTTCACATTTTCAGATAGAAACACCTGATGTTTTACCTGCTAGCTCTGGTTGATTTACAGTACTAGGCAAGCCAAATAAAATATGTCATATGTCTTTGTGCAGTAAGTCTGGGACATACCTTGTAGAAAAAAAGTTAGAAGGAACCATCAGATGAGATAAAGATGTCATTTTACCATCAAAAAAATGAGAGTGAATTGAGGCAGAAAGGGAGAGGCATGAAGAAAATCAACCTCTAAAGTTTCAAATGATTAAACATCCCAGAGTAGACTGTGGTCAGGAGCAAACTCACCCACTGAAGAGACAACAATGACAAGAACTAAGATATACCAGGAACTATATTCCAGATATTGTGTTAAGTTTTAAATGGTTACGTTCACTTAAATTTCAAGTTCAAATAGTTTCAAGTGCCTGACCCAGGACTCAAACCCAAGCCTATGGTCTTAACTTCTATGCTCTACCCCATGAAGCCCACTGCCAGGGGAAAAGAACAAAGTGTGATTACATGTGGGTTTGTAGCAGCCCCATTGGAGAGCTGTGGGTCTCAAGAGCCCTGGAAGGCAGCCTCCTTTCTCCAGTAAAGACTATCTGCCAGTTCATTTTAATAGAGGAAATGGCCCTGAAGTTTACATTTTTGCAAGCTTCAGTTAGGCAGTTTAGTCCACAAAGAAATAAGAAACAATACGAATAAGAACACAAACACGCCTGAAAAAAATAGATTTCCTCATTCTAAGTCATCCAGTTTTTATTCAGAGCAGGGGTGAAGCACAAGAGTTCCCTGCTGGTTGCCTGAGGAGCCAGTCAGCTGACTCTTGTTACAGCAATTAAACAAGGAAGTCATTATCCTGAGGGAGCCCCAATGCCATGATGGTCCATGTAAGCAAACCAAAACTTAAGCCTGTAAAATGCCTCAAGGTTATGACACCGAAACTTAAGGATAACCAATGCCAGTTAGCCAACTAGGCTTTAAGCTGTGCTGTGCTGTGCTAAATTGCTTCAGTCATGTCGGACTCTTTGCAGCCCTATGGTCTATGGCCTGCCGTGCTCCTATGTCCATGGGAGATGTGGATTTGATCCCTGGGTTGGGAATGGCAATCCATTCCAGTATTATTGCCTGGAGAATCCCATGGACAGGGTATCCCTGGCAGGTTACAGTCCATGGGTGGGTCACAAAAGAGTTGGACATGAGTTAGTGACTAAACAGCAACATTGCTGATGTAAAATACTATGTTAGTTTCAAGTGTACTACATAATGATTTGACTTTTGCATACACTATGAAATGATCACCTTGATAAGTCTAATAACCATCTATCCCCTTACAAAGTTATTACAATATTATTCGCTATATTCCTCATGATGTATATTACATCTTGATGACTTATTTATTATATATGAAGGTCTGTACCTCTTAAGCCTCTTCACCTATTTCCCTCAACCCCCCACTCCCCGATCCCTCTCTCTTCTGGCAATCACCCATTTATTTTCTGATTCTATGAGTCTGTTTTGTTTTATTTTAAACACTTCTACATTTTAATATGCCTCAGTTTATCTTTTAACATTTCGAAGAATGGCTGTCTAGGAATAGGCCATCAGTTCAGGAACACAAATGTGGGAGAAAGATCCTGCGATGGTATTTGTAGCTGAGCCTGCCTGTCTGTTCACCAATCCCAATTTTTTTTTTCTGTCCACACAAAATAGCCTCAATTCCCAGCATGCCTTGCTCTGTAAAGTTATATAGTCACGGCTAGGATGACACTTCCCAATCTGGCCCCTAAAATCACCTAGGAGATCCTCATTTCACACCTTGATAGCTTTTCAGCAGATGGAAAGTAAAGGACTCCAACATGACAAAGCCACCTGATGAATGAGGCTATACTTCTGAGTCATCACTGGAAGGGGCGCTGAGGAGAGCCATCTGGAAAAGATGCTGACCCAATTGGGCAATGATATGAATGAAAAACAATATTTATTGTGACTGGCCATTAGGATTTGGGAGCTGTGTGTTACAAGCAGCTGGCAAGCACATTGTAACAGACTTCACAAGGAAAACTAGAGAGACTTCATCTATGCCTAATCAAAGGTCCATACAGTCAAAGTTATGCTTTTTCCAGTAGTCATGTATGGATGTGAGAGTTGGACCATAAAGAAGGCTGAGCACCGAAAAATTGATCCTTTTGAACTGTGGTGTTGGAGAAGACTCTTGAGAGTCCCTTGGACTGCAAGAAGATCAAATCAGTCAATCCTACAGGAAATCAACCCTGAATATTCATTGGAAGGACTCATGATGAAACTGAAGCTCTAATACTTTGGCCACCAGATGCGAAAAACTGACTCATTGGAAAAGACCCTGATTCTGGGAAAGATTGAAGGCAAGAGGAGAAGGGGACGACAGAGGATGAGATGGTTGGATGGCATCACCCACTCGGTGGACATGAGTTGGAGCAAACCCTGCAAGATAGTGAAGGACAGGGAAGCCTGGTGTGCTGTAGTCATGGGGTTGCAAAGAGTCGGATGACTGAGCAACTGAACAACAATCAAGGATAAAGATTGCACAAGCTTTTCTGTCCTTCAAACAATTAAAGAGTTACACATGAGGAAGTCTTCAGAAGTAACCCAAAAAAGCCTGCTTAAAATACCCTTATCTTTGTAAAGAATCAAATCATCTACTGAAATTCTGTATAGCCCTCTTAGCCAAGTGTAAGAACACAGAGGACCCAAAAGAAATCAGTTAGTGGTCAGGAATCCAGAGATACCTCAGGATGCACTGTGGACCCACATTTTTCAGGGAGGAAAACTAGGGTTGGTATGTCATTTCACTGGACAGGAGTTTTAGCCAGTGGCAAACTCTGATGACTTACAGTGATAGAGCAATGAAGGTGGCAGAACCTTCTGCCAAGAGGGAAGTTTGTACATCTAGGATTTGGGCTTCAAATGCCACATAAAACCATAAAGTTCTTAACCAGTGATGCAAATGTAGTACTTGGAAACTTATATGACTGCAGAAATGTTTTTTATTTTCGCAAAAAACAGATAATTTCCAGTGGATAGCTCTAAATACATGGGGTTTTACTCAGCAAATTATGATTGAAAAAGAAGTGAAAATTTATTATATGAAAATTCTTTGGAAGTGAGATAGTTGGACCAAACTGCAAACAACTCTTCCCCATACAAGCCTCTGCTAGACTCATAGTTCTACAAAGAAATTACTGGAAGCACTTCTGTGATTCGGGTCCTCAATTATGTAAGCTGATGAGTATGTACCTTACTAGAATCAGGCTTGTTCTAGAGAATGAGGCTGAGCCAGATCATGTATGCAAATTGGATTTAGAAAAATGCCACACTGGAACACATCCCTCCCTAGCCACAGATGAATAGGTTATACATATCATTTGACCCAGCTGTTTGACTGCAGTTAGGGGAGGGGGAGGTGCTACAAAAAGCTCCCTCCTGAAAAGATGGAAGATGAAAATATATGTATTTTCACCTGTGTATTGCTAGATGCTCTGCTGGTGATAAGAAAGACATTTCCAAGGGAAGTCAAAAAATAAATTGGTTTTCTCCTTCTCTTCTAAAAGTTTTATTCGATTTGTACCTCTTGGTAAGGTCCACAATAGTGTGTGAGAAAAGAAGAGCTCTTCCTGATCCATGGGACTTAAAACTTTTTTTTAATGGAAGTCTACTTAGCGGAGGCAAAGGATTCACTGCTCATCTAACTTTCCCATGTTTTAAATTGTTAATGGAAAATAATGTGGATTTGGCGAAGATGGAAAAACGTCGGTATGAACAATAGTGTATGGGGTCGTTCAATTTGCACTTCAACATATACATGCATACACATTTATGTGCCTATATATATATATATGTACACATATATGTCTAACTGCATGAAAACATGTCAAAAACATTCCTGATGAAATGTGTACCAGTACACATTATTTGATTAATTATATAACAGATAAACTAAAGGGCAATTTGTAATTAAAAATCAAGAATAATAGTAAGGGATTTCCCTGGTGGTCCAGTGGCTAAGACTCCACGCTCCTAATCCAGGGGGTATGGGTTCAATCCCTGGTCAGGGAATCAGATCCCATATGCCAAAACTAAGAGTTCACATGCCGAAACTAAAGATTCTGCCTGCCACAGCTAAGATCCGGTACAGCCAAATAAATAAGTGCATAAATAAATAGATATATTTTTAAAAAGAAGAGTAGCAAAGATGAGGCTTCACTGGTGGCTCAATGGTAAAGAATTCACATACAATGCAGGAACCACGGGAAACACAGTTTCAATCTCTAAGTCAGGAAGAACCCCTAGAGGAAGCCATGGCAATGCCCTCCCAGTATTCTTGCCTGGAGAATCCCATGGACAGAGGACCCTGGCAGGCTACAGTCCACAGGGTTGCAAAGAGTCAGACACGACTTAAGTGACTCAGCATACACGCACGCAGTAGCAAATACAAAAAGCTAAGTACCACCCTGGTGGTAACTGGTTAGAAGCTTCTGTTCCAAAACTGCAGAACTGCAGCCACCCACATTCAGAGGGCAGTAGGTCCCCTGCTACATTGCCAAGCATTACAGGGCCACCAGGTTTCTTCGTAAAATACTGAATTAGAGTCTAAAATAAGCTCCAACAATGCACTAATTTGAGTTTATGAATACTGAAGCTTAATGACCCTTGGTAACACACAGGAATGGTTGCTATTAAATAGCTCTCAGTCATCCACTTAGCAACTAAACCAGACTAAACCAGTCATCCACAAAAATTAAAACTGATGGAGTTGGAAGCATCACTCCCCTCATAAAGACCTGGCCCAAGAGAAGGCTGTTCAAGGCTGACAAGTAGGCTTGGAACAGTGCTTTCAAGACCAGCCTCAGCATGTGCCTTGTGCTCAGTCGTGTCCAACTCTTCGTGACCCCCATGAACTACAGCCCACTAGGCTCCTGTGTTGACGAGATTTTCCAAGCAAGAATACTGAAGTGGGTTGCCATGTCTTTCCTCCAGGGGATCTTCCCCACCCAGGGATCGAGCCCACATCTCCTGTGTCTCCTGCATTGCAAGCAGATTCCTTACCCTCTGAGCCACTGGAGAAGCCCTTGTTCAAGATCAACCCTGATGAAGTGCCCCCATTTCTGAGCACCTTCAACCAGGATCAGATCACATAGTGGGGCATAAGCAGGGTAAGGTCAGTCTTATTCACATCGAAGAAACTGATGAAAAGTTATAGCTAAAATTTTGTGCTTGTAGCTCAGGAAAACTGTATTTCCGAGTCAATCAACAATAATAAAACATAAGACCCAAATGTTTGTTTACTTATTTCTTTAGTGGTAGTCAGGAGTAGTTTATAGCTCAAAGATAAGAGCTGAGTTCTGAAGTCACAATGGAAAATCAAATCCTGGATTTTCTAATTTTTAGTGTGAAATTAGACAAATTAGCTAACTATTCTAGGCTTTAGTCTCCTCATCTATAAAGTAGAAATAATAATAGTCTCTACATACAGGGTTCTTATAAGAATTAAAGGATATAATTCAACGGTTGGCAAACTCTGGTCCATGAGCCAAACCCAGGCCACTTGTTTTTGTAAATAAAGTTTTATTGGAACACAGTCACATTCATTCATTTATGAATTGTCTATGGCTACTTCCACACTGCAACAGGAAAGCTGAGGAGCCATGACAGAGACTGTGTGGCTCCCAAAGACTGAAAAACTTGCTATCTAACCTTTCACCCAAAGAATGTGCTCTCCTCTGACAGAATCCACCTACATCATTTTGCACTACTGCTGACATGTAAACATTTAGCTATTGTTTCATATTTAGGCTTTTGCATTCTGTTACTTATAAAAATTAACTCATGAATTATCAGGAGATATGAAGCAGAGATATATGCATTAGCAGGCATATTTTTACTACTGTGCCACCTGGGAAACCTATATTTTATATATATATATATATATAGACACATACACACACACACACACACACACACACACACACACATACAGGCATTAAAGTGAAAGTGAAGTCGCTCAGTCGTGTCCGACTCTTTGCGACCCCATGGACTGTAGTCGACCACTCTCCTCCGTCCATGGGATCTTCCAGGCAAGAGCACTGGAGTGGGTTCCCATTTCCATCTCCAGAGGATCTTCCCGACCCAGGGATCAAACCTAGGGATTTCCCTGGTGGTCCAGTGGCTAAGACTCCACGCTCCTAATCCAGGGGGTATGGGTTCAATCCCTGGTCAGGGAATTGTCAGGGAATCCCTGCATTGTACGCAGACGCTTTACCGTTAGTTTTACATATAATGATTTAGTTTTACATATACATATATATAAAACTAAATCACTTTGCTGTACATCATAAATTAACACAACATTGTAAATTAACTATACTTCAAATTAAAAAAAAAATTTAATAGAAAAAACAGTTATTTTGACTGGAGCCATGGTGGGAGGGCTGGAAGAATACCATTATCATACACACATAATTATGTAAGGGTTCCTTAGAACCAATACCAATTAATTGAAAACATGAAGTTCAAAGTCTAAATGCCAGAAGGCTTTTTCTCTGATTCTCATGTGCATTTTTATTCTCATCTATTACTCTAGAAAGGCACAAAAGCAATGACTAGCAACAGCATAAAGTAAGTACATCCCTAATAGCCCTCCTAGAACAAATGGAGACAAATCAATGGATTCTTAGGTCACGCTGGCTGCATAAAGTCTCTTTCTTACCTCATATTTTCTACTCTATGCATTGCCAAAGGGACCACTTTGAAAAAAAAAAAAACAAGATGGGCTGATGTTCTACTCACTTGACAAATTTCGAGTATGGACTCAGGAGGAAATCTTGGCATCTCAGGCAGAATCTTCCTTCTGCACAGTTAGGAAGCTGAATTTCTGATATCAAGCAAACAAACACTAGATGCAGAAGAAGGCTGTGTACCAAGAAGGTGAAGAAAACAGCCCCAGGCTAAGAAGACCTGGAAAATGTAACTGAAAAGCTATTCTTCAAAGCCAGTGGTGAACAACATTCAGCCCCTTCTTTGGGGAATCCACCTGCTGTACTTGGCAAGCTGTTGGGAACAGCTGAGGCAGCCTGACGAAGTCAAGTCACTCACAAGAACATGGTGTTTTGTAATGTTCAAAACATGGACTTCAGCTTGATAAGCCTAAACTGGCTCCCTGTATAGCTGGACTGCATCCAGCTCATTATATATAAGGGAAGATCAAGTTCCTCATGGCACAGTCTATGATATATTTACTTCCAGATCAAGTCAAGATTTAAGATGAGGATGAGGTCTTTGCTGGCTAAAAATGTCAAATGGACAAACTAATGAACAACAACCGTGAAACTCTCTCCAGGAGATCAAGGACACTGAAACAAAACTTATCTGATAGTCCCAGGCCACTTCAGAAGTTCAGATCATCTCCCAGTTATTCAATGGAACATTAATCTAGTTGCTGCTGTAAAGGAATTTTGATGACATCATTAAGGTACCAAATCAGTTGACCTTAAAATATGGAGATTATCAGAGCGGCCATGATATAATCATATTAGCTCTTGGACATCAGAGTTTTTTTCTGACTTGTCACAAGGGAAGAAAGAAGAGGTAGGAAGCATGAGAGAATCTGATGCATCATTGCTAGCTTGAAGACAAGAGGGTGGCCATGTGGCCAGGAATGCAGGTAGATTCTAGGAGCCAGTAGTCTCTGACTTACAGCCAGAAAGAACCACAGTCCTACAACCACAATGAACTAAGCTTAGAGACAAAATTTTCCCCAGAGTCTGTAGACAAAAACTCAGCCAACAAAACACCTTGATTTCGTACATGTGTTACTCTCAATAGAGAACCCTGCCATGTTCTGCCAGATTTCTCACCTACAGAACTCTGAGTTAATAAATAGGTGTTGTTTCAAAGCCACTAAGTTTGTGATCATTTGTTTTAGCAATAGAAAACTAATTCTCAGCAAATTTCCCCTTGAGACCCACTTCCCTTCACTCATATGCATACTCTTTGATTAATACGTACATTTTAATTTGTATAGGTTCCTTAAGAAATAGATAGATAGATCCTTATTTTGAATATGTAGTTGAATTTGTTGCTGTTGTTTAGTTGCTAAGTCGTGTCCAACTCCTTGCAACCCCATGGATTGCAGCCCACCAGGCTCCTCTGTCCGTGAAATTTCCCAGGCAATAATACTGGAATGGGTTGCCGTTTCCTTCTCCAGGGGATCTTCCTGACCCAGGAATCGAACCCGTGTCTCCTGCACTGGCAAGTAGATTCCTTACCACTGAGCCACCAGGGAAGCCCTGTAGTTGAATTTACATCAATAGTATTGTGTCATGTATCCCACACTATTTATTAATTTTTTTTACATCTATGTTGTTAAGATCTATACATGTTGCTATGGTGATATTTAGTGAGTTTCTTGTTACAAAGTATGTATTCTGTAGTATCAACTACATTTTTATTAATGCATTCTTCTAAGTTGGACTTCAATTCTCTGGTACCAAAACCAGCACTATTATAAGCATCCCTTGTATGTCTCCTCATGATCTTATCTTAGGATACCCCCCAGAGTACATACTCAGGAATAAGATAAACATGTCACAGACTATATGATAGTTATCAAATCACTGTCTCAAATGTTATACCAGGATGCTTGCTAGATAGTGCAAGGATTCCTATTTTCATCAAATCACTGTCTCAAATGTTATACCAGGATACTTGCTAGATAGTGCAAGGATTCCTATTTTCTATCTCTTTTAAGATTTGACATTACCAACTTTGTAGTCTTTGTCAGCCTCCCAGGTATAAAGTGTTATCTAGTTCTTCTAATTTGCATTTCTCTGAATCAATAATTTTGAGTGTTACTTCATATATGTTATATGTATTAACAATTTAGATTTCCCTTTTTGTGAATTTCCTGCTTGTATGCTTTTCCAATTATTTTTATGTTTCCCATCTTTTTCTAGATTTGATTAGCTATATGTTCTAGAAATTGATTTCTAGAAAGTTCTTATATCTCTTGGAGATCAGACTTTTCTGGTATCTCCCAATGTAACTTGGAAATCCTCAATTTTATATAATCACATTCATCAATGTTTTGCTTCATAGCTTGTGCTTTACTGGAATATTTATTAAGAAATATTTCCCAGGATTAAGTCACTGAAATAGTATTCAGTCCTTCTCTGGACTTCATATTTTTACCTTTTTCATTTCAGTCCTTAATCCACCTAGAGTCCAGACCTGCATGAGACTCTAGTTTTACTTCTCTCCATATTGTAAGCCAGTTTTCTTAGCACCATCTGCTCAACAATCCACCCTGGGTAGAAGCAAGATGAGAAATATGGATGTGGGTGGGGCTGGAAAGCCAAAGTCATCCCACCATGCTCTGGAGGAGGGCATGATGCAGTGACTCATGTTGGTGGTGGAAGAGGTAAAGGGAAGGGTCCATCTCAGGAGATACTGTCCTAAACATCCTCTCAGGCCCAGGTGCTATCATTACTAACCTCTGACTTGTCTGTTTCTATTGAAAATAATAGTTCTTTTCCCCTTGGGGGGTGTGGTAGAGAGGGTCATTCTGACATATGGTTACACACGTGCTTATGTAACCACGTAAGCCTTAGTTACATCAGCAGCTGGCGTTACCCACACTGAATTGAATGTGTTCCAATTCATCTTCAATTTTTTTCATCACAAAACTGATGAAGTCTCAATAAAGTTAAAAAATGACACAGCTCCTTAGGCCAGCGATGGGTGAAGAATCCATTAAAAGACCACACTAGTGAGCTGCACCTCCCCATGCTGGCCTTTCCTGAACAAAACAAGAGGGAAGACCCTTGGGCCTTCCCTCAAGGAAAGGCTGTAGGATTTGGTTTCAGAGACCAGGCATCCTGAATTGCCTGGTTAAAAAGGCCTTCATCTTTCATGGTATACTTTAATCTCACTGCTCTTTTTTAAACTTTTGGGGGAAAGCTTTCCATTTCTCTCTCACTCAGCCAGGCCCATCCCTCCCTATCTTTTCAAAGAGCACACAACTGACTTTCTGCTCTATCTTTTCTGACCTTCAACTTGTATTTTGGCCCAGAAACTCAGAAGTGATTTCCCAGGAATTGCATGGAAAGAGGATCTGACCCCTGACCTTTGAGCTGCCCCTGCCTTCTTTAACCCCCATGGACTTTAATAATTAGGTCCTCCTGAGGCCTCTCTGTTCCCTGAACTCATTGCCTGGAAATGGTTCCCTTCCACAGCTGTGGGCAGATTCCACTAAGCCAAGCAACCACGAGCAGCAAGCACAAAGCCGCCTGTGGAAGCCCTCCTAATGTCAACCAGCTCTCCCCAGTTCTCATGGAACTCAGCCTCGCTTTACTGAGGCATCCCCTTGGCACCCATGATGGAAAGTCCAGGGGCTTCCCAGGAGAGTCACCAGTCTCAAGGCTCCTCTGTGGTACTCAGAGAGTCCTCTCCACACCCTCTTGGTCAGCCTCTACTGACCCCATAAAACGTTAGTGTCCTAAACCCTGACATTACAAAGGAAGGCAGGCAAGACATCCCAGGCTAGAAAGAGGCCAGGGTCACTAGATATAAATCACAGCCAGGAAGAGGATGTGGCAGCCATTTCTGGTCACCCTGTGGGAACAGGGATTTCATGGATTAGAGGAGAAGAAAGCATGGGGCAACAGTGGGGCAAAGGGGAGGGACTATGAGGAAACAGACCTGAGTGAAACTGCCCAGAGAGGCAGAGGGAGGAGTGGTAGGGAGAGATGAGTAGCAAACAGGGGTTGGGACAACTGGAATGCACATTTGATCTACAGAGCAATTGACCTAAGGCCAGTCTAATTACATGAGGATATTTATTTTCGAATGGGAAGATAATCACAAAATGGTCAGCCCACCAAGAAAGCAGCTGATTGATAGAGAAGAAAGAAAGGCCTAGGGGTAGAGCATCATAACAGCTTAAAAAGTCACTTATGAAAGAATTCTGCCTTCTCGTCAACTCCTTTTGCAAAAGAAAGGTCACACTGTAACTGTTGACAGTTGCTGGCTTCATGCCTCTGGTTCCTGATTTAATTCCATCTTCAAAATGATTCCCATCACAATATGTTACAGACTCTTGCCTTATGAAGCATGCACACATGCACACATACATAACTCAAAACAGACCCAGAATACTAATGGAAAAAAATAATGGCGATAATAATAAGAGAAAACAATAGATGATATTTATGACATTCAAGACATTCTTTTAAGCACATGTTATATATTAACTTACTGAATCTACACCCCATGAAACAGCTACTGTTTACATTCCCATATATCGAGGCAGATGGAGATTGACTATCTCATCTAAGGTCATACAGTGAGAAGGGGACAGAACTGGGATCCCATCCATGCCCTCTGGCTCCACAATTCATCACTAAAACCACTCTGTTCCAGGGCCTTTTTGATAATGGTGATTCATCTGTCCAGCAAAAATAAACAATGACCTTGAGTCAAGCTTCCTTGTGAAAGATTCCTCACTGGTTAGCCCATACAGTAGTCTAGCTGCTAAAGACACATATTTTGCTTGACTTATTGTATCTCAAGTAACTAATAGCAAGAGGCCCATCATTGGTTCCAAATGAAGCGCCCTCTTTCCATCTTGTATCTAGTTGGTCCTCAACCTGGATGACTTCTTATCCCCTAGACCACATAGGAGACAGCACTACCAAGACAAGAGCTTGCCTCCATCTGAATCTCCTGTACAGCTTAATTACTGACAGAATAAGAGGTTCAAATTAATGTCGCCCTGCCATCCTCTCTTTATTCTGGTTGCTTTCCCAATGACTAGCCCACATACCTTCACAGGAAACAAAATATGGCAAATGAACAGGCCCCAAGATGAAAACTCCAGGTGACGGAGACAGTCATGAAAACCCTGCCCCAAAGCCAAGGTGATTTTGGGGAGCTCAAAGTGGGCAGGTCCTCTCAAATATCTCCAGACACCCAGGGAGAGTCCTGCCAGTAATGATAAGGTAGGGCATGTTCCCTGTCAGGAGAAAGGGGATCACAGGACCCTTGAAGGGAAGCGGTACCAAACATAGTTCCTCCCCTCCTGAAGAATGCAGCGATTTCCATGGGTTTCAGGTGCTCACCAAGACCACCACTGATGACCTCTTGCTAAAATCACCTGGAAAGTTTCATGTGGAAGAAGGAGAAAGAGTATCTGCCATTTACTTTCTAAAGGCAAAATCTGGAAGTCTGTGCAAAGACCAATGGTTAGAGTAATTAAATAGGAAACGGGATCTTTTATTCACTTCTAAGTTGTACCACGTACTCTTGTGAGCTTCATCAAAATCTGGAAGCTTCCCATGCCTCCGTTTCCTCACTGGCACCATACAAAGAGAGGATGTGCTTTGCAGAGAGAGTGCTCTAATAAATAAATAAATGATCATTTTGTGAGAAAAAAAATAAATCTACGGGCATGGGCACTGTATAACTATTTAAAGTTACAGCCTGAAAACCAAAAATAATCAATGTAGTTGGAATTTTCACGAACACAAAATGGAATTTCCTTTTCTTGTTTCAATTGGGTTCCATTAAACTGACATACAGGCAAATGTGTTATACATCAACACGTAATGTGGACAATTTCTCGCACTTGGTCAGCATATGTGCAAGAAGAAAATTTCCACTCAGCACTAGAGAGGTGATGGTATCTTCCCTCGATGTGTTTGGATTTGGGGACAATGATTCAATGTCTGCTTATTTGGAATAACTGTTTATGAAAGAGCTGAATTTCCCCTTCTTTAAATAGAACCCATACTTTGCCTCACTTAAATCAATATAAATATATGGCTCACTCCGTCTGACTCTCACCCATGCATCAGAGACAACCGTGGGAGGCAGAGACCAGACTGAAAACTGACCTGCATCAAAAAGTGAAGGAGAATAAGGCCACTTGCTTATTTGTCCACCCTTTGGAGCAACTTTTTTCTTCCTTTTTTTTTTGTCTTCAAGTCTATACAGTCCTCTTATTAGCATAGATTTCAGGAACATACTTGTTTCTCTCTATTAAGAGCTATTCCAGGAGTACAACAGCAGTGAATAAGTTACTATGAATGAAAGATGTGAGTCATTGCCCCCTCATTTTATAAAGGCACACAGGACATGAGTGTGAAATAATAAGGATGAATAACGAAGGTAGGAGCATGATGGGGGAGGAGAGGAAACACAATTTCTGTTAAAAAAAAAAAACAAAACTCTGCTTCGAAAAGTTCCAAGTCTGCCTCAGGGCACAGAGCAATACTTGCTTTTTTAGTTCTTAAGTCATTAGACAAATTGGCTGGGTCTTTTTTGGACTTAAGCTCAAAAGGGGCAGAATGAGAGGGGGATTTCACTTCTCTCTCTAGTATTTTTATGAATGTGGCAAATATTCTATTAAATAAGTTGTGCTACTTTTATATTTAGAAAAAACAATGAAGGTTATTTTTAAAATAAGTTCTTCACATTCTTGAGAATGGAATGGTTTTCTTGCAAAGGCGCCTCCTTAACACTGAGCTGCCTGCCAGGTATGTGTCAGGGAGTGACTGAGCCCTCACTGGGAACCCATGCACCAGCTCTGAACCAGAGGCTCGAATTCCAGAGGGCTGGGGCCTAGCCCTTTCCACACAATTCCACTTCAGGAGTCAGGAGGGCAAGGCCCACCTGCCAAGGTCAGATCAACCCCTCTCAACCACACACGCCCCCACCCCCACACCCCCACATTTCACCCAAGTTCCCCGAGCAGACAGGAATTTAAGACAGATGTCACCAGATCCTTGGAGGACAAGAACACAGCCTTCCAACTGTGAGACACACACGCTGGCCAAGAATGCAGCTTTCAAATGCCTGCCTAAAACACAGATTTAGGTCACAAGTGCAAGGAGGAGGCCTTCCTGATATAAAGGAGGACCAGACTGATTCCAACTCACCTAAAATTTTGGGAATAATCAAGACCAAGGTGGCACTTGAGGGCAAGAAAACAAGAAGCAGAAAAGTCATCAACCCTTGTGGCAACATGAGCCACAGTAATATCAGTGGAACAGAAATAACAACCACCATCTCTCTGGCACTCTGTAACCCAGGAATGGTATGAAACAGTTTTCGAATTCAGGACAAATGCTTTCTGACTCATTGGAAAAGACCTGATGCTCGGAAAGATTGAAGGCAGGAGGAGAAGGGGACGACAGAGGACAAGATGGTTGGTTGGCATCAGTAACTCAATGGATGTGAGTCTGAGCAAACTCCAGGAGATGGTGAAGGATAGGAAAACCTGGAGTGCTGCAGTCCATGGGGTCTCAAAGGGTTGGACACAACTTAGTGACTGAACAACAACAATTTTACAAACAAGGAAAATGAGACTCAGAGAAGTTACTTTCCCAAGACTGCACTGTTAAAAAGCAGCTGAGCCAGGTTTGAAACCCCAGGCTAATTCCAGAGTCCCTGTCATTTGAACTCAGGACCATAAGCTCCACAAAGTCAGGTCCCCAGTGGGGTCCATGATCAGCATCTATTGAAAAATGAAAGAACAAAGAGCCTGCCTCTTCCGCAAGTTAGCACCATATACTGAGAACCTACACTGCCAGATAAAAATCTGTCAAGGATTAGCTCTAGTTCTTACACTAATTTTGCAAAATCAGTCTTATTATACCCATTTTAGAACTGGGATAATGGAGGATTGGAGAAAATTTGTGCAACATTCTCAGGATTGGAAAATAGAGAACAGTATGAGACTTTCCCCCTGCCTGTAGAGAATTTACGATCAGATTGAGGAAAATACCATTTACCTATCTATCTATCATCTACCTATCACCTATCATCCATCTATCTACAGTCTAGCTAGGCCATTTATGTTAAGCCTCAAATGTAAGGTATGTGCTTCAGAAGCTCAGTACAGATACAAATATTCCTGATTCTGTTTGTATTTTCTTGAAAATTCACTTGTAGCAATGCATTCCTCCAATGGAAAAAGCCCAGCAAATGTGAGCGCCAAATCTGGAAACCACTGGGCCATGATTGCTGTGGCTTGGTTGGGTGGAGGGAGAAGGCTGTTCACCAGCCACAAGACCTCCCCCCCTCAGCATGGAGAAGCAGGTGGTACCAGTCTAAAATGGCTTGAAATCAGTCATATCTTCTTGTCTTTTCATACTATTCATGGGGTTCTCAAGGCAAGAATCCTGAAGTGGTTTGCCATTCCCTTCTCCACTGGGCAAGAATACACAGTAGAACTATCCAACAAAGATCATCATGACCTAGATAACCAGGATGGTGTGATCACTCACCTAGAGCCAGACATCGTGGAATGTGAAGTCAAGCGGGCCTTAGGAAGCATCACTACAAGCAAAGCTAGTGGAGGTGAAGGAATTCCAGTTGAGCTATTGCAAATCCTAAAAGATGATGCTGTGAAAGTGCTGCACTCAAGACGCCAGAAAATTTGGAAAACTCGGCAGTGGCCACAGGACTGGAAAAGGTCAGTTTTCATTCCAATCCCAAAGAAAGGCAATGCCAAAGAATGTTCAAACTACCACACAATTGCACTCATCTCACACGCTAGTAAAGTAATGCTCAAAATTCTCCAAGCCAGGCTTCAATAGTACATGAACCATGAACTTCCAGATGTTCAAGCTGGATTTAGAAAAGGCAGAGGAACCAGAGATCAACTTGCCAACATCCCTTGGATCGTCAAAAAAGCAAGAGAGTTCCAGACAAACATCTACTTCTGCTTCACTGACTATGCCAAAGCCTTTGATGTAGCCTTTGTTGTGTAGTGGAAAATTCTTCAAGAGATGGGCCTTCTGAGAAATCTGTATGCAAGTCAAGAAGCAACAGTTAGAACTGGACATGGAACAACACACTGGTTCCAAATCGGGAAAGGAGTATTCCAAGGTTGTATATTGTCACCCTACTTATTTAACTTATATGCAGGGTACATCATGCTGGGCTGGATGAAGCACAAATTGGAATCAAGATTGCCAGGAGGTAGTATCAATAACCTCAGATATGCAGATGACACCACCCTTATGGCAGAAAGTGAAGAATAACTTAAGAGCCTCTTAATAAAAGTGAAAGAGGAGAGTAAAAAAGCTGGCTTAAAACTCAAATTTCAGAAAATGAAGATCATGGCACCTGGTCCCATCTCTTCATGGCAAATAGATGTGGAAACAATGGAAACAGTGACAGACTTTATTTTGGGGGGCTCCAAAATCACTGCAGATGGTGACTGCAGCCATGAAATTAAAAGACACTTGCTCCTTGCAAGAAAAGCTATGACCAACCTAGATAGCATATTAAAAAGCAGAGATATTACTTTGCCAACAAAGGTCCATCTAGTCAAGGCTATGGTTTTTCCAGTGGTCACGTATGAATGTGAGAGTTGGACTATAAAGAAAGCTGAACACCAAAGAATTGATGCTTTCAAACTGTGGTGTTGTAGAAGACTCTTGAGAGTCCCCTGGACTGCATGGAGATCAAACCAGTCAATCCTAAAGGAAATCAGTCCTGAATATTCATTGGAAGGACTGATGCTGAAGCTGAAACTCCAATACTTCAGCCACCTGATGCAAAGAACTAATTCATTGGAAAAGACCCTGATGCTGGGAAAGATTGAAGACAGGAGGAGAAGGGGATGACAGAGGAAGAGATGGTTGGATGGTATCACCAACTCGATGGACACGAGTTTGAGCAAGCTCCAAGAGTTGGTGATGGACAGGGAAGCCTGGCATGCTGCAGTCCATGGCATTGCAAAGAGCTGAACACGACTGAGCAGTTGAACTTAACTCAAAACATTCAAGTAGCTCCTCCAACCCCTAGAAAAATGTCCCTCCCTTAAGCCGAGACATTCTTCAATGGGTGATTCACCTCCTGCATTGGTGTCAGCCTTCCTCAAATATCCTCTGTTAAAATGCAAATACCCATCCGAGTGGCACATTAAATTTCTGGGAGAGGAAGATGAAAGTCAGGACAACCAGCAAGGCTGGAAACAAATCCATTCATTCAGCGAATCTTTAATATTCACTAGATATGAAACATGTAACAGTGAATACACGTGAATAAGACAAGATAAGGATTCCTCTGGTTTGGGGGGAACTTCCATTCTAGTTGGGGTGGTGGGGGAGACAGACAATAGTTTTCAGGCCATGAAGAAAGAAAAATTAAGTTCTCTGCTGGGAAAGAAAGCAATGCGGTAATGGAGTGGTACGGAGGGCCAGTGCTCAGCTGACTCTCAAAGGAGGTGATAAGCAAGCAAGTGAAGAACTGAAGAGCCAGAAGGAACCAGATGCAGGTAAAGAATGTTCTGGCCAAAGATAGCAGCACACACAAAGAGTTTGAGGTATCCCCAAAACATCAAAGGCAGGCAGGAAGGCTGGAGACCCAAGGAGTGGTACGCAAAATGAGTGGACAAAACCCTGAAGAGAGGTCATGTCGGCTTCTGCAGCAGGTGGGGGATTTTAGCCTATAGTGGAAACCACTGGAGGGGCTGAAGTGCACTGGAGGAAACCCAGTTTATATAGTTAAAAGGTGGCTCCCGCTGTTCTGTGTAGAATAAATCATACAGAGGTAAGAAGCTCAGGCAGGGCTGGGGCAGGGGGGAATGGACTAGAGTGAGAGGGGACATAGGGAGGAAGGAAGGACTTGAACTAAACTTTGGAGCCAGAATCAATGAGGCTAATGATGGCCTGGCTGCAGTGGTGGACGGTGTGAAGGGGGAGGGATCCCACTCCCCATGCCTTAAGGCAAATATGTATTAATAATATAATATAATAATACTATTACAAGAAAGTCATCATAAGAGCCCTGATCACCACACTCACACAAATAAATTCTTTTGACAATGGACCACCTGGGTCCACCAGGAAATTCTTGAAAAGCATACATTTCTTATAGGAATCTGACCCCATAGAGCAGGGAATGCCTTGGTTTCAGGAAATGCCTTTGTTTCTAGATGAATGGGATTCCTGGGCTCAGGTATGCGTATTTCCTCTACGTCTTCCAGCATCTGCAGATGCTTTTCTGCTTGGTGCTCCTTGGAGGGTATTATTATCTTGTGAAAGTTTTAAAGAATGAGTGGAGTGTAACAGAATACAGCCAAGGAGACAGATCCCGGACAGTGACTCTCTGGATTCAATCACCGACTTGTCAGCACACACTTCCTACAACTAGAACACTGCTGAGAAGGAATTACTGGAAGAAACCACACAAAGTTTTTAAGCAGAGAAGCAGATTTTCTATTGAGCAAGGCCTGCCTTTCAGAAAACTTATGTTTAAGAATTTTAAAAGTTGTATACAGTCATATGATTAAAAAGTGTTAAGTCATTTCAGTCGTATCCGACTTTGTGACCCCATGACTATAGCCCACCAGGTTCCTTTGTCCTTAAGGTTCTCCAGGCAAGAATACTGGGGTGCGTAACCATTCCCTTCTCCAGGGGATCTTCCCAATCCAGGGATCGAACCCAGATCTCCTATACTGGAGTCAGATTCTTTACTGTCTGAGCCACCAGGGAAGCCCACGATTAAAAGGAAAAAAAGAAAAAAAAACCACTATCATTTACTAAGAACATTAAATGTCACAATTAAATCAGAATTTACAGTTCAGCTTAACATCTCTCTCATTTTCTTAAAGTAAGAATCATCATGATCGCATTTTAATTAGTCTCCACAACATCCCCATAGAAATGCTTACATAGAAACCCCCCCATTGACTCTGGTATAGCTGTCATATAGCTGTCTAGACTGCCATGATGAGCAAAGACTACACCAATTTAGAAAGTATGAAGCAGTGGGGTCATCTTTCAAGAGTCTAAAGAACGAAAGAGGTTCAGTCACAAGAACAGTGTCAATTACACAGTTTATTAGTCTTAGATCAGCCAGATTCAACCGAGTCAAAGAATAAAAAAAAAACAAAACCTTAAAATAGAAAATGATAGCATCAGAGGAGAAGGCAGGAAAAGGGAGGCAGACAAAGAGAATTGTGGAGAACAAAGGTATTAGAGGAGGAGAAGAAACTGGGGAGAGAAGAGAGAAGAAAGGAAGAGGCAGAAGCAGGAGAAAGACGGATGGTGAGGGAGAGGACCACTGCGGAGGAGGTGAGGGGACAGAAGTGTGTAGCAGGAGAAAGAACAGAAGAGGGGCTCATCACAGAATACAGCTCATTTCCTAAGAGAAGTTGTGTCCCTCAGCCAGACAACTGACTAAAACAGCTGAGAAGGATAGCATGGTTAAAGCAACTTCTTGTTCTGACTGAGAAACAATGGACTCAGGATGAACCTACTGATCTTAACCTGAGATGCTACCCCAGTGCTGAGTCCAGCCTCCCTCAACCGCAGTTCCCTCACCTATAAAGTGAAGCAGGTCTTTTCAAACTTGACTCTTCTCCAATTAAAAAAAAAAAAAAAAATCAGAACAGTGCTGAGATTAAGACCACAGTAATGGGAGGTCAGCTGTTTCAATCTCCTTGATGTGTGTCCTTTAAAAAGTCACTAAACTCATTTGGGCCTCAGTTTTCTTACCTAGAAATGGCAGGTGGTAATAATATTTATCTTATAGGTTTCTAGTAAAGATTAAGTTAGATTGAAGCCTGGTCAGAAGGGTGAGCTATTTGTTAGCAGAGATCTTTCATTTTAAATTTCAAGTATCTACTAACCCATATGTGGGTGGTGTAGGCTAACCATGATCTAGATCAGAAGTTTGCTGCCTGCTCTCATTAGATGTTTGACAGTCGAACTAATGGGCATGTGCCCCTCCAAGCCATTCCTGGTGGCTCGGATGATAAAGAACCTGCCTGTAATGCAGGAGACCTGGTTCAGTCCCTGAGACAGGAAGATGCCCTGGAGAAGGAAATGGCAACCCACTCTATTATTCTTGCCTGGAGAATCCCATGGACAGAAGAGCCTGGTGGGTTACAGTCTGTAGGGCTGCAAAGAGTTGGACACGACTGAGTGACTTATGCTTCTCAAGTCTACACGTTACTGAATCACACTGAGACAAAGTGCAGTCCTTTCTTTAGAGAATATCCCTGGACAGCCTCCGTGATGTGGGGCTCGCACTCCTGGCTCCAACCCTGGGAGGGAGTACAAGAACAGGGGTCTGTACTCCACGCTGAGGGAAGCAGACTGGACAGGGGCATCCTTGCTTGGTTCCCACTGAGGTCAAGCTTCTCACTTCCTAGGTTTGTCTACCTGGCACTTCAAAAATCCTGTTAATACTGTGCTCCCTTGTCCCTATCTCCACCATCCTGATCACTGAACAAAAGTTGTATGGAGTTCTTCACTGAAACACAAGCAGTAAAAGCATAATAACTTAGCCCTGCTCCCCTGCTTTTGTCCATCCTTTTATGTTCACTATAAATACACCACAGGATTTTGCTTGGTACTCTCATGAAATGGGAAGAAGAAAATCCTCTGTGTTTCAATAGGGTCGAATAAAGTGACTAGCTGTGGGGAAGAAAGATGCTACAAAACAAAGATGGCTTTGGCATCAAAGAATTCAAAGCTATTTTTCTAAATGTATTTTGATGAAAAGATTATTCTCTAAGCTACCCCCAAGTTCCCCATTCACTGACATTCCTGGATAGATCCTAAGTGTGTACTATTTGCAGCAAAAGGCTAAACTTTGATGAAGGAGTATATGCCCTGGGAAGGTGTTCACTTAATGCATTTTCTCTAAAGCTTTACAAAAGCAGTGTGACCCAGGTCCGGAACTCAAAAGATTAGCACAGCCTATTTTATTCTTTTTCTTTCTTCACCTCCATCTTTATAAGAGCTTAATGTAAGAAATAACAATGCTCAGCCTCTAGGGCCCCCTGCAGTGTTCAGATTCCTCTCCTCTCACTAGCTGTGAAGAGGCAGGTTTCCTACCCACTCCCCTGCCTCCGTTTCTTCACCCTACCTGTGAACTGACCATGGTTCACGTGGCATTTTAAGAGCTCAGAATCAGAAACCCAACAACCTGAGTTCACTCAGCTGCTTACTAGATGCAAAAGCTCAACTTCCTTAACTTTTCTTTGTCTCAATCTTTTCTTCCATAGAGTGGAGAATACTATAGCACCATCTCATAGATTTGTGGGTGTGTGGCAACTCTTTGCATCCCCATGGACTGTAGCCTGCCAGGCTCCTCTGCCCATGGGATTCTCCAGGCAATTATAGTTGAAGTTAAATGAAATAAAGCCATAAAGCATCTAGAGAAGGGTTCATCTGGTAATGTTACAGGAAGAGTCAATTTTGACTCGTTCATGCTAGATCTGTTTAAGCCTTCTCTGTTGGCTTTTTTTTTTTTTGCCACTGTTGTTATTATAATCATACATAATGGCCTGCCTCAGAGAATCCTGCCCCTCTGCCTATTAAGCTAAAGTGCCTTTGATCATAACCCGATCCACCTGTAGATTGCAGGAAGAAAGAAAGTAACACATACTCCTGTCTGAGGCTAGCCATTCTAGGAGATAGCTGCAAGAATTAAATGGTCTTCTCACTTTGTTTTCCTCACCTCCCCCCAGTTCTAATCCATAAAAGAACCTGGCATCCAGACATCGACAGAATGGTTATTTTGAGAAATTAGTCTGCCATCTTCTCCATCAGCCAACTTTCCAAAACAAGTTGTATTCCTTGCCTCGACCCCTTGTCTCCTGGATTCATTGGCTCCTTCTGCATCGAGCAGCTTGGACTAGGTAACAGTAACTGTCCTAACAATCACAGTATCAGCTCTCTGCTCAAGACCTTAGGAATGCAGCAGCCTTCCTCCAGCCTTGGTCCTCTGCCACACTGAGACCCTGTATCCCCAAGGCCAACAGCAGGGTTAGGAATGATCTTTAGCCCACAGATGGAGCCTCTGTCCCATTTCTGATCTAGCCTGTGTATCAGCCTCAGGCCCCCCAGCTACCAAAGCCTGTGGTTTAATGCAAAGATTGAGGAGGCTAGAAACTCCCACATCTTCTAAGCTGAGCTGCCTGCATGCCCAGTCCTGGCATGTTTGCCCAATCTCTGCAGCCTTCAGCACAATCTCTTGGCTCATACATCAATCCTAGATTGTCAAGGGAAACTCTAGACTACTCAGGCAGGTCCTGAAATCCACAGCCCTGGTATCCCAGGGTTCAGAGGCTCAGGATACTGCTGGAGTTCCTTTACTTCCTGAACCCTAACCTCACACTTCTCTGCACCTTCACCCTCATCCTCCTTGTGTTAGCAGAACAGATCTGACGCTGGTGTCCAGCGTCTCCCCATCCACCCAAAGCAAGCCCTTGTCCTGAATATGCTCTGCCTGCCCGTGGACACGCTTGCACCTTAGCTCCGCCCCATGAATAGGGAGCAGTACATCACCTTCGAGAAGCAGCATCTGGTCAACCTCGTGGGCTTCACGCCAGCCTCCGGACTAACTTGCCTCCAGGAGTGCACACAGAGGGTTCGCGGAGTAGGGAGCCCAACGGCTTCCTGAGCTCCCCACTTCCAAACCCCCACCTACCAGGCCAAGCAGCTCTTTGCCCTGGAAATCGAAATGAAGGTGCAGCAGTAGCGGAAGGACTCGGCTCAGGTTAGGACAGCCCCCACATGTCTGTCAGGGGACCAGGATCTGCGGGAACTGGCGCTGCGCACAGACGGGCGCAGCCTCCCACCCTGCGCAGCCGCTCGAGCACACCCTGAAGAGGTCAGCCCTGGAGGAGCCAGCTGAGATGGACTCCTGCCGTCCTCAGGAAAGCAGCAGGCGGAGCACAGAGGACGAAGCCCCGAGACCTACGCAGCCATGTACTCACGAGCTCTGTGGAAGTTAGGAGGGTTCAGCTTCAAGGGGGGGCGTCTCCAAGGCTGTGGGGGTGCAGCCTGCACATCAGTGACCTGCTGCTACCTGGGCGCAGGCCATGTGCCCCATCCACGCCCGAGGCCCTGGCATTATTTTCTCTCAGCTAGAAATGTACAAGAGCGCAGACACTCTCAAAAAGTAGTTAAAAAAAAAAAAACTTTAAAATGTGGGCGGGCGGGGGTGGCACTTACAAATAAAATATTCCCATCCAAGGCAAAGTTGTCTTCTCACTGCGCTCCGAGTCTTGGACCCCTTTGCTCCTCAGGGCCCCTGTTTCATCAGTAGTCCTCTTTCTGTGTACTGAGAGGCTCCCAGTGCCTTCTCTCAAGCCCCTCCCGACTTCCAAAAAGAGAAAGTCAGCTCACACATAACCCTTGCTTCCTCTCCATCCAGTGACCTGTATTCTTCTTTTTCTTCGAAAAGAATTTGGAGCTTAATTTCTGCCCATTCACTCCTCAGTGTAATACACTGGGATTTCTGCCCTCCCCACATCACTGTTATGCATACCTAAGATTTTTACGCCCTGACGCCTCTTCATTTTCCTCTTAACCCCACACCCTTCCTGACCCCGTGATCTCACACACCTGGATAACCAGGTGAACAGAATTAACAACATCCATGCATCAGATAACCCTGTCACACCCCTTCAACCATCTCTCAGCAGTGCTTCTCAATCACCAGAACAAAAGGATAATGATTTTGTGTTGTTAGGGCATCTAGGGATACAGGTTCGTAAATCATAACAGAGTGAAAATCCTGAGTGATGAGCACAGAAGTGAAATGTGTTTTCCTTGTGCCCTTTCAGTCTCAATCTCCTTTCACTGACTCCCCTTCTTCCTTTTTAATTTTACATAAATTTAGGGTGCTATACTTAGGGGTATACTTCAAGTTGTACAGCTGAGTTGAAGGTCAAATAGAATTCTCTGTGGGGATGGCTCCCCTATAAGTAACCTAGGTTTGCATCT
>SJYQ01001879.1:640997-652319 GCA_006410935.1 Redunca redunca | reverse complement strand
AATTAAAAGTTACTTTATATCCATAATGCTTCATAAAGAACAACTGAGAAAACTCCAGGGGTAGCTGGAAAAACACAGGGAAATAGGAAGCAGGCATGGTTCTGGACACTGGGGGAACTTAGTCATATAACAGTTGTTGGAGACACCCTGCAGATGACTCATATAAAGACAGAAGACACCAGGATACCAGGACGGTGGGTGTAACAACAATAGCTAGTTTAACAGTGAGATGTGAACGCTAAGGATGGAAACAAAGGCCAGGACAGCTACCAAGGGCACAACCACACTTGGCAGGCACACAAGAAATACCAGGGAAGAACTGGGAATCTGCCACCACCCCTGCATGGGGTCGCAGAATATCTGAATTGGAAAGGTATTTGGTGGCCACTGGGACAAACATGGTCAAATTACAGACAAAGTGCCCTTCCCTCTCCCTAGTCTCTCTCTACTCTTCTCTTCCTAAACAACTCAGTTTGATAGCTCTTAAGTAGGGTAAAGTGAAGTAACAAACTGCAGGACTAGGGTCAGGAGATTGAAGGTATGAGAAGAGCAGAGGTGGGGACGGAGCAGAGTGAAAAAGAGAACAGGCACGGGAGGGATGTGTGATGCAGGGCAACAGAACCTAGAACCCAGACAAAGGGGGACAGGCATCCGTGTTGATGGGAAAGTGGTATAGCGCCCGGTGTCAGGGCCGAAACAAAGGAAAGCAACAATCCAGAGGGAGACAGTCTAGCCAGGGAATCAAAGCCCAGCGGGCTGGCATGAGGGAGCCCAAGTAGGGAGAGGAGGGCACTCACATGCGGCATCTGGGCGGGTCACCAGCATGGAATGGAGGAGCCCAATTCAGTCAGCAAGGGCATCTACACAAGAAAGGAGGTGGAACAGCAGTGGAATATTGGATATAAATAGGGGGACTGATCAAATGACTAATTATACTAAGAAGAATGGGAACTAGTTTTGTCACTGTCAGAGAAGACCGTTTACAAATGTGGAAAGAGAGAAAACAAGAGTAAGTCATGTTGTTGGACTGGAATTGAATTTATTAGTATAAATTCAGAAGCTTCTAAATGTACAGATAAATATACTAATAGCTACGGATGGGACTGTGTTTCGATTTACATGTGTGTATATATGCAGACACACCTATTCCATTCAGTGGACCTGGATGAGGAACACCCAATAGCAGTGAGCACATCTAATGTCCAGATCTTTGCTTCTATGTACCATTTTCAGGAAAGAGAGGAAAAAGTTCCCTGAAGTAATGGCTGATTCTAGAGCCAGGAAAGTACAAGATAAGTCTAGAATATCTTACTGTACCCGAAAACAACAGAGTGCTCAAATAGTGATAAGTCAAAAGGACACAGATGCCAGGCTGAAGGACTTTCACTGATCAAATTGAGATACATGAACAACACAATAAATAATGATGTATTAGGATGCAAGTTCATACTAACATCAATAAATGAATGTCTACGAGAAAGAGAAGGTTTACATATTTTCAAAGTCCTTTCCCCCTAAATATTGATTGACTAGAGAGAGTAGAAAAACTTTCTGCTTTACACTGTTTTCCTGTAGATCCTCCAAGGCGCTTCCTTGGCTATTTCCCACTCCATGACCTGTTCAAATGTTCCAGAAACGCTCTCTTCCTTTTATCACATTTGTCCTTCAAACTCAGATCAAAAATTATCTTCTCCAAAAGCCTTCTCCCAAATCCCAGACCTTACTGGTCCTTATTTTATATGCTCCTGTAGCATTCATAGCACTTACCAACATCCCAATTATGTTTGCAATTAGTTACCTAATATCTAATACCAACAGCTAGGCACACCGACATCCTTCTTATATTATGGACATTTATTAGTGGTAGCAGTAAATGCTGATATTCGCACTTCTCCGTGTAGGCATTCGCTGTGGAATATTCCCAAGGTAGTCAATTTCATGCATTGGAGAAGGAAATGGCAACCCACTCCGGTGTTCTTGCCTGGAGAATCCCAGGGATGGGGGAGCCTGGTGGGCTGCCGTCTATGGGGTCGCACAGAGTTGGGCATGACTGAAGCGACTTAGCAGCAGCAGCGGTCATTGACAAAATGCAGAGAGAACTTAGAGAAAACAGCCAACAGATGCTTTACTGCACACTCCCTGAAGCAAGCTATAGTCACAGGCTTAAAATCCAGATCTTTCAGCTCCAAGTTCGGAGCTATGCCACAAGGCTCCAGCTCTGTTCTGGAAATTCCACAGTGCCCAATTTACATACAACTTCTGTTCTTCACAGAGACACTGAGCCTTTAAAAGTCTACAGTAAGAATTCCCTTCCTTCTTAAGGCTGACTTATAGCTTATACTATTTAACCTTTAAAGGAAGACTACGAATAGCCAAAGGGTATATGAGAAAATGTTCAACATCATTAATCATCAGGGAAATACAAATCAAAACCTCAGTGAGGTATCAACTCACACCTGTCAGAATGGCTATTAGCCAAAAAAAAAAAAAAAAAGCTGGGACTTCCCTGCTGGTCCAGTGGTTGAGAATCCACCTTGCAAAGCAGGGCATGTGAGTGCAATCCCTAGCCCAGGAACTAAGATCCTGTGTGCCTCGAGACCCAGCACAGCCAAATAAATATTTTAAAAAGAAAAAGAATGTATTGTACAACACGGGGAGTAAAAAAAGAAAAGCTGACAAGGTTGAGGAGGATGTGGAGAAACTGAACCCTTGTATGCTGTGGGTGGGAATGTGAAACAGTGCCACTGCTTCGGAAAATAGTATGGATATTTCGCAAAAACTTAAAAGGAGAACTACCATGCAATCCACCAATGCCACTTCTGGGTAGATATTCAGAAGAACTGAAAGCAGGATCACAACGGGCTGTCTGCACTCCCACATTCATCACAGCATTATTCACAAAAGCAAAAACATGAAAATAACCAAGTGTTCATCAACAGATAACAGACAAAGAAAATATGAAACACACACACACACACACCTCCAAGGAATAGTATTCAGCCTTTAAAAAGAAGGAAATCTTACCATTGGAGACACCATGGATGAACCTTGCATCGGTAAACAATGGTACATTAACGACAGTAAGTACCTTGGCCACAGACTGGTCACAGTGTCAGAGGTGCTGAATTCCATGAGACCTTGGAAATTGATCAGGCTTCATTTCGCAGACAAGGAAGCTTGGACTGTGATGTATTAAGGGACTTGCCTCAGAGCTCCTGAGAACTAGGAGCAGTAAGGCATAAAGTGTAGGTTTCTCAACTCCAAGTCCAAAGCTTTTGATTAATAAAAAAAAAAATAATAATATTCTCCATAAACCTAAATCACGATGGGCTGGGCTACAGGTTGAATTAAAAGGGAAGAACAATCCATTTGTCAAACTTGTATCTCTTTATTAAAACAGTTGAATGGAAACAGAATTAACTAGTTTAAAAAACTGAATGCTTTCCAGAAAAGGGATGTAAAGCATTTATCAGTAGATCTCAAATCCTTTCCTGTTCATTGGACAAGGCAAATGGCATCACAATCTTCCAGAGAGAAAGGGAAGAGAAACTAGTCAGAAGGGAAACTGGATGAGTGCCTTCCATCCACCCTCCAAGTTCAGACATGCTCCCTGCTCTAGTGCCATTTCAAACAAATGACAATCGAGGAGGATATTTTACATCTTCACCTACAGTTGTCACTGTGATTTCATCCATATTCTGAACCAGAGCTTTAGATACAAATCCATTTCTGTGGACATCTTGTCAACAAACTGTGGGAAATGCTTACAGAGACAGGAATACCAGACCACCTGACCTGCCTCCTGAGAAATCTGTAGGCAGGTCAAGGGACAACAGTTAGAACCGGACATGGAACAACTGACTGGTTCAAGATTGGGAAGGGAGTATGACAAGGCTCTATATTGTCACTCTGCTTAGTTAACTTAAATGCAGAGTACATCATGTGAAATGCCAGGCTGGATGAAGCACAACATGGAATCCAGGCTTCTAGGAGAAATAACAAACTCAGATACACAGATGATATCACTCTAATGACAGAAAGTGAAGGGGAAGTAAAGAGCCTCTTGAGGTAGGTAAAAGGGGAGAGTGAAAAAGCTAGCTTGAAACTCAACATTAAAGAAAATTAAGATCATGGCATCTGGTCCCATCACTTCATGTCAAATGGAAGGGGGAATTGTGGAAGCAGTGACAGTTTTTATTTTCTTGGGTTCCAAAATCACTACAGACAGTGACTGCAACTGTGAAATTAAAAAAATGTTTGCTCCTTGGAAGGAAAGCTATGATAAAACTAGATCAGTTCAGTTCAGTAGCTCACTCATGTCCGACTTTTTGCCACCTCATGGACTGCAGCATGCCAGACTTCTCTGTCCATCACCAACTCCCAGAGCTTGCTCAAACTCATGTCCATCGAGTCAGTGGTACCATCCAACCATCTCAGCCTCTGTTGTCCCCTTCTCCTCCTGCCTTCAATCTTTCCCAGCATCAGAGTCTTTTTCACTGAATCAGTTCTTTGCATCAGGTAGCCAAAGTATTGGAGCTTCAGCTTCAGCATCAGTCCTTCCAATGACTATTCAGGACTGATTTCCTTTAGGATGGACTGGTTGGATCTCCATGCAGTCCAAGGGACTCTCAAGAGTCTTCTCCAACACCACAGTTCAAAAGCATCAATTCTTTGGTGCTCAGCTTTCTTCACAGTCCAACTCCCACATCCATACATGACTATTAGAAAAAACATAGCTTTGACTAGACAGATCTTTATTGGCAAAGTAATATCTCTACTTTTTAATATGCTGTTTAAGTTGGTCATAGCTTTTCTTCCAAGGAGCAAGGGTCTTTTAATTTTATGGCTGCAGTCACCATCTGCAGTGATTTTGGAGCCCAAAAAAACACAGTCTGTCACTGTTTCCATCATTTCTCCATCTATTTACCATGAAGTGATGGGACCAGATACTATGATCTTAGTTTTTTGAATGTTGAGTTTTAAGCCATCTTTTTCACTCTTCTCTTTCAATTTCATTAAGAGGTTCTTTAGCTCCTCTTCAGTTTCTGCCATAAGGGTGGTATCATCTGCATATCTGAGGTTATTGATATTTCTCCCAGCAATCTTGATTCCAGCTTGTGCTTCTTCCAGCCCAGTGTTTCTCATGATGTACTCTGCATATAAGTTAAATAAGCAGGGTGACAATATACAGCCTTGACATACTCCTTTTCCTATTTGGAACCAGTCTGTTGTTCCATGTTCAGTTCTAACTGTTGCTTCTTGACCTGAATACAGATTTCTCAGGAGGCAGGTAAGGTGGTCTGGTATTCCCATCTCTTTCAGAATTTTCCAGTTTTCTGTGACTGACACAGTCAAGGCTTTGGTATAATCAATAAAGCGGAAGTAGATGTTTTTCTGGAACTCTCGTGCTTTTTCAAAGATCTAAGGGATGTTGGCAATTTGATCTTTGGTTCCTCAGTCTTTTCTAAATCCAGCTTGAATATCTGGAAGTTCACAGTTCACATGCTGTTGAAGCCTGACTTGGAGAATTTGGGCATTAGTTTACTGGTATGTGAGATGAGTGCAATCGTGTGGTAGTTTGAACATTGTTTGGCACTGCCTTTCTTTGGGACTGGAATGAAACTGACCTTTTCCAGTCCTGTGGCCACTGTTGTGTTTTCCAGATTTGCTGGCACATTGAGTGCAGCCCTTTCACAGCATCATCTTTTAAAATTTGAAATAACTCAACTGGAATTTCATCACTTCCACTAGCTTTGTTAGTAGTGATGTTTCCTAAGGCCTACTTGACTTTGCATTCTAGGATGTCTGGCTCTAGGTGAGTGATCACACCATTGTGGCTATCTAGGTCATGAAGATCTTTTCTGTATAGTTCTTCTATATTCTTGCCACCTCTTCTTAATATCTTCTGCTTCTGTTAGGTCCATACCATTTCTGTCCTTTATTGTGCTCATCTTTGCATGAAATGTTCCCTTGGTATCTCTAATTTTCTTGAAGAGATCTCTAGTCTTTCCCATTCTAATGTTTTCCTCTATTTCTTTGCATTGATCACTGAGGAAGGCTTTCTTATCTCTCCTTGCTATTCTTTGGAACTCTGCATTCAAATGGGTGTATCTTTCCTTTTCTCCTTTGCCTTTCACTTCTCTTCTTTTCTCAGCTCTTTGTAAGGCTTCTTCAGACAACCATTTTGCCTTTTTTGCATTTCTTTTTCTTGGGGATGGTCCTCATCACTGTCTCCTGTACACTTCTCCCACTGGAGAAGGGAATGGCAAACCACTCAGTATTCTTGCCTTGAGAACCCCATGAACAGTATGAAAAGGCAAAATGATATAACACTGAAAGATGAACGCCCCAGGTTGGTAGGTGCCCAGTATGCTACTGGAGAAGACAAATATAGATAGTGTATTGAAAAATAGAGACATCATTTTGCTGACAAAGGTCCAGATAGTCAAGGCTATGGTTTTACCAATAGTCATGTATGGATGTGAGAGTTGGACTGTAAAAGAAGGCTGAGTGCCAAACAATTGATACTTTCAAATTGTGGTACAGGAGAAGGCTCTTGAGAGTCCCTTGGACTGCAAGGAAGTCAAACTAGTCAATCCTAAAGGAGATCAGTCATGAATATTCATTGGAAGGACTGATGCTGAAGCTGAAACTCCAGTATTTTGGCCACTTGATGTGAAGAGCTGACTCATTGATAAAGACCCTGATAATGGGAAAGATTGAGGGCAAAAGGAGAAAGGAGCAGCAGAGGATGAGATGGTTAGACAGCATCACTGACTCAATGGACATGAATTTGAGCAAACTCCAGGAGACAGTGGAAGATAGAAGAGATGGGTATGCTGCAATCCATGGGGTCTCAAAGAGTCAGACACATCTTTGAGACTGAACAACAACTCTCTGCCCCACTGCTAAGACACACACACAGTCTGCTCCTGTATTTGCAATAAATACCAATTTGTCTGGAAACTCTATGAGCAGCTCATTTTCAGTGTTCTTTCTGTATCAAGCTACATAGAGGTTAGAAAAGAGGTACAAAATTTATATAAATAAGTTAAATAACTTGTTATATAAGTTATATGAGTTATGTATATTTAAAATTAGATATAGTATCAACATATATTTGAAATATACAAATTATTTTCAAAGTTCTACATACACATGTCTCATAAGTTAAATAAGCCTTATTGAACAAATAGCTCAACTTGTGTGTTTGTTCTGCAGATGTGCTTTTAAAAATTATAAAAATAAAAATTGTAAGCAAAAGGAAAGCCAAAGAGAGAGCCCAGAAAACCCACAACTGGGGGAGAAAATTGGTCCTTACAGATAAGCCAAGAATGTTGGAAGATTGCAAAGAGAGAAGTTCAGTTGTAAACTTAAAAAAGAAAAAAAACTTGTTAGAAGAAAGGAAGCCTGCTTGGAAGGAAAGTAGTGCTATCTGATGACCTAGTCAGAGGCTGGAAGCTGTGCCTTTTTGAATTGTGTGACTCATTCCTTGGGACCAAAGCAAGTGAGGAAAAAATTTCCAGAGAAAAATCTGTCTGTACGGAGGGTGGCGGGTGGTCAGGGCCTGGTGAAGGGGTGAGTCAATGACACGAATGAACTTTTGTAACTGATAAATCGGTTTCTCAGAATAGCTCACTGTCCTTCCAGCCAGTTTCACTGCAGAGCCTTGAAGGAATTGCAGTGAGGATGTGTGGTCTGAAAGTCAAAGAAGCTGGGTCTGGAAGGAGGCACTGGTATAGGAAAGTCACTCTAAATGAACTCCTGGCTTATCTCAAGCAGGGAAATCAGCAAATCCAACAACACACACTATTGGGAAATCTCAGGTCTTTTTTTTTTAATGTGTGTGTTTAGAGGAAGATTTTCAGTGTTAAACTATTTGAAAAACCTTAAAAGCAGATAACTAGGTATAATCCATGAAGAAGGTAAACAGGAAATCTTGGTACTAACAAATGGTTGTAAAAAACTGGAAAAAGAAACATATGTGCACTTTCTCTCAGGCCCCAATGTATTTAGTCAAAGATTAGAATTTAATGAAAGTAAGGCACCTGATGCGAAGAGTTGACTCATTGGAAAAGACTCTGACGCTGGGAGGGATTGGGGGCAGGAGGAGAAGGGGATGACAGAGGATGAGATGGCTGGATGGCATCACTGACTCGATGGACGTGAGTCTAAGTGAACTCTGGGAGTTGGTGATGGACAAGGAGGCCTGGCGTGCTGCGATTCATGGGGTCGCAAAGAGTCGGACACAACTGAGCGACTGAACTGAACTGAACTGAACTGAAGATGGTCCAGCCCAGGAGCAGAGGTCATGTCTCCCATCCCTGTGATCTGACGGGGCAGGGGCACTATTATAAGCAGTCCTGTCAGCATGGACAGTGTCCTCCCAGAGCTGAGAAGGGAGCCCCATTCTTGCTTTGCCTTTTATACCTAGACTTTCATGAACATTCTGGAAAATGCCACACTTATAATCTCATAAGGGAACATTTATAAACATCAAGATCTTCTCATTCTGAACCCAAATGTAGCATCAACAAGTCTCCATCTCTTTGGGATGGGGATGAAAGTCAGAACAGTGTTGGTTATTATTTCCCTCAGGTTTCCAAGGCCCAGAAAGCTTTTCTCTTCTCAACAGCCTAGATGAAATATGGAAGCAAGAGATTGCTACTTAGCACACACACCAGAGAGATAAGAACAAAAGAGCCTGAGAACCACCGGAAGCTGTCCACGGACTCTAACATAACAGAAGACTGCAGAGGACAGAGAGCAGCAAATGATGACAGTGGGTACACCTGACCACAATAACCCGTCCTACCTGGCATTGAAGGGTCCATGTACCTTTTCCATCTTTTTTGATTATATCACAGTATCTAAGATTCCTCTTATACCCTTTCAGTCATCAACACTGATTAGAAGAGCAGCGTCCCCCAGCCCCGACTACATCTATGCATCACTAGGCATCTGAGCAAACAATTTGCCAAAAGGATGTAATTTGTAAAAGAATGAACTCAAATAGAATTACGGTCTCTGGGTTTGACAGATTTTAATGCACATGCAAATTCCATGAGATTCCTGTTAAAGTTTATGTTCTGTTTCAGCAGATGAGGGGTAGGAGCTAAGAATCTGCCTTTCTAACAAGCTCCCAGGTGGTGCTCACTCTGCTGTCCGTAGACTACAGTCGACTCAAACAAGAGACCCAAAGAGGCAAAGGAGCCCATCTAAGGTCACATGGTTAGTAAGCATTGATCTCAGTTCCTCTGACTCCCAAATCAGTGAGATTGCTCCATGTGAAAAATATGCCATCACCCCCAACCTGGCTGTGTCTCTCTGAGATGAGTTATCTGGTGGTTAAAAATAAATCGGTCCTCTCATACTGAAAGACCATCTCAAAAAATCAAGTAAAACATTTTTTCAATTACAAAGCCTAAAACCCAGGCCTCCTGTTTCCTCATTTCTCAGTTCTTATTAATATCTGTCAATCAATGGAGATATTTTTGAAGGGAACCAGATCTTTCTGAAAGCTAATATTTAAGTTCCATGGACCTATGAGTCATGCTGGATCAAAAAAAAAGGAGATAAATACTAATATGTAAACATCTCGTGAGAAACCCTGGACACCCAATCTTCAGTTTCTGTAATGAAAACAGAAATGAGATTCAAAGTCAAGCCTCCAAAGAAGAGGTGGGTAACGTCTCTACACGGTATTTGTGTGGACCATGAGCCAAGTAACTGACCTCATAATAAACAGAACATCCAGGCACTCATCTCCCATCACAGCTGACGGTCATTGCTCTCCTGCACAATGCCTGGACCATAGGGAAGAAGTGATTCATGATCACTGCTTCTTGAACTACTGATTCTTCAGGTCTCTCTCCCACTTTCAGTCTATCAAGTTGGGGAGTCACAAAATGAACCTGATGAACTAAAAAGTAAGCAGAAAGGCAAAAAGGGAGAGAAGGGAGGGAAAGAAATGCTCATGTTTATGAGCCTGTAACACAAAGCATTAATAGTGATGAAAGGACTCTCCCACCAGCCAGGGGCCCCACTCCAAAGTCTCATATCTGAGTAAGCATGGGTCTTATCAGGCAACCCCCAAAGGTCAGGGGTCATGGAGAATTCCTCAGCCTGGGAGCAGAGTCAGGAGATACACAGAACATTTCTGTCCCTCCCCCTGGCAAGGAACAACAGACTCTGACACACAGGCAAACTGCAACTCAAATGCGTGCTTTCTGCAAAGCAGCCACCAAGTTCCGCATGGTAAAGCAGGCAAGAAGCCACGCTGAGGAAGTTTTCCCACACAGCTCTGCCAACGGGCTTCATTCCTCAGCTCCAGCACCCCAGGCTTCAGCCACAGTCCAAGAACACAAGGGCAGGAACAGTAACATTTTTTGGTTGTAGGGCAAAGAATCACTAGGACTTTTCATCTGGGCCAAGAACTCAATGGCACTTGAGGGAGTCAGTGATGTAGTATAAAGCACATCTTCTGAGTAGACAAACCATCATAAAGCAGAGATTCTTAAACACCACTAACCTTATTTGTAGCATTCACATAGCAAAATGAAGGGAACACTTAATTCTTACATTTTTTAACATTCAGTTCAGTTCAGTCACTCAGTCGTGTTCAACTCTTTGCAACCCAATGGACTGCAGCAGGCCAGGCCTCCCTGTCCATCACCAATTCCCGGAGCTTACTCAAACTCATGTCCATTGAGTCGGTGATGCCATCCAACCATCTCATCCTCTGTCGTCCACTTCTCTTCTTGCTTTTAATCTTTCCCAGCATCAGGGTGTTTTCAAATGAGTCAGCTCTTCACATCATGTGGCCAAAGTATTGGAGTTTCAGCTTCAATCCTTCCAATGAACAGCCTGGACTGATCTCCTTTAGGAAGGACTGGTTGGATCTCCTTGCAGACCAAGGGACTCTCAAGAGTCTTCTCCAATACCACAATTCAAAAGCATCAATTCTTTGAGGATCAGCTTTCTTTATAGTCAAACTCTCACATCCATACATAACTACTAGAAAAACCATAGGTTTGACTAGATGGAACTTTGTTGGCAAAGTAATGTCTTTGAACATTAGAACCTAACAAAATTTAAATTGTTAAAATTACTGTAACAGCGCTTTCTAGCAAAAAAAGCTGATACCTGGCTGGTTAGAAGCTGGAAAACAATTCCAAACTTTCATACTGTCCTGCATCCAAACATTCAATTTCTTTTCAGAGTATTTTTTCCATTTGTTCTGGGGACAAAGATTAAAATCCTTTCACTTCAATGTGAAGATGGCTAAACAAAGAATGAAAAGGATGCCTTCAAATGCAGCTC
>SJYQ01001879.1:617612-640982 GCA_006410935.1 Redunca redunca | reverse complement strand
CCACGCCACCATCACTTGTACAGTGATGGACCCAGGAGGGCCTTGCAGCAGAGGCAACATCACCTTGCCGTGACGGGGAGCCAGGGCCCTGGGAACCCACCAGAAGTGGCACAGGGACCATTTAAGCAGATTCAATTCTGGAATTCAGCAGATGGCATACAAACCATTGCCTGGGTCATTAAGGATCTATAATCTCATTGTGAAGCCACAGGCTGGAAAGGTCTACAGAAACCTGGAGCAGTATAAAGATGAAATAATGAACACTTTCATTCATTCAACTACTATTTCCTAAGTGCTTATTATGAAATATAGCTTAACATGTATGAACAAGACAGGGTGAGAGAAAGGAAAGTTAAGCAAAAAAGAGAAGAAAATATCAGGTACTGTAAGTTACCTACATTATCTGGGTTACCTAGATAATGTGACAGAATATTGGAGGAGTGTAGACTTTATTTTTTATTTTTATTTTTTTCAATTCTTCTTGCCCTGACCTGTTGTCCATCAGGGAATTTCATTACAAAGACTATTCTCTATGTAACGTGATAGCTAAAAATATGTATGAAGAAAAACTAAGTAATATCGTTGCTATAAAAATATAACCTTACCAATAAATTAGTAGAATTGAAATAGAAAACTAATACATACAGAAAAACTTTTCAAGTTTGGTTTAGGCTGCCCATTCCTGAACCAATTAAATATTTGTAAGGAAGATGACATTACAGCAATTGTTTTTTGTTTGGTTTGGTTTTTCAGCCATGTCAGGAAGGATCTTAGTTCCTCAACCTAGGATTGAACCTGTGCCCCCTGCATTGGGAGCAAAGAGTCTTAACCACTGAACCATCAAGGAAGTCCCTGGTAATTGTTTTATACTAATCTTGGCCACCATTGGCCACCCAACAATAGGACAACTAATCTTAAAGGTGGAATCAAATGGATGTTGACAGACCATCACCATATTCACTATAATAAACACAATTTTGTAATGGAGGGTCTTCTAAGATATAGCATAAAAAAAGTACAATCCTAATTAAATGTATTGGTTTGTCATTATTACTCTCTCATTTGACATTCACAGATTTAACTGATCATAAATGACCAAAAATGTTCATCATACAAGTTCAGTGTCATTGCTTGACATTTCTAAAGGGTATTTTTTATTTTATTTTTTAAATTTTTATTTTAACTTTATACTGTATTGGTTTTGCCAAACATTGACATGAATTCACCATGAGTGTACATGCACACCCAAACATGAATCCCCTCCCACCTCCCACCCATAACATCTCTCTGGGTCCTCCCCATGCACCAGCCCCAAGCATCCTGCATCCTGCATCGGACATAGATTGTGCAGTCAGGGAAGACCACAGGCTGGGATCTGAAAGATAAGAAGGAGCAGCTATGTAGAAAACTAAGAGAAGAGTTTCTATGGAGAGAGGAAACTGTCCATGCAAAGAAAATAAGGCCAGAGTGGGCATGATGCTTTGAAAAACAGAGAGAAAGTAAGGCAAGTGGGTAGGGAGAGAAGAAGAGGAAAAAGGAAGGAAGGAGAAAGGGAGGGAGTGAGAGAAGGAGGGAGGGAGTGAGAGAAGGAAGGAAGGAAGGAAGGGAGAAAAGAAAGAAAATGAACCTTTAAGTCTCACACTTTATACAAAAATTAACTCAAAATGGATCATGAGTTCAAATATAAAATGTAAACATGGGGGGCTTCCCTAGTGGCTCAGACAGTAAAGAATCGACCTGCAGTACAGGAGACCCAGGTTCAATCCTTGGCTCAGGAAAATGCCCTGGAAAAGTGAATGGCAACCCACTCCAGTATTCTTGCCTGGAGAATTCCATGGACAAAGGAGCCTGGAGGGCTACAGTCCATGGGGTGGCAAAGAGTCAGACAGGACTGAGCAATGAACAGTCTTACTTTCACTTTCAAAACCTAAGGGGAGGATGGAGGCAGGAAGGAAATAAGTGTGTCTGAAAGAGCAACGTGAGTGATAGTTGTGATGATAATCTTGGGCATCTTGATTTGCCAATCGTGTCTGTGATACTGGATAGTAATTTTGCAAGGTGTTACCATTGGTGGTGGGTGGCGGCAGTAGGGGAGTGGGGAAAGGGTACATGGGACTTCTCTATCAGTTCAGTTCAGGTCAGTTCAGTTGCTCAGTTGTGTCTGACTCTTTGTGACCCCATGGACCACAGCATGCCAGGCCTCCCTGTCTATCACCAACTCCCGGAGTCTACTCAAACTCATGTCCATTGAGTCGGTGATGCTATCCAACCATCTCATTCTCTGTCATCCCCTTATTCTCCTGCCCTCAATCTTTCCCACCATCAGGGTCTTTTCAAATGAGTCAGCTCTTCGCATCAGGTGGCCCAAGTATTGGAGTTTCAGCTTCAACATCAGTCCTTCCAATGAACACTTAGGACTGATTTCCTTTAAGGGACTCTCAAGAGTATTCTCCAACACCACAGTTCAAAAGCATCAATTCTTCAGCACTCAGCTTTGTTTACAGTCCAACTCTCACATCCATACATGACTACTGGAAAAAGCATAGCCTTGACTAGACGGACCTTTGTTAGCAAAGTAATGTCTCTGCTTTTTAATATTCTCTGTAGTGGTTCTTACAACAGCAAATGAATCTACAACTATCTCAAGATAAAAAGCTTAACTTAAAAAAAAACTAAAAATAATACCTTGTCATAATTTTAATTCATAGTTGAGTTCAAAATAAGAAAGGAAATCTCAATATGCCCAAAGGGAAAGGGAAAGGGAGTTAACTGGGAGTTGAAGCTGAATAACCCTATTATTCAGATTAGGAGTCAGCATTTAACTTTCTAGCAGGGGCTGGAGTTGAGGCTAGGGTTTAGGATGGAGCCAAGAACTGTTTTCATCTTAATAAAGAACTGAGAAATACTGTACCTGACTGTGAATAAAAATCAAAAGTATTTGTTTACTGACTCCAGTATGCAGTCCAGATAATGGTGTCTAGCTCAAGCCCTTGATGTGAAGAAGGAATTCATAGGGCCTGGGCTCCATCTTAGGCCTGTTCATGCTGGTCATGCTCGGCCACCTTTCCAATGGACTCTTAACTCTCTGTTTAGTGCCTATGAAAACAACAACAGAAGGATAAGACCCCCCTCCAGACAGGGGAACCTTGAAGATCGTTTCTGGGTTACTCATCACCTAAGAGAAAACATACACTAATCACCCCTTCCTCCAGACAGGCCATAAATTTTTCTGTGTCTGTCGGAGTGTAACCAAAGGTTTATTGATTATTGGCTAACTGTTTGACTGTTTGAGCACATGAGCACATAGCATGTGAATGACGGGGTTATTGGGATTGTATTTTCCTTGGTTTATGTAAGTCTCAAGGAATCTGGAGCAATGGGTTCAGATACGTACACATGGGGTATAAAAAATTTTCACAAATGCTGGTCTGGGTCCTTGGCTAAGAGGAGATTCTGCCTTGGGCCTGCCGGTATAATCAACTGCACTCCACTATCTGCATTGTCCTGAGTAAGTTTGTTTCCCAGAATACATGGCTACAACAGATGGAAGTTGGGTACCCCATGAAGAGACAGAATCCCAATCCTATATCCTGCATAAGTGTGGAGTCTAACACTCTGCACTGTCCTCCCAGTCCAGAAAACTAAACTGAAAGACGAACAACAAAGTAGCCTGTGACAAATCCTGTCGGGCCCTTGCAAAGTTGCAAAGCGAAGTCACTCTGTGGTATCCGACTCTTTGTGACCTCATAGACTATAGCCTGGCAGGCTCCTCCATCCATGGGATTCTTCAGGCAAGAATACTGGAGTGAGTTGCCATTTCCTTCTCCAGGGGATCTTCCCGACCTAAGGATCAAACCCAGGTCACTGGAATTGAAGGCAGACTCTTTACTGTCTGAACCACGCTTGGTAACTGCAAATCCAAAACCACCCCAAGTTTCTCACAGGTAACACCTCCCATTGAGGATGAATTCCAACTCTTAACACTTCAGCCACTGGATGTGAAAAGACCCTGATGCTCGGAAAGACTGAAGGCAGGAGGAGAAGGGGACAACAGAGGATGAGATGGTTGGATGGCATCACTGGCTCTATGGACATGAGTTTGAGCAAGCTGTGGGAGTTGGTGATGGACAGGGAAGCCTGGTGTGCTGCAATCCATGGGGTCACAAAGAGCAGAACACGACTGAGCGACTGAACTGAACTCTTACATACCCTAGAGAAAATTTCACATGTGTATAGAAGATACCATAAAATATTAACTGCAAAAAAAAAAAAAATCTAATTGATTAAAGAGTACAGTTGCTCCACCAAAGAACACAGAATTAAACAAATCAACTAAACTGTTCAAATGAAACAAGTTCCATAACTTCAAATTTATACAAGTGTTGAGGGCAAATAGAGGGTGAAAATGGGGAAGATGCTAGAGGGAAAGTCGCTGAGTCAGGATGTGGGCTGACCTGGTCTGCAAGCAGCCTCCAAGAGGATGGGCACCATGGTCATGTGAGAGAATACTAATTGCAGGAAGGAGGTCATCTCCATCTTGACATGGGTGACCTTTCTTGGGTCTTCAGTTTGTAACCAGCTGAGTCTTCCTAAGGGAGACTAAAGGGACCTCAGATTATAGACAACTCCAAGGGAGCACAGCCCCTAACATTAGGATTACATCTGAAGCAAAGAATAAGCCAGCCCTGAGCCATAAGAATGAGAAGCAGATGTCCTGCTCCACAAAAGAGGGTTTCCTGCATCTGAAAGCCTTCCCAAATGCCACCTCTGTCCTCAGGAGTGCAGGGAGGCTTAGAGCTGGCAGATCCTAAGCCGATCATCCTGCGAATCTGAGTGTGGGGTCATCCCTAGGTGAAAGGGAAGAGAAATATCCTGGAGATCAGCCCCCAGACAACTGGTCAAAAAAATCAGATACAAGTCCAACCTCTAACTTTTGACTAGAACCAGTGTAGTTGAGTGTCGCTGAACAATGGTGCATGAGCAAGTGAACCTGAAGCCAGCCAGTTTGTGTGCTCACCGAAGAAACTCTTTTGGGTTTTGGTGCCTTTTTTTTTAATAACCATCCACTAATTGTCCGATTATGTGTCAAAAGCTCTAAAACAATCCCAGTGGATTGGTTCTCCTGGAAACCTCATTCAATGATTTGAATCTCAAATTTCCCATCACCTTAGCCACCACATTAGTCAAGAGTTCGCATTTGCTTCTTTGTGCTCCTGTGTTTAACATAAATCTGAATCTGAAAAGACCCACATGGTGGTTCTCATAGATCCCCGGGGCCATTAGAAATTGCAAAACTCCTATTCCCAAGCCTGGAATAATTCTAAACAATATACAATTTCCTTTAGAGAAAACAAGGCGAAATTAGGGAGCAATTGAGGGCAATGGTCCTCAATCCTGGCTGCACAATCCTGGGGAGAGCAGCTACTTTATAGCAATATTAGCTAATACTGCTAATTAACACCCACTCACACTAATTCAGTGGTTGGCAACACCTGCACTCAATATGCCAGCAAATCTGGAAAACTCAGCAGTGGCCACAGGACTGGAAAAGGTCAGTTTTCATTCCAATCCCAAAGAAAGGCAATGCCAAAGAATGCTCAAGCTACCGCACAATTGCACTCATCTCACATGCTAGTAACGTAATGCTCAAAATTCTCCAAGCCAGGCTTCAGCAGTACGTGAACCGTGAACTCCCTGATGTTCAAGCTGGTTTTTAGAAAAGGCAGAGGAACCAGAGATCAAACTGCCAACATCCGCTGGATCATGGAAAAAGCAAGAGAGTTCCAGAAAAACATCTACTTCTGCTTTATTGACTATGCCAAAGCCTTTGACTGTGTGNCTGAACTGAACTGAACTCGCACAGGGAACTATATTTAATACCTTGTAAGAATCTAAACAAAAAATAATCTGAAAAATATACATATATAAAACAGAATCATTCTGCCGGACACCTGAAACTAACACAGTATTGTAAATCAATTATACTTCAAAAAAAAAGAAGCTCCTTAATTGATCCTAATGATCCGCCTGGGTTAAGAATGACTGCCCTAGCCCAGGGCTTCTCATACTTCAGTGAGCATCAGAGTCTCCTAAAGAGTTCATTAAACCAAACTTTCAGGCACTTCACTGGTGGTCCAGTGATTAAGAATCCACCTTTCAAGGCAGGAGATGTGGGATCCTGGTCGGAAAACTGAGGTCCCACAAGCTGCAAGGTAAGTAAGCCTACGTGCAGCGACTAAAGAAGCCCACGAGCTGCAATGAAGACCCAGCACAGCCAAATAAATCAACTCTTTAATAAAGCAGATAACAGAGATCACACAGATCGATGGTTCCCGAGGAGGAGCAGAGATGGGAGGATTGGAGAATGACTGCTAACAGTTTCTTTAGGGGCCAGTGAGAATGCTCTAAGATTGATTGTGGTGCTGGCTGCACAACCCTGTGAGTATATTTAAAGTCATTGGATTGTACACATTAAGTGGTAAATTCTAGGTATGTGAATTATACCTCAATAAAGCTTCCAGGGCTTCCCCAGTGGCTTAAGTGGTAAAAAAAAATACACCTGCCAATGCAGGATCTCCAGGTCGGGAAGCTCCCCTGGGGGAGAAAAAGGCAACTCATTCCCGTATTCTTGCCTGAAAAGTCCCATGGACAGAGGAGACTGGTGGGATCACAAAAGAGTGGGACAAACTGAGCAACTGAGCATACACACACATACACACACACACAAAGCTGTTAAAACACACTCATAGGTTTCTGCCCTACCGCAGAGATTCTGATGCAGTGGGTGTGAAGTGGAGAAATCTCAGGCGATACTGATTCTGTGAGGTCATAGACTAAACGGCTCTAGGGCACAGAAAGGCAATGATATTTAAACTTTCTAAAATGTCATGAGCACGATAATGGTTTATGAATGGTTAATTACTATGTATGGGTTCCCACATGAGTATTTCCTGGAGCAGTGTGGCCTTTGCATTTTGTCTTGTGGATCACTTCACTCTTATGCGCCTGTCCTCCTAGAACAAAGGCTCTTTCTTCTGTTACTCTGGGAAGCTCAGGTGACACTGATGCTTCCAGGGTTGTGTCATAGAAATGAGAGCAGAGAATGCACAGGGAAAACATCCCACGAACCTAGAGGAAACTCAGAGGATGAGGACCATGAAGCCATCCCACAGTTCACCCGAGCAATGAATGAGGCCTAGGGAGACGAAGAGGGCATAATTTATTGTGCTGTTTATGATCCAATTAAGGGGAAATGATACACAGCTACATATGAAAATCTAGCCATACCAAAAAAAAAAAAAAAGGCAAAGCAAGACTTTCTACTTTCTGTATAAAACAATTCAACCCCAGAGGTCCTTCGGAAAGTTGAACTTTCTCAAGACATTTACACTGATGCACAGAGTTTTATGGGGTTTCCCAGGTGGCTCAGTGGTAAAGAATCCACCTGCCAATGCAGGAGATGCACTTTCAATCCCTGGGTCAGGAAGATCCCCTGGTGAAGGAAATGGAAACCCTCTCCAGTTTCCCTCACCCGGGAAATCCCATGGACAGAGGAGCCTGGTTGACTACAGTCCATGGGGTCCCAAAAGAGTTGGGCATGACTTAATGACTAAACAACAACAATGTTTTATGTAAATTTTCCCACAGTTTTCTAGCAAAGCCAACTCAAACAGGTACAGGATAAACAAACTCAAATTATGAAGAACAAGATTCTCAAGAAACAGGCAGTAAGGATGGAAAATTTGAAGTGACTGCCTCCTGTAGGAATGCGAATGCCACTCAAAAACCAGCTCTGGCACAGTGCCAAGGTCGATGCCCTAGGCTCTGCCAACAACTGCCTCCAGGACTCCAGCACCTCTCCACCTGCAGTCAGGCCTTAAGCACACTTGATTGGTACTGACCCCTGACTCCTACTCCAGCGTGACAAAAACCTCAACATCATTCTTGGGCATTGTTTGCCAGGCAGCTGGCAGAGGGGCAGTCACTGTTGTCACTGCTAGAAGTATAGGGGAACAAAGGGGTCACTTTTTTTAAAGTTTACATTTTGAAAAACAAACATTTTGAGATGTAGCACAGAACACCTGAAAGACGTGGGCTGAAATTAACAACAGCACAGTAAAGAAATTCAACATCTCCAAATTCATCTGTTAAAGCATAACCAAAATGGTGGTGAGGTGGGTAATGTAGAGAGGACAATGAGCATAAACCATGTAATAAACCACACATTCAGGTGCTTGGCATATTAGAAACATAAAGAATAATAGCAGCCAATATTCATTATGTCTATTACTTACCAGATACTCTTCTAAGATTTAGATAGATAGATAGATAAATAGATACCCCTGGAGAAGGGAACGGCTATCCACTCCAGTATTCTGGCCTAGAGAATTCCATGGACTATATAGTCCATGAAATCACAATGAGTCAGACATGACTGAGCGACTTTCATATATATATATATATATATATATATATATGAGAATGCATTTAATACTCACAGTCCTGTATTACAGAGATTAGCATACTTTTCTTGCAAAGCACGGACAGCAAATATCTGGGGCCTCATAGTCCCACACAGTCCCTATCCTGACCACTCAGCTCTGCTGTTGTAAGTCAAAAGCATGGGCATATCTGTGTTTCAATAAAACTTTATTTATAAAAACAAAAGGTGGTCCAGGTTTGGCCCATGGGCCATAGTTTACCAACCCCTGCTTTGTGAGTTGGGGGCTATTATTATCTCCATTCCACAGAGGAGAAAGCAGAGGCACAAAGGGATCAACTGACAGCCCAAGGGTCCGTGTGCAGTCTGATTATAAACTAGCCAGAATTGATGCTTGATGCTTTTGAACTGTGGTGTTGGCAAAGAGTCCCTTGGACAGCAAGGAGATCCAACCAATCCATCCTAAAGGAAATCAGTCCTTAATATTCATTGGAAGGACTGATGCTGAAGCTGAAACTCCAGTAATTTAGCCACCTGATGCAAAGAACTGATTGACAAGAAAAGACCCTGATGCTGCGAAAGATTGAAGGCGGGAGAAGGGGATGACAGAGGATGAGATGGTTGGATGGCATCACCGACTCAATGGACATAAGTCTGAGTAAACTCTGGGAGTTGGTAATGGACAGGGAGGCCTGGCATGCTGCAGTCCATGGGGTCGCAAACAGTCAGACATGACTGAGCAACTGAACTGAACTGAACTGAGAATCAACAATGAGCTCATAGCAGCTGCTGGCCAGCACCATCTTTTTTTTTTTTTCTGGCTGAGCGGGGATCAAACCCGGGCCCCCTGCACTGGAAGCTTGAAGTCTTAACCACTGGACCACCAGGGAAGTCCCTCACCATCCTTACTATGTGCCCTACACCCAGTGCAGATCCAGGTTTTCCTAACTCCAAAGGGGCTAGCCAGCCAACCAGTCACCAGCACCCTCAGAGCTGCCTCAGAGGTTGAAGACTCTACTCTGAGCCCCCACCACCACTTCTTGCTCTGATATTCTTGGTTGAACTTCTTCCTGGACCCCCAATTCCCTTATTCTCTCCATTCCATCCAGATGGATTGACTTTTAAATTTATGCACTTTCTCTCCAGCCTGTTTGGGAACCTGGATCATGCATATCACCAGTGTTCAATTCATATGTGTTGAATGTGTGTGTGAACCTGTTTACAGTCCAGGCCATGACAGCCAGGGACTGAGGGCAGAGAAGAAAGAGGACTCACCAGTCCACGGCAGGCGCTGAGGGCTGCAGTCCCGACCCTGGTGCCCTGCTGCAGAACCGTGCCCCTGAGATGGCACGGGGGCCCCGAGGAAGCCTCCATCTTCACATGGGAGAGGTTCCCGTATCTCCTCTCCACGATGTAGCTTTTGGAAAGTAATCCCTGATTGACCGTCAAGTTAAAGAACAAGTCCTCCTCCTGGTGTGAAATTCTATAGTACACCCGGTCCTCTAGGTCATCCAAACCTCTCTTTCTCCTGCTGCTGGAGACAGAATGGTGCAAGCTGTAAGACAGAAAATGCCCACTCGCGTCGACTCGGACAGGGGCCACCACGTGGTATTCTGGCAGGGCCTTGATAAAATGCTCTGTGGGGCAAAAAGGAAACACAGAATAAGACGAAGAGATCCTTTCGACTTGTACACACTGCTATATTCAAAACGCATAACCAACAAAGTCCTACAGTAAATCACTGGGAACTCACCTCAGTGTTATGTGGCAGCCTGGAAGGGAGGGGTGTTTGGGGGAGAATGGATACATGTATATGTATGGCTGAGTCCCTTTGCTGTCCACCTAAACTATCACATTACTTTGCCAACAAAGGTCCGTCTAGTCAAGGCTATGGTTTTTCCAGTTGTCATATATGGATGTGAGAGTTGGACTGTGAAGAAAGGTGAGCACCAAAGAATTGATGCTTTTGAAGTGTGGTGTTGGAGAAGACTCTTGAGAGTCCCTTGGACTGCAAGGAGATCCAACCAGTCCATCCTAAAGGAGATCAGCCCTGGGTGTTCTTTGGAAGGAATGATGCTGCTGCTAAGTCACTTCAGTCGTGTCCGACTCTGTGTGACCCCATAGACAGCAGCCCACCAGGCTCCCCCGTCCCTGGGATTCTCTAGGCAAGAACACTGGAGTGGGTTGCAATTTCCTTCTCCAATGCAGGAAACTGAAAAGTGAAAGTGAAGTCACTCAGTCGTGCCCAACCCTCAGTGACCCCGTGGACTGCAGCCTTCCAGGCTCCTCCGTCCATGGGATTTTCCAGGCAAGAGTACTGGAGTGGGGTGCCATTGCCTTGAAACTCCAGTACTTTGGCCACCTCATGCGAAGAGTTGACTCATTGGAAAAGACTCTGATGCTGAGAGGGATTCAGGGCAGGAGGAGAAGGGGACAACAGAGGATGAGATGGCTGGATGGCATCACTGACTCGATGGACGTGAGTCTGAGTGAACTCCGGGAGTTGGTGATGGACAGGGAGGCCTGGCATGCTGCAATTCATGGGGTCGTAAAGAGTCGAACTTGACTGAGAGACTGAACTGAACTGAAACTATCACAACATTGTTAATCGGCTCTCCCCCAATATAAAATAACAAGTTAAAAAAAGAAAAAGAGAGACTAAGAGATCCCTGATGAATCTATGGTTAAGACAAATACACTCCTGTTTGAACTTGGATTTTAGCTTGCTGATTTCAAAGTCCTACTGTTGACCTGAAGTTTAGAGATCATTTCCATGGTATGAACTCCATCCACATCAAGTTCCCTAAACAACTCAAATCGACCCAGGGCTCTCTCACAGATGACAGGCAACTGTCTGAGCTGACATCAAGACATAGCTCTGGATGTCAGATGTTTCATCTGAGACAGACTAAGACAAGACTTAATGCATGAGGAATATGGTTAGGAAAGTGGCGAGATCAGTATGGTAAACAGGAACATTTCAGGTCTAGAGTTCATTCATACAAATCACAGAGCTTCACCATTTATCATAAGGAATGTAAATGCCTCTAAAATTTTCAGTTAAGTCAGGTTGAAGGAAAAAATGCAAAAGCACAGTAAACCCATTAAGTAGACCCTGAAAAACCTTGCATAGTTACAGCATGTGTTCCATAATGTAAAAATGAGTACATAGGAGAACTTAGATGTTTCTTTTTTATTTTTATAAAATATACAAAATAAAATGGTAGGTGAACATAATAGATTCAGAGGCATGGGGTCAAAATATTATTCCACTTTTTTATTGGAGCATAGTTGCTTTCCAATGTTGTGTTAGTTTCTGATGTACAGCAAAGTGAACCAGCTGTATGTATATATATGATGTGGTACATATATGTACAATGGAATATTACTCAACCATAAGAAGGAACGAAACTGTGCCATTTGCAGAGATGTGGACGGATCTAGAGAAGTAAATAAAAAAGAGAAAAATAACTATTGTTTATTAACACATATATGTGGAATCTAGAAAACTGCCACTTCAAAAATGCAAGACATGAACACTTCTTCCTTTCTTCCACACATCAGAATGAACACATCTTTTCATTTCCTTAAATTGAAATCCATACCACTGCCTCTTCACTTTGCTAGTTGATAAAAACACGAAATCCATTATATCTAGTGGAGAGTAAGCAGCAGGTTCCACATTACAGACTACCTAAAGCAAGCCATTAACCACTTGAGCTGATAAACTAATCTTTTGCTTCAGGCCAAAAAAAAAAAGTGGTGGGGGGTTGGGGGAGGAAAGAAGAAAACAAAGGAGGGAAGGAGAGGTACTAGGAGGGAGAAAAAGGGGAAAAAGTTTTTACTTTTCTACTTCCACCTTCCAGCTGTACCCCTGCACTTTGTAACTTATATTACTTTGTTCAACTTACTTTCCCCAGCTACAGTGTCTTTTGTACTCTCTATCAAAATCTTATGTTTAACATAATCTTATGCTTTTTTAGCTTTGCTGGTGGCTCAGTGGTTAAGAACCCACTTGCGGGTGGGGAAGATCCCCTGGAGGGGAAGATCCCCTGGAGAAGGAAATGGCAACCCACTCCAGTATTCTTGCCTGGGAAACCCGGTGGACAGAGGAACCTGGTGGGCTACAGTCCACGGGGTCACAAAAAAATCGGACACAACTGAGCAACTAAACAACAGCAACATGGTTTAAAAAAAAAAAAGTTGGACTCACCCCGTGGCACATGGGAACTGAGTTCCCTGATGAGGGACTAAACCCATGCCCCCTACATTGCAAAGCAGAGTGTTAACCACTGGACGACCAAGGAAGTCCCATCTTATGCTTATTTTTCAATGTTTCAACTCAAATCCTCCCTCTTCTTTCTCCTAAAGTCCTTAAAGTTCTCTCTCTGTTCTGAACCACCATGTCCCCACTTTCTGTAGCTCCCAGAACAGCCTGATTCTACAGAGCCTTTTGTTTATTATATTACTGATTCCCAAACCCTTTAGAGGTCAGAATCTTGCATATCACAAGCGCCCAATTCATTTGTGTGCATGTAACACTGAACATATTTGTAGCTGACTATTCAAAAAACTGGACTTAATGGGGTACAACTATAAAAGAGCTTTTTTTTTTTTGCAGAAAACTCTCTTCAAACATACTTGTAGTTCATCTGTGCTTTGGATAACTAAAATAAGAGAAAGATAAATACCATATGATCTTACTTATATATGAAACCTAAAAAACAAAGCAAATGAACAAACATAACAAAACAGAACAGACACACAGATACAGAGGCCAAACAGGTGGTTGCCAGAGGGGAGGGGGTAAGGGGATGAATGAAATAGGTCAGGGAGATTAAGAGGTACAAACTTCCAGTTACCAAATGAGTCATGGGGATGAAATACACAGTGTGGGGAATATAGACAATATACTGTCATATCTTTATACAGTGACAGGGGTAACTAGACTCACCAGTGATCATTTTGAAATGTATAGAAATATCATTGAATCACTATATTATGTACCTGAAACTAACAGAGGTCAATTATACTAAAAAAAAAAAAAAAAAAGAAGAAGGAAAGAAAGAAAGAAGGAAACATGAGACAGAGAACAGCTTTTACTCCTAGGTACCAACAAAGCCTCAGTTTGTAATAGTAAAAACTCCAGACTCCTTGCCTCTGACTGCAGTGACTAAGAGCACCAGAGCACAGAGCAACACAAACAAACCTTAAAAACAATCCTCAGTGAAAAGTAAGAATAAAAACAACTTAATACAGAGCCATTTACATTCAGGGAAAATACATGCAAAAACAGTAATACAAAGTTTCCCAGGCCAGGACATACACAACAACAAAAAATACATATGGAACCCATTAAAACAGTTTTCTACGCAGAGGACTGAGAGTGGAGAATGGGGACCAAAATGCATAAATAAACAAAACAAGAAAGGCATTTTGCACAAATTAATAGATGGCATCACTGACTCGATGGACTCAAGTCTGAGTGAACTCCGGGAGTTGGTGATGGACAGGGAGGCCTGGCGTGCTGCGATTCATGGGGTCACAAAGAGTCGGACACGACTGAGCAACTGAACTGAATTGAACCATGAACTAGGAGTCAGACTGACTCAGGCCTCTGTACTGCCCATCTCCAAGGAATATCTGGGCCTCATAAGAATCAGAGCTTCACTGCCCTTTCACGTTCAGACCTCAGGAAAGGAATGGCCAGGTTGGCTGAGGTTGGATGTAGTCAGCTTCTCTAGTATTTCCCTCCTGTTGCTCTCTTCTTCTATGATTCAGTGATATCTCTGGTTCCCCCAGGGTTGGTGCAGTGGAGAGCAGAATGGGGTAGAAAAAGTCTTATTCAACTGAGTACAACCATCACTTTGCAACAGTACTCCTGTATGCTGATTCCTCTTAAGAGAAGCCTATGAACCTTTGAGGACCTGTCTCTAAAGATACATCCAAAGAATTAAACACTACAGGTACTTGCCTGAACCCCAGCACCTATTGCCCAAAGAATAGAAAAGCAAATACATTTACAGTTTTTGACCTAGTTGTTTTTGATCTACCAGGTTTTTTTAAGAGAGTCAGCATAAGCTGGCTGTGTAATAATATAATGATTACAATTATAATAACCATTTAATGAACACTTGCTATAACTGTGCATGCAAGTGTGTTCAGTTGTGTCCGACTCTTTGAGACCCCACGCATTGTAGCCTACCAGGTTCCTCTGTCCATGGGATTTTCCAGGCAAGAATACTGGAGTGGGTTGCCATTTCCTCCTCCAGGGGATCTTCCCGACCTAAGGATCAAACCCACATTTCTTGCACTGCAAGCAGATGCTTTACACTGAGCCACCAGGGAAGCACTTGCTACAATAGTGCTCATTTAATCCGCACAAGACTGTGCCACAGATTCAGTTACTATCCTCATTTCACAGAAAAAGAAACAGAACCTAAGAGAGGTCACAGAGCCAATATGCAACGTACTGAGATAAAAATCTTGAGATTCCTATTTCAAAATCATGTTCTTCGCCTCCACACTTTGTGTACATAAGCAGTTGCACTTGGCAGAGGGTACAGCAGAGTAGAGGCAAGAACATTGCCCCTGAGGACGATGCTGCTGCTGCTACTGCTGAGTCGCATTGGTCTGGGCGACCCCATAGACAGTGATGATCTGACAAGAAAAGAACTGGCTGACTTCTCTGAGAGGCTTCAAGTCACTCAGCAGTAAATGGAGAAAATGACTGCTCTTTATCTGGTGAAGTAAGGGGAGATAAAATCACCTTCACCCTTGATTTTACCGCAAAGGAGGTGGCTAAGCCACAGCAGCCAATAGGTGTGGATGGAATTAGGAGCCTACTTAATGGAGTGTGTTTTATGTGGGCAGTCCAACTGCACCAGCCTCATCTACACAATGGGCATAAAAATAATAGTATCTCAGGGTGGTTGTGGGGCTTCCCTGGTGGCTCAGATGGTAAAGAATCTACCTGCAATGGGGAACACCTGGGTTTGATCCCTGGGTTGGGAAGATCCCCTGGAAAAGGAAATGGCAACCCACTCCAGTGTTCTTGCCTGGAGAATCCCCATGGACAGAGGAGCCTGGTGGGCTACAGTCCATGCGGTCACAAAGAGCCAGACACAGCTGGGTGACTAAGCACAGCACACAGAGTGGTTGTGACAGTCGGGGCTGTTGCACTGGGATGACCCAGAGGGATGGTACGGGGAGGGAGATGGGAGGGGGCATCAGGATCGGGAACATGTGTATACCCATGGCAGATCCATGTTGATGTATGGCAAAACTAATACAATATTGAAAAGAAATTAGCCTCCAATTAAAATAAATAAATTTATATTAAAAATAATAATAGTTTTAAAAATAAAAGCAATATATATATGTAATAGATTTAGAACAGTGCTTGACAGATAATGCTCACTATCTAAATACTAGCTACTCACTCTTGGTATTAAAGATAGAGACTTGGCTACTAAGAACCCCTGTGGTCTTAAGTATATGTAAGCTCCAAGCAGAGATGGGGAGAGGCCCCAAGCTCACCTTGGCTTCCTCTCAGTGGGCATTTAGTTTGGAGGAATAGTTAGCTATTGTCCTGGCCAATAGAAAGCAGAGCTCAGAAGGGATACGACAAGGATGAAGAAACAAGATGTCAAGGAATAAGAATAACTTACTTTTTTTTTTTTTTTTTTTTTTNTTTTTTTTTTTTTTTTTTTTTTACCAATTCTATTATCAAATGTAGCATTTAGAGTATACCAACATGGTTTCATCTAATCCTCACAATTGTCTGGGATACTACTGACAGTGTTCCTTGTCTGAGCCTTCATTCCCACCTCTATAAAAAGACAATAAAGAGGAGTAAGGATTCAGGCTGGGCAACCTGAATGTGGAGCACACCCTCCTAACTTCTGCCCTCACTACTTCTCAAGGGTCTACCACTGAGAGCCAGAAGTCAAGAGGGGGGCCTCAACAAGGCTGTGGGTGGGACTGACACATGCCGTAATCACAGTACAGTTTGCACTAGGATTGGTGGGTGTAAAACACAAGCCACAAATACTTTGATTTGCCTTGTTTAAGATTAGATTCGAAACCCTAGGCCACAAGTTTAGATGATACTTCACGAGAAACTTTGGGGAAAGCCTGTTGTTATAAGCACTTTTGAAAATGCAAACCACCAACCGACATTTTACCCTCTCTCAGAAAGAAAGGAGAGAGGTGAGAAATTACTGACCTGCCAGATTTTGTAAAATTTAAGTTAAATCTATACTTATTCTTTATATTTATTTCTTTTTTTCTTCTTTTTTTAAATTTAATTGGAGGCTAATTACTTTATAATATTGTATTGGTTTTGCCATACATCAACATGAATCCGCCACGAGTGCACACGTGTTCCCCATCCTGAACCCCCCTCCCACCTCCCTCCCTGTACCATCCCTCTGGGTCATCCCAGTGCACCAGCCCCAAACACCCTGTATCCTGCATCAAACCTGGACTGGTGATTCATTTCTTATATGATATTATACATGTTTCAATGCCATTCTCCCAAATCATCCTGCCCTCTCCCTCTCCCACAGAGTCCAAAAGACTGTTCTACACATCTGTGTCTCTTTTGCTCTCTCGTGTACAGGGTTATCATTACCATATTTCTAAATTCCATATATATGTGCTAGTATACTGTATTGGTGTTTTTCTTTCTGGCTTACTTCACTCTGTATAATAGGCTCCAGTTTCATCCACCTCATTATAACTGCTTCAAATGTATTCTTTTTAATGGCTGAGTAATACTCCATTATGTATATGTACCACAGCTTTCTTATCCATTCGTCTGCTGATGGACATCTAGGTTGTTTCCATGTCCTGGCTATTATAAACAGTGCTGCAATGAACAAATTTCTAAGACTCCTTCATACAAAGGGCAATGATATTACTTCCTGTAATAGTAGGAAGTTTATTTTCATAATTCTCTTTCATGTGTTGTTGTAACCTTTCAATTGTACTTTTATGATGGAAAACTACATACATGGAAAGATTGTGGAGAATTGTATTGATTCAAACCTTTGACTCAAAGTTGTAAAATACACCAGAAGAAATTGAGTTTGCTCACCAGCCCTATGTTAACTAACCCACAGACAGTAAATGCTGATGAGAATGGAGACAAATGCCATATCAAAACTGTGAAGGCTCTTCTTATGTTAAGACCTGAAATAATTTCCTCTTTACAGAAGTTATCTTTTGCAAATGGCATAAGCATATGATCATGACATTGGTCTTGAAACACACTCTAGCTCTCCCTCAGTTCTGCACAAGCCCATGCAGGGGATGGGCTTCATGGAGTTGCCAGCAGCAAAAGAGATCATGGAAGGACCCGTGACCTGTAAACAGTACAAGGCATACGAACCTGAGGGGAGATTGCCAGCTGCAGAAGACAGGCAGTGTGTTGTGTGCAAGATTAATATTTCCTATGGTTCTGATGTTGAAGCTGAAACTCCAATACTTTGGCCACCTGATGCAAAGAGCTGACTCACTGGAAAACACCCTGATGCTGGGAAAGATTGAGGGCATGAGGAGAAGGGGATGACAGAGGATGAGATGATTGGATGGCATCACCGACTCAACGGACATGGGTTTGGGTGGACTCCAGGAATTGGTGATGGACAAGGAGGCCTGGCGTGCTGTGGTTCATGGGGCTGCAAACAGTCGGACATGACTGAGTGACTGAACTGAACGGTTCTGATACTAGGTTGGGAGCCTTGTGGAGGTCATCACACACTTGTGTATATCACCACTGAGCACTGAGGCAAGGATATTAGGCAGAGATTGTCCAATCTACCTGTTTGTAGTCCTAGAAAGTACTGGATTCATCTCCATGGTCCTTTCTACTTCCCTTGTGGTACAGTAGATAGGAAACTGCCTGCTAATGCAGGGGACACAGGAAGATCCCACTAAGCCCATATGCCCTAACTACTGATCCTGTGCCCTGGAGCCTGTGAGCCACAACTACTGAAGCTCCTATGCCCTAGAGCTTGTGCGTCTCAACAAGACAAGCCACTGCAAGGAGAGACCCACGCATGTTAACAAAGAGTAGTCCCCGCTCGCAGCAAGTAGAGGACGCCCAGGCAGTAAAGGAGTCCCAGTGCAGCCAAAAATAAATAAATAAACAAAATTATTTTAAAAACAATAAAATGTTGACTCTCCTGCGCTGCCCCTGAGAACGAGGAGGAACGTTGATAGTCATCAAGGTTCTGAGTCTGCCTCCCACTGCGGAACCCTGTGTGACGCCCCTCAACGTGCTGCTGGAGTGGCAGTTAGCAGAGGCTCACTAAATGCATGTTGACTGACTGACCAACCAGACCTTCCATTCCTCATCTGCAGAAATAAAAAGGATGGCAGACATGATATCTGAAGTAATTTCCAAGTTTAAAAGTTCAGAACTTGGGTGCAATTGAAAATGTTGTCAGAGTGGAAATGGAACTCTTCAGAGACTGAGTAATTGTGAAGCAGCAGGCAGTAAGGCAAAGCCCTAGTCTTCTTATTTCCAGAAAGCTTTAAAGATTTCCTTTTCAATGCAAATCAAATTTACACTGAGGTATCACCTCATATGGGTTGGAATGGTCATCATTAAAATATACAAATAACAAATGCTGGAGAGGATGTGGATAAAAAAGAACCTTCCTACACTGTTGCTGCAAATGTAAATTGGTGCAGCCACTATGGAAAACAGTATGGAGGTTCCTCAAAAAACTAAAACTAGAGTTGCCATATGATCCAGCAATGCCACTCCTGGGGATATATCCAGACAAAACTCTAATTTGAAAAGATATATGCACCGTATGTTCATAGCAGCATTACTCACAAGACATGGAAATAACCTAAATGTCCATCAACGGATGAATAGCTAAAGAGGATGTGGTACACATACACAATGTAATGTTGCATCCATGTGTGCTGAGTTGCTCGGTCGCAACCAACTCCTTGTGATGCCATGGATTGTAGCCCTCCAGGCTCCTCTGTCCGTGGGATTTTCCAGCCAAGAATACTGGAATGGGTTGCCATTTCCTCCTCCAGGGTGTCTTCCTGACCCAGGGATCGAACCCGAATCTCCTGAGTCTCCTGCATCACAGACAGATTCTTTACCACTGAGCCATGGGCAAGCCCACATATATACAGTGGAATATTACTCAGCTCTAAAAAAGAATGAACTAATACCATTTGTGCCTTCCCTGGTGGCTCAGAGGTCAAAGCATTTGCCTGCAATGCGGGAGACCTGGGTTCAGTCCCTGGGTTGGGAAGATCCCCTGGAGAAGGAAATGGCAACCCACTCCGGTATTCTTGCCTGGATAATCCCATGGACGGAGGAGCCTGGTGGGCTACAGTTCACGGGGTCGCAAAGAGTCGGACACGACTGAGCGACTTCACTTTCAATACCATTTGTAGCAACATGAATGGACCTAGAGCATATCGTACTAAGTGAAGTAAGTCAGAAAACAAATATCATCTGGAAGCACTTATAGGTGGAATCTGGGCTTCCCATGTGGCTCAGTAGTAAAGAATCCACCTGCCAATGTGGGAGACAAGGCTTCGATCCCTGGGTCAGGAAGACGCCCTGGAGGAGGAAAGGGCAACTCACTCCAGCATTCTTGCTTGTATACTGCCATATACAGAGTAGCCTGGCAGTCTACAGTCCATGGGGTCACAAAGAATTGGACACAACTGAGCAGCTGAACACTCACGCACATATGTGGAATCTAAAATATGACACAAATCAATCTATCTATGAAGCAGAAACAGACTCACAGACATAGAGAACAGACCCCAAGAAGGAACAGGGGTGGATGGATTGGGAGTTTGGGATTCAGTTCCGTTCAGTCGCTCAGTCGTGTCCGACTCTTTGCGACCCCATGAATCGCAGCACGCCAAGCAGATGTAAATTATTATATATATAGAATGAATAAACAACAAGGTCTTACTGTATAGGACAGTGAGCTGTATTCAATATCCTGTGATAAACCATAATGGAAAAGAATGCAGAATTGAATCACTTAGCTATACAGTAGAAATTAACACAACATGCAAATCAACTATACTTCAATTAAATATATTTTTAAAAAAAGAATTTCCTTTTCTATCTAATTTACCTTCATTCTTATTCTCTCTTTATCTCCCTCTTTCTCTCTCTCTCTAAATTCTAAATGGAAATCTGCTCAACAATGTCTCCCTTGCACCAAATGGGGATTCCTTGTAAATCTACCAGTGACTTGATTGAAAACAAATAGTTTGGTGAAAAGACTTTTAAAAATCTGAATTTTTTCCTGGTTTTATTTTATTTATTTTAAGCTATTACAAAATAATGGTTATATTACCCTGTGCTGTACAATATACCCTTGTAGTTTACTTATTTGATACATAGCAGTTTGTATCTCTTAACCCCTACACTTATCTTGCCCTACCCTCTTCTCTCTCCCCATTGGTAACCACTAATTCATACTCTATATTTGTGAGTCTGTTTCATTATATTCAATCATTTTATTTTTTAGGTTCCACATATATGTGATATCATATGACGTTTGTCTATGTCTGATTTATTTCACTAAGCAAAATGTCCTCTAGGTCCATCCACATTGTTGCAAATGGCAAAATTTCATTCTTTTTATGGCTGAGTAGTATTCCATTGTATATATGTACTACATCTTTATCCATTTACCTACTGATGGACACAGGTTTCTTCCATATCTCGATTCTTATAGTGTTGCTATGAACATTGGGATACATGTATCTTTTCAAATTAGTGTTTTCATTTTCTTCCAATATTTTCCTAGGAGTGGAATTCCTAGATCATAGGCATAAGATGCTGGGAGGGATTGGGGGCAGGAAGAGAAGGGGACGAGAGGATGAGATGGCTGGATGGCATCACTGACTCAATGGACACGGGTTTGGGTGGACTCCAGGAGTTGGTGATGAACAGGGAGGCCTGGCATGCGTCGATTCATGGGGTCACAGAGTCGGACACGACTGAGCAACTGAACTGAACTGAACTGAAGGTAGTTTTATTTTTATGTTTTTGAGAAATCTCCATACTGTTTTCCACAGTGGCTCTACCAATTTATGTTACTACTAACAGAATACAAGGATTCCCTTTTCTCCATATCCTCACCAACATTTATGACTTGCTGACTTTATGATGATAGCTATTCTGAAAGGTGTGAGGTAACATCTCATCACAGTTTTGGTATGCATTTCTCTGATGATCTGTGATGTTGAGCATCTTTTTATGTGCCTGTTGGTCATCTATATACCTTTCTTAGAAAAAACATACATTCAAGTTTTCTGCCCATTTTTTGGTTGTTTGCTTTTATATATATATATATAGTAATATTTATATGTATATATATTTGGATTTTAACCCCTTATCAGTTACAGCATTTGCAAATATTTTCTCTCATTCAGTCGATTGTCTTTCATTTTGTTGATGCCTTCCTTTGCTGTGCAAAAGCTTTGAAGTTTAATCAGGTCTAATTTGTTTTCTTTTGCTTTTTTTCTTTTGCCTTAGTAGACATATCTGAAAAAATATTTCTATGATTTATGTCAAAGAGTGTTCTGCCTGTGTTCTCTTCTAGAAGTTGAATGGCTTCAAATCGGACATTTAGGTCTTCAACTAAAATCGAAAAAATTTTTGGAAATTATTTTTTAAATCTAAATATCTATGCATCACCAATAAGCTCAGAGTACCATACAGCTCTTTTTTGGTATCAACCCCTCTCAGCGCACAACCCTAAAGGTGACTTATCTCTCGCATTCCGGAGAGGAGAAAGCAAGTCCCAGTGGAGTCTGCTCCACACTGAGCTGAATTCGCTTACAAAGAAGATGTGGAGCGAGCAGAGCTGAAAACCAGCCCAGGAGAATGTGTGGTTTTGAACCAAACCATCTCCAAATGCCCTGGGAAGTGCTCGCAAGCTTTGTTTGTGCTGCCGGCAAAAGAGACTTTTCATAAAACGGCTGTTTTTCAAAGAACAACAAACGCTGCTATTTTAAACCTGGGGGTGGGAGATGTATCTGGACCTGGACCATTTACACAGCGAGTGCTGGCTGGCTAACATCTCACCCCAGTGTCTGCAGCTCCAGCTTCCAAGGAAAGCAAAGGGTCCCGCTTCTGATGGCTCTGGTAGTCAGCGTATAAGCTCTCCAGCTGTAGTTGAACTTTGCAACGTAGGCAGAAATCCTCAACAAGGTCAGGCTGGTGATGTTTACCACCCAAGTGGTCTTGGGGATTAAAGGGGGCCAGGAAGCTATGGCAGACTTGAGCACAGTCAGCAGACACAGGACTTAATGGACACTAACCCCCATGCTCTGTGTGTGTGTGTGTTGTCCCTATTATTGCTCTAGGACAATGCTGCTTGACTGTAAGAAGCCAGCCACTGGAGTCAGGCTACCTGGGTTTACAGCCTCACTCCACCATAGCTAAGCCCATAAACTCCCCAGGTTTCCGCTTCTTGTGTGTAAAGCAGAGAGGGTAACAAAGGTGCCTGCACCCAGGAGGCTGTTGTCAGCCGTCAAGAGGAGCACCAGAGTGCTCCCACATCCAACCATACCGGCCATGACTGCTGCCACAACTCTCAGAAGCCCAATGAACTGCCCACCAAATGGGAATGTGTGTCTGGCCCTCGCAAATCCAATGAATAGGCAGAGACAACACCACCATCCTGCTCAGGGTGTTAGATTTTAAAAACGTGTAATAATAACAACACCGAGTATAATCACCAATTTCCATCACAACTCCAGTGCTTTCTCTCACATTACAGAGATTCATGAAATTCTGGAAGAGAAGCAGCCAGAGGCGATCAGCAAGAACAGGGAAAGGTGAGCCCCTACGGTAGGACATTTTCTCTAAAAGGGCTGTTATTTTTACAACACAGCCCTAAATCTTTCCAGGAAAGGAA
>SJYQ01001879.1:547870-617444 GCA_006410935.1 Redunca redunca | reverse complement strand
TTTTTTTTTTTTTTTTTAAGCAGAAAGGGGCTAGTTACCTTACCGCCCCCTCCCTCCTCCTGAAAAGGGAGTGATTCAGCTGACAGCGTCTGCTTTCCGCGGGCTGTGGAATGGGTCGGAGCAGGAGGGCGCAGCCCACCCCCGATCCCCACCCCTCTGCCTTGGGCGCCCGGCCTCCTCCAAGCCAGCCCCGCGCATCTTCCTCCGGGACTCCCACCCCCGCGCTCCGCCGCCCCGCCCAGAGCCCAGCCGAGCCGGCCAAATAGGGGAGCTCAGGGAGAGTCACCCTGGGCGTGACCGCGAGTGAGAGGCCCCCAGGCCAGTCCCTCATACACGAGGAAAACATTGAGGGCAGAGATGGGGTAGAGGGGACCCCACTCCCTGACCCTTCTCAGCTCAGTGCTGCCCCCTCTCTGCCCTTTCTCCTCCCCTTTCCTGAACTTTTCCTACCTCTACCAAGCCTCCTCTGCCGGCCCTCTATCTCCAAGATTCTCTTCCAGGGCCAGCTAAGGCTTCCCTTTCAAAAAAATAACAAGCAGTTTTTCCATTTGCCCGGTTACACAAAGGGAAATGGTGTGCTCACACGCTAGTGCAACCCTGGACAAGACTCCTTGCCATGAGGCGATGGGACCAAAGGACCAGGAACAGCTCAGAGTCTGCAGGCCTCTTTGGGGCTTTTCTAATCTTCCTAAGCCCACCTCCACTCACCCAAAAGGAAACCAGAAGAGTAGAGGAAGTCAGTCAGCCCCAGAAGGTGTCAAGGTGTTTCTCCAGTTTACCTGCACAGGCCACCCATGGAAGGTGAAACCATCCAGAGGCTCAAGCTTTACATCAATGAGACTGCTGCAAACTAGGGTGCTTGCCAGGCATCCTGAGAATTTCCTGGGATAATCCACTCAAGATTTTGCACCTCAGGGCTGAAACGGGCCTCTTTATTCCATTCAGGAGGAATTTGGCCCCATACTGGTTCTCCGTGGCTTCCTGCCAACCCATATGTGTTCAGTGAGTGGAGTGGGTACCAACTCATCAGGGCCAAGCAGTGAGCCAAGCAAAAGGCGGTGCTCACAGACCCAGGGCGGTAGTTTGAAGGACTTCAGACTGGATACATACATACCACATTTCCTGTTATTGCCATTACAAATGCCCCCAGGTATGGCAACATGAAACAACACAAATTGAGTGTCTTACAGGTCTGGAGGTCAGAAGTCTGAGATGGGTCTTGCTGGGCTAAATCAAGGTTAAGGCAGCTGCATTCCTCACTGAAGGCTGTTTCCTTGCCTTTTCTGGGTTCTAGAGAGTACATCATGAGAAACGCTGGGCTGGAAGAAGCACAAGCTGGAATCAAGATTGCTGGGAGAAATATCAATAACCTCAGATATGCAGATGACACCACCCTATGGCAGAAAGTGAAGAGGAACTAAAAAGCCTCTTGATGAAGGTGAAAGAGAAAAGTGAAAAAGTTAGCTTAAAGCTCAATATTCAGAAAACGAAGATCATGGCATCTGGTCCCATCACTTCATGGGAAATAGATGGGAAAAGAGTGGAAACAGTGTCAGACTATTTGGGGGAGCCTCAGAATCACTGCAGATGGTGATTGCAGCTATGAAATTAAAAGACACTCCTTAGAAGGAAAGTTATGACCAACCTAGATAGGATATTCAAAAGCAGAGACATTACTTTGCCAACAAAGGTCCATCTAGTCAAGGCTATGGTTTTTCCAGTGGTCATGTATGGATGTGAGAGTTGGACTGTAAAGAAAGCTGAGCACCAAAGAATTGATGCTTTTGAACTGTGGTGTTGGAGAAGACTCTTGAGAGTCCCTTGGACTGCAAGGAGATCCAACCAGTGCATTCTAAAGGAGATCAGTCCTGGATGTTCTTTGGAAGGAATGATGCTAAAGCTGAAACTCCAGTACTTTGGCCACCTCATGCAAAGAGTTGACTCATTGGAAAAGACTCTGATGCTGGGAGGGATTGGAGCAGGAGGAGAAGGGGATGACAGAGGATGAGATGGCTGGATGGCATCACCAACTTGATGGACGTTGAGTTTGAGTGAACTCTGGGAGTTGGTAATGGACAGGGAGGCCTGGTGTGCTGCAATTCATGAGGATGCAAAGAGTCAGACACGACCGAGTTACTGAACTGAACTGAGAGGCTGCCCATATTCCTTGGCTCATGGCCATCTTCTCCCATTTTCAAAGACAGTAAGGGCTAGTTAGATCTCTTAAGTTGCATCATCCTGACACTACCTCTTTTTCCTCCCTTTTCCGTGTATAAGGACCTTTGTGACTGCATTCTAGAGCCACCCGGATCATCCAGGTTCATCTTTTTATGAAAAGTCAGCTGATTGTTGCTATTTTTTCAGTCACTTAGTCATGTCTGACTCTTTGTGACCCTGTGGACTGTACATCAGGCTCTTCTGTCCACCATCTCCCGAAGTTTGCTCAAATTGATGTCCACTGAGTTGTGATGCTATCTAACTATCTCATGCTCTGCCTCTGCCTTCTTATTTTGCCTGTAATCTTCTCCAGTGAGTCGGCTCTTTGCATCAGGTACCCAAATGGAAGAACTTTGCATCAGTCCTTCTAATGAACATTCAGGATTGATTTCCTTCAGGATTGATTTCCTTTTGGCTTGATCTCCTTACAGCCCAAGTGACTCTCAAGAGAGTCAGCTTATTAGCAACTTTAATTCCATCTGCAACTTTTATCCTCCTTGCCATACAACATTACATGTTATGTTGTGCTATCATAGATCAGTCATAGAACTGCTCTGAGCCTCTGTTCCTTTCATATAAATATTAGTTAAGAAGAGCATAACTGTAGTCTAAAGGAGATTCGGATAAGACATGCATGTCTAGTGAAATGTCATGAAGACCCAACAGAAAGGCAATTTCAAGGGTGTTAAAGAACAGTTTGGGGCTAGAACTCTTTCTTTCCCTTTGACTTCTTCGCCTTGTCCTTCTTCTCCTCCTCTTCTTCCTCCTTCTGTTTCTTCTTCTTTTAATAGCAAGCAAAGTCTCACCTGAAGGGTGAGGAAAAAGAGTTTCCTACTGGCATTTAAAGGCCAGAGATGCTGCTAAACCACCTGCAATGCATAGACTTCTCTCCACAACAAAGACTATGCCAATGGTGCCAAGGTTGAGATAACTTTTTCTAGATACATGTACAGCAGTCAGAGTTCTTTTATACTCCTTGCCATTAAAAGATTTTTTTTTTTTCTGGAGTAATCACTTACTGGATTTCATGTCTAGAGTTCGCTTACAATGCTGTGTCAGTTTAAGGTGTACAGCAGAATGTTTCAGTTATATATATACTTATATTTATTATTTTTCCGTGTCTTTTCTATTTTTCTTTTTTCCTTCTTTTTCCCCAAGTGCTGTTGAAGAGACTCACATAATTGCACCCAGTGGGGCAATGACCAGTTCATCTCTCCAACTTCAGCAAGTTTTCAACATCGCTCATTATAGATATGCATCCTGCTGCTGTTCTAAGACCGAGTTCCTCTTACCTTCTCCAGAATTTACGAAATTCCTCCAAAGCCTGCTGTTACCTCGGGACAGAGGGAAGAATTAATCCTCCTCTTGTCAATGGGAAAAGGAAACAGATCCTTTTGGTGACCAAGGCTGTAGCAGCAAAAGAGCCCACAGTCTTTCCTGATGTATCCTCGAAAGAGGGCACAGCTGTGAAGCAGTGCATCGTCTCCTAAACATCCCATGGCTGATGCAAATATGCTCCCACTGAAGAAAAACTACAAACACATACAGAATGCCAGTGTTATATAAGAAGTCGGGACAGCAAACACAATATTTGTCACACATTGACTATTTACTGTGCATTGTCTTGTATCTGTATGACTTTATTTAATCTTCACAAAACCCCATTAGTTAGACAAGTACTATTATTAGCCTTGATTTGTGGATGAGAAAACACACACTGAAAGGTTACATAACTTGCCTAGCATCACATCACTATGAAGTGGAAAATCAGGGTGAAGCAGTGAAGGTAAGAAAAAATGAAAGACTTAGCCAAGATGCTAAGTAGAACCAAATATAGCTCTATCTTACTTCCTCGCAGTGTCTTCATCCACAAGGCGTGGAGGGACTAATACTGACATACAGACATCACCACTGTGTGCCAGGCAGTGGTTCAGTTTGTAAGTAAAGTGTTTTCCATGTAAAAATACAAATTGAGACAAAAGATTAAAATGCCTCACAAAGAGTTCCCTCTGTTACACAGGCAAACAACAAAGTTCATACTTCCTTTAAAAGGCATAACAAAGTTCATACTTTTTTAAAAAAACCTGCGGAAGAACAAGGGATGGCTGAAATTCAAGGAACATTAGCTCAAGGCATTTTTCACAGCTCTTATTAACACTGGAAAGACAAAAGAAACTCACATAGACCAAGAAGACCAACTCTGACTTGGCCCCAAGAATCACAAATTAATACTACGAAAAGAGAATTAACATCTGTTAACCCTACCTTTGGAGAAGGCAATGGCAACCCACTCCAGTACTCTTGCCTGGAAAATCCCATGGACAGAGGAGCCTAATAGGCTGCAGTCCATGGGGTCACGAAGAGTCAGACACGACTGAGTGACTTCACTTTCACTTTTCACTTTCAAGCATTGGAGAAGGAAATGGCAACCCTCTCCAGTGTTCTTGCCTGGAGAATCCCAGGGATGGCAGAGCCTGGTGGGCTGCCTTCTATGGGGTCGCACAGAGTCAGACACGACTGAAGCGACTTAGCAGCAGCAGCAGCAGCAGCAGCAACCCTACTTTAATACCACCATCACCAGCACTGCATAATGACAATCATGGTATCATGCTTTATAGTTTCCAAGGTTCCTTTAGTAAGCCAAGTTAGAGGATGAAAGGGAGAAAAGTCTTCCTCTGAATGTCTCAAGCACAGTTAGACCTTAACTCTGCTTGGAAGTCAAAAAACAATGTCTTCAAAAATAATACATTTTAAAATTGCTGTCACATGTACTATTTTCTTTTAAACCTCTCCGCAATCTTTGAAAGAAGATGGGGATGGTATTTGAAACCCTGGGGATTGTCACTTCAGTTCTATTTTTCCACCTACTTGTAGTCAATGTATAATTGTATCAATAATCAGCACTGCCCATTCTCATCACCAAGAGAGCTTGTCTTTCTCCCTCAGTTTGAAGCTTCTGGAACCTACTTGGCTTTGTATTAAATGAATGCCATTGAACCATTCTTCAGACATTGTAATTAATCCATTTGACTAAAGAAACAATGTCATGTCAATTCCTCTTTTACAGCCATGGCTGAAAAGGCTATGGATCCCTGATTAATGAAATATATTGACTGAAAGAAAACAGCACTTCTCAGAAAAAAATTGTGTAGCACTTGAATCAAAATGCTGCAGCAAATTGAATCTAAAGTTAGTTTGGAATCATCTTGAAAGTGAAGTCACTCAGTCGTGTCCGACTCTTCGAGACCCCATGGACTGTAGCCTACCAGGCTCCTCCATCCATGGGATCTTCCAGGCAAAAGTACTGGAGTGGGTTGCCATTGCCTTCTCCAGTGCATGAAAGTGAAAAGTGAAAGTGAAGTTGCTTGGTCATGTCCACTTTTAGTGACTCCACGGACTGCAGCCTACCAGGCTCCTCCGTCCATGAGATTTTCCAGGCAAGAGTACTGGAGTGGGGTGCCATTGCCTTCTCCATTGGAATCATCTTATGCTTAATCAAAATGAAACATAACAAGGGTTTACTATGGTTGATGGAAGGAGATCCACATGGGTCATTGGCCAGAGGGAGCCTAGGTGAGGTGAGGGGGGATATGAAGTAGCCTGGTGAAAGATATCAGAACCTCAGCACTGTAAAAATAGTATCCATGTAGGATAGCTGCCCAGTGCATGTATCAGAACCATGACAGAGGGAGAAGGGCACCCACCTAAGAGCTGATGCCCCAGCAGAGTGTTGAAATACTGGCAGGGTACTGGGATGATGCTGACAACTGAGGCAGTTGCTGCTGCTGCTGCTAAGTCACATGATTATTTAGATGCAGGGGGACTGACCAAATACATTAACAGAACAAGGATAATGGAAGTCAAGTTTCTCACTGCCAGTGAAGAGAAGTAACTGTAAGAGAAAAGAGAAGAGCAGAATGAACCCAGGGATGCTGTTTTGTAACTGGATCCATAGTTGGAACCCATAGTTGTTGATGACTGTATAGTGTATGCAGAAATAAAGATATGAATGTGTGAAAGTGTTATGTATATGTGTGTGTGTGTGTGTGTGTGTGTGTATTCCCTAGGCCAGTCCATTTGAATATGTTGGAGCAACAACATCCCAAAAGCAATGAGCGCATCTGACACCCAGGTCTTAAATTCTAAAAATACCATTTTCTTCTAAAAGAACTAAGACTCCTTAAAGAAATGACTGATTTCAAAACTAAGACTTGGAAAAAAACAGAAGATAAGCCTGAATTATTCAAAAAAAATTTATTGTTCAAAAAAACAAACAAACAAAACAGCCAACAACAAGAAGGAAAGACTCAAAGAAAGATGAGGGCACATCAAAAGGAGAGAGAAGCTGGCACAAAACAGTGTCCACCAGGCAAATCTCAGAAAGTTTAAGCAAAAATACACAATAGTAATAAATTATTAGACATACAATAAAATAAGAACCTTGAATCCATTCCAATACAAATAGATAAATGAATAGAAAGAAAGGTGGATGAGGAATGGAAACTTTATATAATTTTATGTTACCTCTTCCCAACGATTTATTACGAAGTACTCAAAGAGTAGAGTGCCAAAAGCCTAGCAGGTATCACCTTAATTGAGTTAAGAAAGCAAGCAGAATCAGCAATGTGGAAAAGCAAAGCTGTGCACTACCTGATAGACTTCAGTGACTTCTGTGAAATCTCTTCCAGAGATACACAGCCTGAAAATAACAAGAAGGAAACATCAGGCACACCAAAATTGAGGACATTCTACAAAACAGCTGGCTTTTTATCTTCAAAAGGCCATGAAAGTCAAAGGAAAACTGAAAAATTCTTCTAGATTGAAGGAAATCAAAGAGATTTGACAACTAAATCCAACATATGAGTCCAAATAGGACCCTTTGCTTACAAAAGACATTGTTGGATCAATTAGTGAAATTCGAAAGAGGACAGAGGATTGGATGGTAGTATTGTTTCATTTAATTTTCTGAATGTGATGTGGTCTTGTAGAAGAGCTTCCTTGTTTTTTAGAGGTATCAGTTCAGTTCAGTTCAGTTCAGTCGCTCAGTCGCGTTGGACTCTTTGCGACCCCATGAATCGCAGCATGCTAGGCCTCCCTGTCCATGACCAGCTCCTGGAGTCCACCCAAACCCATGTCCATTGAATCAGTGATGCCATCCAGCCATCTCATCCTCGGTCGTCCCCTTCTCCTCCTGCCTCCAATCCCTCCCAACATCAAAGTCTTTTCCAATGAGTCAACTCTTCTCATGAGGTGGCCAAAGTACTGGAGCTTCAGCTTCAGCATCATTCCTTCCAAAGAAATCCCAGGGCTGATCTCCTTCAGAATGGACTGGTTGGATCTCCTTGCAGTCCAGGGGACTCTCAAGAGTCTTCTCCAACACAACAGTTCAAAAGTATCAATTCTTCGGTGCTCAGCCTTCTTCACAGTCCAACTCTCACATCCATACATGAAAGTGATGGGGCATCTAGCTGACAACTTCTTCAGCAATAATTTAGAACACAAAATGTTTTTTGCTTTTTTTAACTTTCAACTTTTCTGTAAGCTTGAGAATGATTCTAAATAAAAAACATCAAATGTAACAGTCTATTCCCTTTCTTTATATAAATTTAACACTTGGTGGCAATGCTATAGAATTGGAAATTAGAAAGGCCTAACAATGAGAAGTTAGAAGACACTACTGTCTTGGTAGAAAGTGAAGAGGAACTAAAGAGCCTCTTGATGAAGGTGAAAGAGAAGAGTGAAAAAGCTGGCTTAAAACTCAACATTAAAAAAACTGAGATCATGGCATCCAGTCCTATCACTTCATGGCAAATATATGGGGAAAAAATGAAAATATTGACAGACTACTTTCTTGGGCTCCAAAATCACTGTGGGTAGTGACTGCAGCCATAAAATTAAAAGATGCCTGCTCCTTGAAAGAAAAGCTATGACCAACCTAGACAGCATATTAAAAAGCAGAGACATCACTTTGCCAACAAAGGTCCATCTAGTTAAAGCTATGGTTTCTCTAGTAGTCGTGTATGGATGTGAGAGTTGGACCATAAAGAAGGCTGAGCGCCAAATAATTGAAATAATGATGCTTTCAAACTGCGGTGCTAGAGAAGACTCTTGAGAGTCCCTTGGATATCAAAGAGATCAAATCAACCAATCCTAAAGGAAATCAACCCTGAATTTTCATTGGAAGGACTGATGCTGAAGCTGAAGCCCCAATATTTTGGCCACTTGATGCAAAAAGTGGACTCCATTGGAAAAGACCCTGATGCTGGGAAACATTGAGGGCATGAGGAGAAGGGGGTGACAGAGGATGAGATGGTTGGATGGCAACACCGATTCAATAGACATGAGTTTGAGCAAACTCTGGGAGAGAGTAAAGGACAGGGAAGCCTGTCATGCTGCAGTCCGTGGAGTGGCCAAGAATCAGACACAACTGAGTACCTGAAAAACAAGCAACAAAGTAGCCAACTAAGTGCCCGTGTGTGATGGTCTCTGAGCACCCATGCAGACAGCTGTGAATGTTACTATTATCAGACTGGTATGTGTTGGTCCTGAGCCACACAGTCACCAGTGCCGTCTGTCACTCTGCCTTAAAGATTAAGTCTAAATTAAAGAGTGTGCTCATTGTTCCCAAGGAGAGGAAGAAATTAGGGATGGAATGTACTAGGGAACCTTTGAATACTACTACCCTAGCAAGAAGAGAATACTTCACTTATTTATTCAACAAATATTTATTGACTGCTTACCATATCCAGGCATTGAAAATATAGCAATGAAGGAAACAGAGACTCTTCATGCTGGAGTTAAGTTCTAGTTTGGGAATGTGTGAATCAGGGAGAGAGGAAATAAACAAACAGGTAAATACATGTAAGATTAAAAAAATGTAAGATAGTGGTAGGAGGAGTGGAGAGCAATAAGCAGGCTAGGGAGGACAGGGAGTGGTTGAGAGGGGTGTATATCTATTTTATATAAGGGGACCAAGAATGGCCTCTCTGCTAAGGTGATATTAAAAGAAATTTGAAAAAAATTAGCTATCTGGCTAGGCCAAGGAAACAGTAACAGCAAAGATCCTCAATTGGGAAGACATAGGCTTGGAGAACATGGAAAATTGAGGAGTGGGTGGTGTGGCTGGAGTGTGTGGGCAAGGGGAGGGTGATGGGATAGGGGGAGAGGGAAAGACGTGAAGGTCCTTAGTAGAGACTTTGAATTTTACCCTGAGCAAATTAAGCAGCCACTGCCAGTTTTGGATAGACAAGTGATTTAGAATTTATAAGGATCTCTTTGGTTGCTGGGATGAGAATAGCTATATGGAGGGAAAGGCAGGAGCATGGAGAGCAGTTAGGAGATTACTGAATTAACTCTGGTAAAAGATAAAGGTGGATTGCCTCAGGTGGTAGCAAAAGGCATGGTGGGAATTACTCAGATGTTGAATTTATTTTGAAGGTAGAGCCAACAAGACTTTCTAATGAATTGGATGTGTGGGACAAGAGAAAGAAGAAAGAACTCAAGGATGATTCCAAGGTTCAGGATTGCCAAGAACTGAGATGAGGAAGATAGAAGTTAGAATAGATTTGGTGGGGGGCGGGGGGGGGATCAGAAGTTCAGTTGGAGACTTGTTAAGGTGTCTCTGAGACATTTGATATGAAACGTCAAGAAGGGCATTGGATATACAAGCCTGGAGTTCAGAGACATTCAGATTGGGTGTACATATGGACATCGCAGGTATATGCATATTCCTGACCACCATGAAACTGAATGTGTGACTGTAGCAGAGAAGAAAAGAGGCATGAGGACTGTGCCTTGGTGCTCCTGTTGTTGTGTGTTAGTCATTCAGTCATGTCTTTGTGACTCCATGGACTTGTAGCCCGCTAGGCTCCTCTGTCCATGGAATTCTCTAGGCAAGAATACTGGAGTAGGTTAGCATTCCCTTCTCTAGGGGATCTTCCTGACCCAGGGATCGAACCCTGGGTAAAGGCAGTAAAGGCAGAGTCTTTACTGTCTGAGCCACCAGAGAAGCTCTGGGTGCTGTAGACTAAATATTTGTGTCTCCTCAAAATTCACATGGTGGAATTCTAACCCCCAATGTGATGGCATTAGGAAGTAAGGTCTTTGGGAGGTGATTCAGGTCATGAGTGCAGACCCCTCTTGAATGGGATTAGTGTCCTTATAAAAGAGCTCCCAGAGAGCCTCCTCACCCATCCACAATGTGAAAACCCAGCGAGAGGTGACTGTCTGTGAACCATCACACATGTCTCACCAGACACTAAATGTCCCATTGCCTTGATCTTGGACTTCCCAAGCTCTAGAACAGTGAGAAATAAATATCTCTTATTTATAAGCTACCCAGTCTATGCTATTTTTGCTATAGCAGCCCTAATGGACTAAGACATTGACGCAGAAGGGGTGGTACTCCAACATTTAGAGTTCTAGGAAATAAAGAGGAATCAGCAAAGAAGAGTGGGGGATGACCAACAAGATAAGAAGAAAATCGAGAAAGGGTGATATCTTTGAAACCAAGATACCACAACGATCCACTAGCTCAGACTGGAGGCAGGGGCAGAAGAGGAGTCCTAGACCTATAAACTCACCTGCATGGAAGAAAAAGTGAAAGAAAGAGACCAAAGGTTGCATTTGTCCAGTTAAGAACAATAGCTCCATCTAATAATAAATCCAGCCCAACTGATGTCCTTGAAATCTGACCAGACTAGAAATTTTGTCATGAAGAGTGGTGTCAGGAAGGGATGAGAGCACCAAAGAATGTCCACCAAGGAATGTCACCTCACTATTTATATTCTCTTAACATGTTGAGCCCAACCAGATCCTATGAGTGTCCTGGACTGAGGTCCTCATCAGAGGAGACCAGCTAAGTGTCAGTATCACTGTTCTTTGATCTCTTCCTGGAGCCACCAAGAGCAGAACATCAGCTGTGCCCCCAGAAACTTCGAAGTGAGTAAATGAGATTAGTTCAGGTAGTAATAGGATATATCATAACAGTACCTATTCTTTTTTACCCCTTTGTTGAGGTATAAATGACATACAATGAACTGAACATGTTTAAAGTGTACAGTTTTGTTTGCATATATATATATATATGTATATACATACACACCTGTGAAACCACCATCACAATAAATTTTGACATATATGCGTGTGTGTGTCCAAGTGTGTGTATGGACATGTATGTGTGTATCTGTCAAACCAGAAGTTTCCTTTGGTGCCTTTGTACTTCCTTCCTCCTATCCCTACTTGTATCACCCTCAGCCTCAGGAAGTCACTGTCCTGTTTTCCATCACTGGAGATTAGCATTTTCTAAAATTTGTATCCCCCTTTAAGAATATTTATTTATTTGGCTTCGCTAGGTCTTAGCTGTGGTACACAGGATCTTTAGCTGCGACATGTAAACTTTTAGTTGTGGCATATGGGATCTAATTCCCTGACCAGGGATTGACCCCAAGCTCTCTGCATTGCGAGCTTTGAGTCTTAGCCACTGGACCACCAGGAAAGTGCCTAAATTCACTTTTATCCATCTTCATTCACTCAGCATAATTACTTACGTGCTTTGTGTGCCAATACTCTTCCTTTTCACTTCTGCATAGTATTCTATATATGGATCTACCATAATTGGTCTGTTCATTCATCTTGTTACTGATTTATCTGATAACCACTGGGGAAATGATGGCAAGAAAGCTTAGTCCCGAGTACTTAGTCTAAAATCAGTCAGATGCATGCGTAACACTAGTTTATGTTGGAGGTCTTTCCTCACCATTTATAAAGTAAGGGCCCTAATTTCCATGGGCAGTGTACATTTCTCCCCAGGATGAAATGCCTTTAAAAGATGCACATCCAAATAATGAAAGCTCATCTTTGAAGTCGACCCTGGATTAAGATGGAGAAGGAAATGACGACCTACTCCACTATTCTTCCTTGGAAAATTTCATGGACAGAGGAGCCCGGTGTGCCCCAGTCCATGGGGTGGCAGAGTCAGGCACAAGTGAGTGACTGAGCACACAGGCTTAAGATGAAAGATCTCTCAACGGTGTCATAGAGGGTATCAACATAGCTTGCCCACACTGTCAGATCCAGGGAGAGGTTACCTCCACAGGCACGGGATAACAAGTCTTTGCAACCCTTTGATTTTCCATAGCACAGAGAGTCAGACTCTTTGCTCTTGCAAAGCCCAGTGGATGGCTGGCTGAGGGCAAGATGCCCTGCTAATACCTTTATCCACTTTGGCTCTCCAAATGATGTTGCCAGGGTCTTCTCCTTGGCAACAAGAAGGCTCTGGGTTCAGAGTCCCTCTGAGTGTTGCTGATAACACAGACTCACACTGTTAGTTACTTGTTTTGCTGTCCTGCTAAATCTGTACCAAATCTCCTGAGAAACCCCCAAGAGCATAGAGTTGTATTGATTCAGTCATTGTTTCCTGTGTAAAGCAGTGGCCATGATCAGATTAAGGTGCTGTGATTCATCTTTTGAAGGGGAGAGAGGTGATCTGTCTATGGTTAGACAGATGGAGCCTTTGAAACCCAGGGTGAGAAAATTTGGTACACAGGGTATGTTTAATGAATACATGGCTTAGGGTGTAAGGTGGGCTTCCCAGGTGGCGCTAGTAGTAAGGAACCTGCCTCCCAATGCAGGAGACTCAGGTTTGATCCTTCGATTAGGAAGATCCCCTGGAGGAGGGCATGGCAACCCATTCCAGTATTCTTGCCTGAAGAATTCCCATGGGCAGAGTAGCTTGGCAGGCTACAGTCCATGGGGTTGCAAAGAGTTGGACACAACTGAAGCAACTTAGTGCACACACACACTCACACAGAGTGTAAGACAAGCAAAAACTGATGAAAGACTTTCAGAAAGAACTGATGTTTTCACGTGATGAATCAGAAAGTAGCAACTGAGCTGCATTTCACGCACTGAGATTCAAGTTAATGAATCTTATGATTTGTTATGATTGATTTTCCACTTGATTAAAAACTGTAGGTACAGGGATGATGTTTTATTTATTTCTGCATTTCCCTCAAAGATAAAAATGGTAAATGAATATCTGATCAGAGGATGGATGTGTGAGTGGGTGACTTAGTGGAGAATATTCTGAGGAATGATCTGCCTTGAGGCTCAAGAAAACACCCCTCTATTAAGAGCAGGTGATTGGGACTGACATATATACACTATTGATACTATGTATAAAATAGATAACTAATGAGAACCTACTGTATAGCACAGAGAACTCTACTCAGTGTTCTCTGGAGACTTAAATGGGAAGGAAATCTAAAAAAGAGTGGATATATGTATATTATTATATAACTGATTAACTTTGCTGTAAGCATTGTAAAGCAAGTAAAAGCGAATAAAAATTAATTCAATTTTAATTCAGTTCAATAAAAATTAATTTAATTAAAAAAAAGAATTGGCTTCCTGGGAATTCTCTGGCCATCTACTAGTTAAAATTCTGTGCTTCCAATGTAGGGGGTGCGGGTTCGGTTGTTCCCGGTCTGGGAACTAAGCTCCAGCAAGCCACAGGGCACGACCCGAATAAAGAGTTGACTTCCTCTCCCTAATCCCACCTTACTTTGGGAAATAGATTCTGGTCTGAGTATTAGACTATCCACTCCTCTCTTTGCCCTCAGGAATAAACACTCTTGTTCTGACAGCTTGTTCTGACAGCAAAAGCTAGGTGTACCTCGCTAGGTGTACCTCAGCAGAAGGGGGGCTGTCAGTCGCTGTTCACAGGACTGTGGCATTTTAAGCACCAGACCCACAGGGATGTCCCACCGTTAGGTAATGTTTAACCAAAAGTTCACAGGACAAGTCAGCATTTAAAATTATTTTAGCTACCTTCATCTCTGACAAAGGTCAAATTTTTTAAACTAGAATTTTTCTAACAGCTTTTTTTTTTAACTAGAAAGATATGTGGCTTGAGAAAGATATTGTAGAAACACTCCCAACCTTATAAAAACAGGATGCAATATCAAGCAAAAGTGATTTCCAGTTTCATCCTTGATGGAGTAACAGAAATGTGATTTCCCTTTCAGTGTAAATAACTAAATATATAATGGGCAAAATATATGAAACAATGGTTTCAGATGCTACAACAAGCAGTACAGGACAACAATCCCTGCAATTACCTAAATGACAATCTAGAGGGAATTTCCAGGCTGCAGTTCAGGGAGGGACCCCAAACTGCTTAATGGTCTCTCTGAATTGAGGAAACTGTTAAGGACTCAAGTAAGCCAAAGCAGCTAAGAGTTTATGGGTCATATTATGGAGGAGGTGAGACCTACACAGACAGCAGAGAGTGGCATATAGAGAGTTTCAGAATTGTACAGCAAATTCCCTGCAAGGCTTTAGCTGAATACTCCTCAGCCCATACATGAGAACAAACTATATGAAGCAGGAGGAAAATTAAAAACAAAAACAAAAAAACACTGAAAATATTCAGGTAGAACAACTCAAATGATTACAAAGAGCTAGGAATAGTTTGCTTTCCCATCAGTCAAGCTGGAAAAAAAAACTTAAAATACACATGGCATCAGACAAATGTTGCCTCAATAGTGAGACAAAATCAGACCTGGAATAAATGTTTTCCTGGTCTCACTTAACAAAACTTAAAAGCAAGACTTCATGGGATTAACATATACACTCTACTATACATAAAATAGATAACCAACATGGACCTACTATATAACACAGGGAAGTATACTCAATATTTTGTAATATCCTATAATGGAAAAGAATCCAAAATAAAATAGAAGCACATACATACATATACATATATTCATATACATACATATGTGTATATATATATAATCATTTCAGTAAATGGTGCTAGAAGAATTGGGTAACTGTCTGAAAAAATTAACTTTGACCCTGAACTCATACCATATACAAAAATTAACTTGAAAGGGATCATATTTTTCTTTCAAGTGAAATTTATGAGCTAAATAAATAGAACTTTAGAAGAAAATGTCGGAGAAATCCTTAGTAAACTTGGGTTTGGTAAGGATCTCTTAACTAAAACCCCAAAGCACAAACTCTAAAAGAAAATAAATCAATTAATTGGCTTTCATCAAAATTAAAAAATTCTAATCTTCAAAAGACACTGAGAAAATATTTGTAAAACATATGTCTGAAAAACAGCATGTTCTCTTGAATTTGTAGAGATCTTTTATAACTCAGTAAGAAAAAGACAAACAGCCAATAAAAATAGGCAAGACATTTGAATGGGCACTGCACATAAAATATATCTAATAAACACATGGAAATATTATTAATATCATTTGTATACAATTAGGGAATTGTAAATTAAAACCAAGATATCATTAAATAGTGGAATGGTTAAAATTTAAAAGTCTGATTATACTGATATTGGCATGGCTGTATGGAGGAACTTAAACTCTCACATACTGCTGGTGGGACTGTAAAACTGTATATCTACTTTGGAAAACAGCTTGCTAGTTTCTTTAAAAAATTAACTAAACAAGCTAAATGTCCATCTACAGATGAACAGATAAAGAAAATGTCATACACATATAAAATGGAATACTACTCAGCCATAAAAGAATGAAATAATGCCATCTGCAGCAACATAGATGGAATTAGAGATTATCATACGATGTGAAGTAAGTCATAAAGATAAATACCATGTAATGTCACTTATATGTGGAATCTAAATATGACACAAATGAACTTCTATACAGTGGCAGTAGTGGTAAAGAAACCGCCTGCAATGCAGGAGACTAAGAGACACAGTTTGATTCCTAAGTCGGGAAGTTCCCCTGGATAAGGGCATGGCAATCCACTCCAGTATTCTTGCCTAGAGAATCCTATGGACAGAGGATTCTGGAGGGGCTACAATCTATGGGGTCACAAAGAGTTGGACACGACTGAAGTGACTTAGCACATGCATGAAACAGAAACAGACACGCAGACACAGAGAACAGACTTGTGGTTTCCAAGGTGAGGACTGGGAGAAGGGGGGATTAGGAGTTTGCCCATGGACTCCAGCCACCCCACATCACTTTGCTGCACAGCTGAAATTAACACAGTTAACTGAAATTTTAAAAGTTAATTGTACAGTTACCAGATGATCCAGCTGTCCCATTATGGTATTTACCCACAGAAAATGAAAATATATGTCCACATAAATATTTATAGATGAATGTTCATAGTAGTTTCATTTGTAATAGCTGAAAACTGGCAACAATCTAAATCTATCAACATTTAAAAGGATTTTAAAATTGTGGTATATCCATAATGGGAATAATAGCCTTAAAAAGGAGCAAGCTAGTCAGCTTGGATAAATCTCAAAATACTTAGGCTGGGTGAAAGAAAAGCAGACTAAACAAATAAACATGGATACATACTGTATGGTTTACGTAAAATCCTATGAAGGCAAATCATCTGTAGTGACAGAAAACCAATCGGAATGAGTGACTATGAAAGAAGGATAGATAATGATATTCGAGAGGAAACTTTTGGGCATGATAGGATAAAATTTTATATTTTAAGTATAAACAGTTTATTATATGTCAGTTACATCACAAATATCACTTTTCAAACATGTTTTGAAGTTAGAAAATAATCCATCTTTATAAATGACATCACTGCCCAGATCAGTGAACAGATTTACCTCTGGTCTCTGATGATTATGTTTGATTCACAAAAGAGTCAGACACAACTGAGTGGACAACAGCATCCTCTACTCATTAGTCATATCCTGCATGTTCCTCAGGTGAACCCTTTACCCTACATGCTGGCTGGATGTGCTGGGCCTACAAATAGGGTTGCTTTACAAATAAATGTGTGTGGCACAATGTGGACTAAGATAAGCTTCTTTGACATCTGGTAAAGAAGTGGTGGGGCAGAGACCACAATCATGCCTTACCCACCTCTAACCCTAGGTGACTATTGATTTTTAGCAAAAGAAACCAAGAAGCTATACAGGAAAAGTCAGCTGAAGTTCATTTGTGATGCTGGGAGTGAGAAAAGCATAGGGGCTGATATTCAAAAGCATTCCTCACTGACGTTGTAATTGTTAGACCTATATGTGAATGCCAAAAGCAAGAAAAAGAACAGAAGTGTCCACGCTTGACTGAATAGGAGGCAACTGGGAGAACCTAGGATTGAAGGTTTCCATTCCATCCCAAATTGAGTTACAAGCAAGCCTAGAAGATAGTTAAAATACCTGTGTCATCCTTAAACAAACAAACAATAGGGCTTCCAGAGCAATGATTTTCAGCCTTGGCTGCACAGAAGAATAACCTGGGAAACTTTGCAGAAATAACATCTGGATCTCACTCCAGACCTATTTAATCAGAATTCCTAACAGGAGGAACCCAGGGATTGGAATGTTTCTAAGCTCCTCAAGAGAGTCTAAGACAACTCAAGAAACAGACATCAATAGGTCATTCTGCCACAGACTTTTGTTGTGTTTAATTTTTTCCTCTGACTGGCTTTCATAGCCTTAGAAGGGAAAGACAGTCAGTCCTCATACTGTCCCTCCTTCCTTCCTATCACATCCTTGTTGTCTTGTTATCTTCTTTGGGGGAAAGAGGGGTTAACAGACTTTTTTTTTTTTTTTTGTAATGAGCTTCAGAGTAGGAGTTGGGGGAAAGCTACTTCTTTGTTTTAGAATTTGGTTCTCAAATCTTAGCACATCAAAATCACCTGGAGGGCTTGCTGACCCCTGATAGCTGGACCCCATCCCCATGGTTTCTGATTCAGTAGGTATCAGATGGGGTCTGAGAATTTGTATGCTGATGCTGCTGGCTGGAATCTCATTTGGAGAACCACTATTTCAGAGGTCACAGGGTGATTAGGTTGAGTGTTTTCTCAACTGTGAAAGAAACGGAATTTCAACAAACTACCAAAGGAAGTGCTCAACCTAGAAGATAGCAAACCTTAAGAACTGGGATAGAAGGAAGGTTGGAGATTTCAGAAGTGTTCAGAACCTGCCTCAGCAGCATCCTAGAGCAAAGATGACTATAGTGGATGACTCATGGCGTTAGAGTCATAACTTTGAGGCGTCCAACACAGGGTCCACTTTAAAAATAGTCATAATCTAAAAGTTGAGAGTTAATATTTTACTCAGTGGGAATTTTTAGAACTTCAGGCCTGGGAGATAGAATCTCAGGTAACCATGAGAGAACTGCTCAGAGGAGGGGAGGGAAGGAGCCAGATATACAGGAGTTTTATGGCAGGTAATCTTAATATCAAAAGATTATTGTTAATTAAAGAAAACCACACTTCCCAAGTTAAGGAATTTCTTTGTATGGAAAGATGCAAAGAGTCTGGGCTCACTGAAATCATTCCTTTCATATGCATCTCTGCTATTTGAAGCCAGCATCCTGTGTTTCTCACATCCTAAACTCCTTTGGGGCTTACCGTAGGGAGAGGTTGCAGTTCTGATGGCTGCCAGTATTCTCCTTCCTGACTGCCCTTATTGTTGTTCAGTGGCTCAATCGTGTCTGACTCTTTGGGACCCCATGAACTGCAGCACTCCAGGCTTCTCTGTCCTTCACCATCTCCCAGAGCTTGCTCAAACTCATGTCCATTGAGTCAGTGACACCATCTAACCATCTTGTTCTCTGTCTTCGCCTTCTCCTTCTGCCTTCAATCTTCCCCAGCATCAAGGTCTTTTCTAATGAGTCAGCTCTTCACATCGGGTGACCAAAGTACTGGAGCTTCAGCTTCAGTATCAGTCCTTCCAATGAATATTAAAGGGTTGATTTCCTTTAAGAAATTGCCCTTAGGGCTCAGGCATTCATGTAGGAGGGCTGCAAGTGCTGATGACTATGACATCCTTGTTTACTGATATAGTAGGAAATACTCCAGGGTTTCCCTGGTGGCTCAGATGGTAAAGAATCTGCCTGCATTGCAGGATACCTGGGTTCAATCCCTGGGTCGGGAAGATCCCTTAGAGAAGGGAATGGCTACCCACTTCAGTATTCTTGCCTGGAGAATCCCATGGACAGAGGAGCCTGGAGGGCTACTCACTCCACTTCTCAAGAGGAATGCTCTTGAGAAATGAGTAATAACCTATATGGGGAAAGACCCTAAAGAAGAATAGATATATGGATATGTATAACTGAATCACTCTGTTGTACACCTGGAACTAACACAACATTGTAAATCAACTATGCTCCAATGTGCATATATGTATATAAAGTTATTTCAATGGCAAAGAGTATAAAAGTGATATTCAGTGAGTATCAGAAGCTTAGCTCTGGGGACTTTCCTTGTGGTCCAGGGCAGGGGGCCTGGGTTTGATCCCTGGTCAGGGAACTAGATCCCAATTTCTACAACTAAGAGTTTGAATGTTGCAACTAAAGATACCACATGCCACAACTAAGACCTGCTGCAACCGAATAAGTAAATAAATAAAAATAAATATTTTTTAAAGAAGCCTAGCTCTGACTACTGTACATGTATCTAGAAAAAGTTATCTCGAGGGGGGAGAAGATGGCGGAGGAATAGGACCAGGAGATTACTTTCTCCCTCACAAATTCCTCAAAAAAAACATTTCAACGCCGAGCAAAATCCACAAAACAACTTCTGAATGCTGGCAGAGGACATCAAGCACCCAGAAAAGCAGATCATTGCCTTCAAAAACAGGTAGGGAAAAAATATAAAAGACGAAAAGAGAGACAAAGGAGGTGGGGAGGGAGCTCCGTCCTGGGTAGGGAAGCCCGACCCGGGAAAGGAACTTTAAGAAGAGAGGTTTCCAAACACCAGGAAACACTCTCCCTGCCGAGTCTGTGGCGAGCCCTGGAAGCACAGAGGGCATCATAACAGGAACGATACATAAATGAATAATTAAAACCGACAGATTACAAGCCCAACAGTGACTTCCCCAGCGGAAAAGCAGCACATAAACCTGCACCCGCCACTAGCAGGTGGGGGCGGGGCAGGGACACGCGCGCGGGGCGCAGGCTGCACAGCTTTATAAGAATCAGGTAGGAACGCCCTGCAAGTAACCAGAACGAACTAACTTGGGCTAGTAAACCAGACTGGGGGACAGCTAACCACACGAAAAGCTCGAACATAGGACACCGCCAGGACCGCCCACAGAACAAAGGACAGAACAGAAGTAGCTGGCTGCAGACCATCCCCCGCCAGGGACAGGCAGCCAGAGCCGTAAGGGCTGAAAAGGGACAATCACAGCCCCGGAGAGACTCTCCCTGCCAAACGGCAAGCAGGCTTCTTTGCTAAAACTTCTGGGGGTGCTGGTCAGCGATACACCCAGAAGACTGAGCAGCAGGGACGAGAAACGTGACGGGTCGCAGAGACTGCGTTCCCCAAACACCTGGGAAACTTGGACTTGGGAAGGGCACGAAACGCAATCCCAACCCAATATGCACCAACGGGAAAGAGCTGAGCGCCGAACCTGAGCGGATTAGACTGGGGAGGGGAACGCAGCCGAGAGCCGGCCTCAGACGGTTCCCGGAGGAGCAGCGTGGAGCCCAAGCGGCGTGGTCTGTGAGCCCCCGCCAGCCCCGCAGGAGGCCTGTGCAGCCCCCGCCCGCCGCCGCAAGCAGGGACAGACCCAACGGGGCTGAGGCACCACGTACACACGACAGTGTTATCGGTGTGCAGCATCCCTCCCTCCCCACAGCGAGGTTGAACAGTGAGCCAAAAAAAAAGGGGGTCCACCACCGACCACTCCCCCCTCCCCCCGCCCCGTGCCAGGACGGAAATCTGACACGGAAGAGACCAGCAAAGAGAAGTTAAACAGAGGGAACCGCCTTGAAAGTGACCCCACAAGGCCCAAACCTCCAAAGAAAGGGCCGGATATAATTTTACTATTTTTACAACCATTACACCCCCTGTTTTTTCTTTCCCCCTTTTTTTTCTCCCCCTTTTTTCTTTTTTTTTCTAAATTTTTAAAATTGATAAGCCCTCTATTTCCCCTTTAATTTTTACTTCTAAATCTATTTTTCTTAAAAAAAAAAAAAAAAACCTACTTTTTAAAGCAAACACCATATATAGTCTATGTGAGGTTGCTGACAGGTTTTTAAATAATTCTTGTGGCTTTGTTTCTTTTTTGTTTGTTTTTTTTTTTTTTTTTTTAAATATTTTTTCCTTCCTCATTTCAATAATATTATATTTATGAAAATCCAACATCTACTCTAGATTTTTAATCCTTGCTTTTGAGTTTTTGCTGTCAATTTTGTTCATTTAAAAACCCAAACTTCACTATCCAGTTTTACTTGAGAGCGAGATTACTGGCTTGACCACCATCTCCTTTGGACTCACCAGGTGGCCTCTGTCTCCTCCCTCCCCCTTCTCTTCTCTACCCAACTCTGTGAATCTCTGTGTGTTCCAGATGGTGGAGAACACTTAGGGAACTGACTACGGGCTGGATCTGTCTCTCTCCTTTACATTTCCCTTTTTGATCCTCCTGGCCACCCCCATCTACTTCCTCCCTCACCTCTTTCCTGTATAACTCCGTGAACATCTATGAGCAGGCCAGACGGTGGAGTGCACATAAGGAAGTGATACTGGCTAGCTTGCTCTCTCCTCTTTCGATCCCACCTCATCTCATTCCAGTCTCCTCTAACAACCTCCGCCCTCTTCTCTTCTCTATGTAACTCGGTGAACCTCTCTGGGTGTCCCTCAATGTGGAGAATCTTTTCATTTTTAACCTAGATGTTTTTTCATCAGCGCTGTATAGACGGAGAAGTCTAGAGGCTACTGTAAAAATAAAACTGAAAACCAGAAGCAGGAGGCTTAAGCCCAAAGCCTGAGAACATCAGAGAACTCCTGAATCCAGGGAACATTAACCAACAGGAACTCATCAAACGCCTCCATACCTACTCTAAAACCAAGCCCTGCCCAAGGGCAAACAAGCTTCAGAGCAAGACATACCACGCAAACTGTCCAGCAACACAGGAACACACCTCTGAGCTTCTATAAACAGGCAGCTCAAAACTACTCCAAAACCATTGACATCTCATAGCCCATTACTGGTCTCTCCAGTGCACTCCAGAGAGAAGAAACCCAGCTCCACTCACCAGAACCCCAACACAAGCCTCCCTAACCAGGAAATCTTGACAAGCCACTGATACAACTATACCCACAGTGAGGAAGCTCCATAATAAAGAGAACTCCACAAATTCCCAGAATATAGAAAGGCCACCCCAAACGCAGCAATATAACCAAGATGAAGAGACAGAGGAATACTCAGCAGGTAAAGGAGCAGGAGAAGAGCCCATCAAACCAAACAAAAGAGGAAGAGATAGGGAATCTACCTGAGAAAGAATTCCGAATATTGATAGTGAGAATGATCCAAAATCTGGAAATCAAAATGGAAGCACAGATAAGTAGCCTGGAGACAAGGATTGAGAAGATGCAAGAAAGGTTTAATAAGGACCTAGAAGAAATAAAAAAGAGTCAATATACAATGAATAATGCAATAAACGAGATCAGAAACACTCTGGAAGCAACAAATAGTAGAATAACAGAGGCAGAAGATAGGATCAGTGAAATAGAAGATAGAATGGTAGAAATAAATGAATCAGAAAGGAAAAAAGAAAAAAGAATTAAAAGAAATGAGGACAATCTCAGAGACCTACAGGACAATATGAAACGCTCCAACATTCGAATTATAGGAGTCCCAGAAGAAGAGGACAAAAAGAAAGACCATGAGAAAATCTTTGAGGAAATAATAGTTGAAAACTTCCCTAAAATGGGGAAGGAAATAATCACCCAAGTCCAAGAAACCCAGAGGGTTCCAAATAGGATAAACCCAAGGCGAAACACCCCAAGACACATACTAATCAAATTAACAAAGACCAAACACAAAGAACAAATACTAAAAGCAGCAAGGGAAAAACAACAAATAACTCACAAGGGGATTCCCATAAGGATAACAGCTGACCTTTCAATAGAAACTCTTCAGGCCAGGAGGGAATGGCAAGACATACTTAAAGTGATGAAAGAAAATAATCTACAGCCCAGATTACTGTACCCAGCAAGGATCTCATTCAAATACGAAGGAGAAATCAAAAGCTTTACAGACAAGCAAAAGTTGAGAGAATTCAGCACTACCAAACCAACTCTCCAACAAATGCTAAAAGATATTCTCTAGACAGGAAACACAAAACGGATGTATAAACCCGAACCCAAAACAATAAAGTAAATGGTAACGGGATCATACTTATCAATAATTACCTTAAATGTAAATGGGTTGAATGCCCCAACTAAAAGGCAAAGATTGGTTGAATGGATACAAAAACAAGACCCCTCTATATGCTGTTTGCAAGAGACCCACCTCAAAACAAGGGACACATACAGACTGAAAGTAAAGGGCTGGAAAAAGATATTCCATGCAAATAGAGACCAAAAGAAAGCAGGAGTGGCAATACTCATATCTGATAAAATAGACTTTAAAACAAAGGCTGTGAAAAGAGACAAAGAAGGCCACTACATAATGATCAAAGGATCAATCCAAGAAGAAGATATAACAATTATAAATATATATGCACCCAACATAGGAGCACCGCAATATGTAAGACAAATGCTAACAAGTATGAAAGCAGAAATCAACAATAACACAATAATAGTGGGAGACTTCAATACCCCACTCACACCTATGGACAGATCAACTAAACAGAAAATTAACAAAGAAACGCAAACTTTAAATGATACAATAGACCAGTTAGACCTAATTGATGTCTATAGGACATTTCACCCCAAAACAATGAATTTCACCTTCTTCTCAAGTGCTCACGGAACCTTCTCCAGGATAGATCACATCCTGGGCCATAAATCCAACCTTGATAAATTCAAAAAAATCGAAATCATTCCAAGCATCTTTTCTGACCATAATGCATTAAGATTAGATCTCAATTACAGGAGAAAAACTATTAAAAATTCCAACATATGGAGGCTGAACAACACACTTCTGAATAACCAACAAATCACAGAACAAATCAAAAAAGAAATCAAATTATGCATAGAAATGAATGAAAATGAAAACACAACAACCCAAAACCTGTGGGACACTATCAAAGCAGTGCTAAGAGGAAAGTTCATAGCAATACAGGCACACCTCAAGAAACAAGAAAAAAGTCAAATAAATAACCTAACTCTACACCTAAAGCAACTAGAAAAGGAAGAAATGGAGAACCCCAGAGTAAGTAGAAGGAAAGAAATCATAAAAATTAGGGCAGAAATAAATGCTAAAGAAACAAAAGAGACCATAGCAAAAATCAACAAAACTAAAAGCTGGTTCTTTGAAAGGATAAATAAAATTGACAAACCATTAGCCAGACTTATTAAGAAACAAAGAGAGAAAAATCAAATCAATAAAATTAGAAATGAAAATGGAGAGATCACAACAGACAACTCAGAAATACAAAGGATCATAAGAGACTACTATCAGCAATTATATGCCAATAAAATGGACAACGTGGAAGAAATGGACAAATTTTTAGAAAAATACAACTTTCCAAAACTGAACCAGGAAGAAATAGAAAACCTTAACAGACCCATCACAAGCACGGAAATTGAAACTGTAATCAGAAATCTTCCAGCAAACAAAAGCCCAGGTCCAGACGGATTCACAGCTGAATTCTACCAAAAATTTAGAGAAGAGCTAACACCTATCCTACTCAAACTCTTCCAGAAAATTGCAGAAGAAGGTAAACTTCCAAACTCGTTCTATGAGGCCACCATCACCCTAATACCAAAACCTGACAAAGATGCTACAAAAAAAGAAAACTACAGGCCAATATCACTGATGAACATAGATGCAAAAATCCTCAACAAAATTCTAGCAATCAGAATCCAACAGCACATTAAAAAGATCATACACCATGACCAAGTGGGCTTTATCCCAGGGATGCAAGGATTCTTCAATATCCGCAAATCAATCAATGTGATTCACCACATTAACAAATTGAAAAATAAAAGCCATATGATTATCTCAATAGATGCAGAGAAGGCCTTTGACAAAATTCAACATCCATTTATGATAAAAACTCTCCAGAAAGCAGGAATAGAAGGAACATACCTCAACATAATAAAAGCTATATATGACAAACCCACAGCAAACATTATCCTCAATGGTGAAAAATTGAAAGCATTTCCCCTAAAGTCAGGAACAAGACAAGGGTGCCCACTCTCACCGCTACTATTCAACATAGTTCTGGAAGTTCTGGCCACAGCAATCAGAGCAGAAAAAGAAATAAAAGGAATCCACATTGGAAAAGAAGAAGTAAAACTCTCACTGTTTGCAGATGACATGATCCTCTACATAGAAAACCCTAAAGACTCCACCAGAAAATTACTAGAGCTAATCAATGAATATAGTCAAGTTGCAGGATATAAAATCAACACACAGAAATCCCTTGCATTCCTTTACACTAATAATGAGAAAGTAGAAAAAGAAATTAAGGAAACAATTCCATTCACCATTGCAACGAAAAGAATAAAATACCTAGGAATATATCTACCTAAAGAAACTAAAGACCTATATATAGAAAACTATAAAACACTGATGAAAGAAATCAAAGAGGACACTAATAGATGGAGAAATATACCATGTTCATGGATCGGAAGAATCAATATAGTGAAAATGAGTATACTACCCAAAGCAATCTACAGATTCAATGCAATCCCTATCAAGCTACCAGCGGTATTTTTCACAGAGCTAGAACAAATAATTTCACAATTTGTATGGAAATACAAAAAACCTCGAATAGCCAAAGCAATCTTGAGAAAGAAGAATGGAACTGGAGGAATCAACCTGCCTGACTTCAGGCTCTACTACAAAGCCACAGTCATCAAGACAGTATGGTACTGGCACAAAGACAGAAATATAGATCAATGGAACAAAATAGAAAGCCCAGAGATAAATCCACACACCTATGGACACCTTATCTTTGACAAAGGAGGCAAGAATATACAATGGAGAAAAGATAATCTCTTTAACAAGTGGTGCTGGGAAAGCTGGTCAACCACTTGTAAAAGAATGAAACTAGATCACTTTCTAACACCATACACAAAAATAAACTCAAAATGGATTAAAGATCTAAACATAAGACCAGAAACTAGAAAACTCCTTGAGGAGAACATAGGCAAAACACTCTCCGACATAAATCACAGCAGGATCCTCTATGACCCACCTCCCAGAATATTGGAAATAAAAGCAAAAATAAACAAGTGGGACCTAATTAAAATTAAAAGCTTTTGCACAACAAAGGAAACTATAAGCAAGGTGAAAAGACAGTCTTCAGAATGGGAGAAAATAATAGCAAATGAAGCAACTGTCAAAGAATTAATCTCAAAAATATACAAGCAACTCCTGCAACTCAATACCAGAAAAATAAATGACCCAATCACAAAATGGGCCAAAGAACTAAACAGACATTTCTCCAAAGAAGACATACAGATGGCTAACAAACACATGAAAAGATGCTCAACATCACTCATTATCAGAGAAATGCAAATCAAAACCACAGTGAGGTACCATTTCACACCAGTCGGAATGGCTGCTATCCAAAAGTCTACAAGCAATAAATGCTGGAGAGGGTGTGGAGAAAAGGGAACCCTCTTACACTGTTGGTGGGAATGCAAACTAGTACAGCCACTGTGGAGAATAGTGTGGAGTTTCCTTAAAAAACTGGGAATAGAACTGCCTTATGACCCAGCAATCCCACTGTTGGGCATACAGACTGAGGAAACCAGAATTGGAAGAGACACGTGTACCCCAATGTTCATCGCAGCACTGTTTATAATAGCCAGGACATGGAAGCAACCTAGATGTCCATCAGCAGATGAATGGATAAGAAAACTGTGGTACGTATACACAATGCAATATTACTCAGCCATTAAAAAGAATACATTTGAGTCAGTTCTAATGAGGTGGATGAAACTGGAGCCTATTATACAGAGTGAAATAAGCCAGAAAGAAAAACACCAATACAGTATACTAATGCATATATATGGAATTTAGAAAGATGGTAATGATAACCCTGTATGCGAGACAGCAAAAGAGACACAGATGTCTAAAACAGTCTTTTGGACTCGGGAGAGGGCAAGTGTGGGATGATTTGAAAGAATGGCGTTGAAACATGTATAACAGCATATGTGAAATGAATTGCCAGTCCAGGTTTGATGCATGACGCAGGATGCTTGGGGCTGGTGCACTGGGGTGACCCAGAGGGATGGTATGGGGAGGGAAGTGGGAGGGGGGTTCAGGATGGGGAACATGTGTGCACCCATGGCAGATTCATGTTGATGTATGGCAAAACCAATACAATATTGTAAAGTAAAAAAATAAAAATAAAATCATTGCTATATAAAAAATAATAATAAAATAAAAACTGAAAAAAAAAAGAATACTGGAGTGGGTAGCCACTTTCTTCTCCAGGGCATCTTCCTGACCTGGGGATCAAATCTGAGTATCCTGCATTGCAGGCCAATTCTTTACCATCTGAGCCACTAGGGAAGCTCCCTACTTAGGATGGCTATAATTTTTTTAAAAAGAAAATGCCAAGTGTTGACAAGGATGTTAAGAAATTGGAATTCTCATGCATTACTGGTGGGAATGTGAAATAGTGTAGTAGCCATGATGAGAACAGTTTGACAGTGTCTCAAAAATTTAAATATAGAACAACTATGTGCTCTGGCAATTCTGCTTTTAGATATTTATCCAAAAGAATTCAAAGCAAGGACTCAAACAGCAGTACACAATGTTCCAGAAATATGATTCACAATAGCCAGAGTGCAAACAATGTATATGCCCATCAACAGATGGGTAAACAAAATGTGTGTGTGTGTATCTGGAGTGGATTGCCATTTCCTTCTCCAGGGGATCTTCCTGACCCAGGGATCAAACCAGGGCTGAACCCAGGCAGATTCTTTACCACTAGCGTCACCTGGGAAAACTTCCAGTGCAGCTGTCCCCAGATGTTAGGCACCATCTGGACAGGCCACCACAGCATGTGTGTTGGCATGGCACGAGGACCACGATTCCCCGTTCTTCCCCCAGACTGCATGAACCCTGTTGATAGAACCCCCATGAAGAGCAAGAAGTCACTAAATTTGACCTGTCCTGATTTCCCTCCAACTTAGTGAGGGGGAAACTTAAGCCAGATTTAAGTTGATTCAGAAAAATAATGAAATGTGACATTTTTTGCCCACAGAATGCTGTGAAGGGATTCAGATTTGTTTTAATATCTTCTGACGAAACAAGTCCCCACTAACCGTTTGACTAAGAGCTGTATTGAGATTAGTGGATGTAAACTCTTATATACAGGATGGATAAACAACAAGGTCCTACTGTATAGCACAGGGAACTATATTCAATATCCTATGATAAACCATAATGGAAAAGAATTTTTAAAAAAGAATGTCTGTATTTGTATAACTGGATCACTTTATTACACAGCAGGGATTGGCTCAACATTGTAAATCAACTGCACTTCAATTTTTAAAAATGGAAAAAAAAAAAAAAAGAATGGCATTGTTTCCCTAATTTGAGAAGTCCTTGAGGACAAAGATCAGGGGAAACATCATTTTCCGTGCATTGAGAATGGCAATTGCCAAGTTGTGAGTGTATAGAACGTGGTGAGAAAGACTGGAGAAGCCTTTGGCACGGACTTTACAGATTGGATACTCCAACTGGGAGTTGCTTTTTTATTGTTGAATCAATCTTTGTGATTAGTAAAAGAAATGGGATTAATGACTCATCCATGGGTTCAAACTGCATGCATTTTCCCAGGCACCATGTTACAAAGATGGATTAGATATGGGCTATAGTTCTCAAGAGGCTTTCAGTTTAGAGGGGGACTAGTTTATTTTGTGTCTGAGACAGTAATAAGCACTAAAATCAATGTTTATACAAAGTCCTAGGAGAGCACAGAAAGAGTGACTAATTCTCTCTAGGAAATATTGGGAATAGTAAAATCCTTCAAAGAGGAAATAAGGTGTGAGTTGAACCTTGAAGAACAATTAGTAGGTCAACAGTAAGGCAACAGGGATAAGAGAGAAATGTCCATTTAGACAAAGAGAGCTCTGTGGGCAAAGAAATGGACTAGGAGTTTGCCTACTAAAATATAGGGAATGATCTGTGGGGTAGTAGCAATGCAAATCAGCAAGTGTTAGGGATGTGGTAGCTCATGGGGAAAAGTTGACAAGAAAATAGAAGGTCAAATAGGAGGTGGGGCCATAATGAGAAAACCTCATATTCAAGTGGTATGAGCAAATATAATAGTTACTGCTTTATTATTATTATTATTATTTGGTTATGCCAGGTCTTAGTTGAGGCATCCAGGATCTAGTTCCTGGACCAGGGAGCAAACCTAGGCCTCCTGAATTGGAGTCTTAACCACTGGACCACCAAGGAAGTTTCTACAGTAATGGTTTTTAAGAATGTTTATACTCTTTGATTGTTGTAGTTCAGTTGCTAATTCATGTCTGACTCTTTGTGAGCCCATAGACCACTGTTTGCCAGGTTTCTCTGTCCATGAGATTTCTAAGACAAGAATACTGGAGTGGGTTGCTGTTTCCTTTCCAGGGGATCTTCCCAGATCAGGGATTGAACCCCTGTCTCCTGCATTAGCAGGCAGATTCTTTACAGCTGAGCCTCCAGGAAAGCCCATATACTTCCATATCTAATGCTTCACCTCTGCCCCAAGCCCCTGAGTAACCCCACCTGGGACTGCTCTGGTCCTCTTTTGAGACCCCTTCCACCCGTCTCTCTAGGATCCAGTAACTAGAAGGTTAATCTCTGACATACCAGGGGCTTGCATGTATCTCTGCTCTTATCTTTAACATTTCCATATACTTCTTTCTTTGGATTTAATTTTTTACATCTAGTATCTTGAGTTAAAAGCTTAGATCATTGATGTTTAACATTTCTTCTTTTTAAAGGTATGTACTTATGCTTGCATTGTATCTCACAAAATTTGATGTATCATACTTTATTACAATTAACTTTAAAACATCTTATAACTTATTTCATGTATTAGTTCTTTTATCATGGGGTTGTTCAAAGTATTGCTTAATTTTGAAACATGTGAGGGCTTCTCCATCTCCCTTCTGATGTCTATGTCAGACACTTTCTCTGTCTTTTTTCACTGTAATAAAACTTCTGCCACACAAAAGCTCTGAGTGATCAAGTCTGGTCCCTGATCCCAAAGCTAAATCTTCTTCGGAAATCGCAAGTCCAACATTGTTCACTGTAAGCTATCATCTTGGGGGCTCGTCCAGGATCTTCACAACAAGGCAAGAACACTCGGAGCTCTAGCCCCTCTGATTTCTCAGTATACACATTTTCTCCTTTATTTTACTAATTCTAGAGTATACCTGTGTGTGAGAGTAGTTGAAAGCCTATGGGCAAAGCATGTGGACAAAATTTTCCTTTCTCGCTCAGCTTTTCCTGATCTCTCTGACCATTCCATAACTGCCTGGGGAATTAGAACTACAAACCTAGTCTTTCAGACCATAGACTTTCGAAGGACTTGCCATTACTGCGTACTTCTAATTAGACTCCCTGTCTACCCCACCGCCCCCCACCTCAAGCTTGGGCTTCCCTGGTGACTCAGAGGGGAAAGAAACTGCCTGCAATGCCGGAGACCTGGGTTCAGTCCCTGGGCCAGGAAGATACCCCGAAGAAGGAAATGGCAACCCACTCAAGTATTCTTGCGTAGAGAATCCCATGGACAGAGGAGCCTGGCGGGCTAAAGTCCATGGGGTCACAAAGAGTCGGACACAACTGAGCAACTAACAACAGTTATTTCTTCATTGATTGATTTCTAGCTTGATTCCACGATGCTCAAAACACATGTTCTATAGGCAAACTCTCTGATGCAATGGGACCCAATTAGACTTATAAGCTTTTGTTTTATTTATTTGACTTAGTTGTGACATGCAAGATCTTTTTTTGTGGCACTTGGGATCTTGCATTGCAGCATATGGACTTTTTAGTTTTGGCTCTCAGGCTAAGTTGCTCCCCAGAATGTGGGATCTTAGTTCCCCCACCAGCAATCAAATCCACATTCCCCACATTGCAAGATTTAACCATTGGACCACCAGAAAGTACCCTGGTAATTTCTTACAGAAACAAATTTGTTACCTAGGAAAGTGGGTGTATGTGTTAGTCGCTTAGTCGTGTCTGACTCTTCACAACCCCAGAGACTGTAGCCAGCCAGGCTCCTCTGTCCATGGGACTCTCCAGGCAAGAGTACTGGAATGGGTTCCCAGGCCCTTAGGAAAATCTTGGAGGAGTCCCAGGCCTCTCTTGATCTGTAAAGGGTCTCAGTAGATGGTATGTTTTCTGTATTTATTTGAAACATGTATCATATTATTCAAGGTCTCAAGTCTAGTAAACATACGCTCAACTTCCCTTTTCAAGATTTTCTATTTGTCTCTATTACCTGCATTTAGCTGGATGGAGATAGTTCTCGTTTTCTCCTGAGAAGCAATTTTTCAGAATAGATGATAAAATTAAAAGGCTCATTGTGATAACTTCCTCCCAAAAAAGTCATAGAAACCTCGTCTTCAGAAACTGATGTTTCCTGAACTACCCATGAGGGTTTGGGCTTTCTTTCCTATGCTCTCTCCTTGAGTGATTTCATCTGTTCTTATAACTTTAAAGACCATCCAGCCCTAACTTGCAAGATCCATGTAACCATGCTTCTGCATGCCTGTTTGAACTTTCCAACTGCATGTCCAAAAAAGGGAATATGTCCATAAGAAATATGTTTGTCTTTTACCAAAATCTTTTGTTTTCTAGCCTTTCCATCAAAGCAGATTCCTGTTAACCACACCTAGGATGAGATCATACTGGAAACTACTCCTTGTCTCACCTCAAACACCATCCAATCCATTACCATCACCACACCCTGGTGATTCTATTAGGTTGCTGAAAAAGTAATTGTGGTTTCAAACTGTGAATTTTAAATCATTATAACTCGGTTCAAACACATTGTTATTAATCAAAGTAGGAACCATTACAATCAACACATTTTTGCCAACAAGAAATAAGTTGGTTTATTCCAGTAGCATAAAAATCCGTGCTTCTGTATTCGACGAACTCTCGGAAAGCATTCTCTGCCTCCTGCTGGTTGTGGAAGCATATTCCCTGCAAAATGTTATCAAGATGCTTGAAGAAGTGGTAGTCAGCTGGTGAGAGGTCAGGTGAATATGGCAGGTGAGGCAAAACTTCATAGGCCAATTCATTCAACTTTTGAAATGTTGGTTATGAGACGACATATGGTTGGGCATTGTTGCAGAGAAGAATTTGGCCTTTTCTGCTGACCAGTGCCAGCTGTAGGCATTGCAGGTTTTGGTGCATCTCATTGGTTTGCTGGGCATACTTCTCAGATATAATGGGTTTTTTGGGGGATTCAGAAAGCTGTAGTGGATCAGAGGGGCAGGAGACCACCTGCAGTGACCACGACTTTTCTTTGGTGCAAGTTTGGCTTTGGGTAGTGCTTTGTAGCTTCTTCTTGATCCAACCATGGACCTGTTGATAAAATTCAAATTAGGAATGCTCTCCATCCTCACCATCCCCACCTTTAAAAAAAAATTATTTATTTATTTCTCGATGGGCTGTGTCTTCATTTCCAGGAAGGCTTTTCTCTAGTTGCAGCAAGTGGAGGCTACTTTCTAGTTGTGATATGCTGGCTTCTTATAGCAATTACTTCTCTTGTTACAGAGCACAGGCTCCAGGGCACTCAGAGGTCAGTAGCTGCAACATGTGGGCTCAATAGTTGTGGCTCTTGGGCTCAGAAGCACAGGCTCAATATTTTGGTGAAGAGGCTTATTTGCTCCTCAGTATGTGGGATTTTCCTGGATCAGGAATCAAACCCTTATCACCTGCATTGGCAGGCAGATTCTTTATGATTGAGCCACAGGGAAGTTCCATCCTCACCTTTAAGCTGTATAATGGACTGAATGTTTATGTCTCACCAAAATTCATAGGTTGTAATCCTAACCCTCACTGCAATAGTATTAGGAGGTGGGACCTCTGAGGCATGATTAGGTCATGAGGGTAGAGCCTTTATGACTGGGATTGGTGTCCTTATGAAAGAGACCCCAGAAAATCCTCTTGCCCTTCCTGCCATGAGAAGACCCAGCACAGAAGAACAGAAGATGGCCCTCTATGAACCAGGCTCTCACCAAACACCAAATCTGCCAGTGCCTTAATCTTGGATGTCCCAGCATCTGGAACTATAAGAAATAAATGCTTGTTATTTCATCCACCCAGTCTCCAGTGTTTTTGTTACAGCAGCCTGAATGGACTAAGACAGCCTGCCACCATCTTCCACCCAGGCTTCTGCAGTAGTCTTTTTCCAGGCTCCCAGTTTGCACCCTTCATGCCTCATAACTGTTTCATCAATCAGTATGGTCTTTATAACATGTGAACTGGACTGCATAATTTCCCTCCTGTCTTGACTTGGACTCCTCCCAAAATAGATCAGGAGCCAGAAATTCTAGTGAAAGTAATTCATTTGGGAGGAGACCCCAGAAAGCACTGGAAGTGAAGTGATAGGGAAGAGGAGAGATGCCATAAACATGTTAAACAAGCTACCACTCTGCCAACTGAAACTTATCTCTGAACTCTGGGGAATAAGCTAAAATACACACCCAGAATTATCTTCCAAAGGGGCAAGGAAACTGGGGTATTTATACACCATCTCCTGATAGTCACTGGTTGTCGGCTCCTCTCCTCTGAGAGGTGAGATTAAGTCCCTACTACTGTAGGTTGCCCCACAAACAAGCAAAGCAGCTTCAAAGATAGGCCACTAGGGAAATCACAGGAGCTGATACCTTTAAGTACTTGTCAAGTTGGCAAACAGGGAACTGGTATGTGCCAAGGGGAGATGGGCAGGGCACTGACAACATCCACTACACCTACGCAAATCCCTCCAGTAACTTCGTGTTGAGTTTAGAATGAAATCTGGACTCTCAGTCATGGCATCCCAGACTGATTCGACTCTTGCCTACCCTGGTCTCAGGTGCCATTCCTGCTAGCATAGTCTCCCACCCAGAGGCAACTTTTGACTTTTTGTTCTTTGCCTGCTGAAACAATCTGCCTAAATCTGTTGGCCAACCCTTCTTTAGAGTTGGAGTAAGAGAACTTCCAACCACTGGCAGACATATTATCCTGGTGTTTTCCTTTTAAAGAATATTCTTCTGCTGGAACCCATGTAGACAAACTTGAATCCACTTCTGTCTCTGCCTCCAAGGCAGAGGATGTGCAGAAAGTTGATGACTTTTGGCATGGGGCTGCATACTTGCCTGACCTGGAACTCAAACAAGCAGAAGGAAGAGATCTCGTGGGCAGTACAGGAGCCGTGACCCCAGCTGCTGACCAAAGGCAACAGTGTGAGCCAGTAGGTCACTGAAAATGTGGGCCCGACCACAGCAGTGCCTACTGTACTATATGGGAATGGCTACTGCTTCACTTCAAACTCTTGAAATTCTTGAGAACGCTAATTTCTACAAGATTTCTTCAGGTTGGTAGCATGACTTTGGTTTAGTATTTTGGTAGGTAGAAGCAATTCTAGTAGCTTTGACTTGGTCTTTCCTACCACAGTAACAAAGATAATTATTAATTCCTTTCTATCACGAGAAAGCTACAAAAGGAAAGAATAGCTCTCATATACTCTATGGCTTGGTTGTTAATGTTTGCATAGCCATTGCAGTGTAAACGCTGGGGACGGATCTTTCAAAAGTATAATACAACGAAATTGGAAGGTGTCAGAAGGCTGGCACAAGTACAAGGAGAGTGTGAGTCAGAAAAAAAGCTAAACCTTCACTGTCCATGGTAAGGAGTAAAAAATGCATGCCTAAAATGAAAAAAATAAAGTAGCAATACAAGCATGTCAATCAGACTTATGCAGTACATAGCAAACGAATCAAAAGATTTGAATGTGCCTCTGGGCAGAAGAAATATGGAGGGCCCAGCTGCAAGGGAGCTGCAATTTTTTTTTTAATAAGCCTTATAGAACTACAAATCTTGTTCTTAACAACTGATTCCCATTTTATTGGTGTAAGGTCAGCACTCAGCATCAATATTTTGTAATTAATTGTATTCTATTTTTTGGCTGCTTTAGGTCTTCATTGCTGTGTGCAGGCTTTCTCTAGTTGTGGCAAGTGGGGGCTGCTCTCTGCTGTGGTGCAAGGGCTTCTCATTTGCGTTGGCTTCTCTTACTGTGCTCTAGGTGCAAGGGTTTCAGTAATTGTGGCACATAGCCTCAATTGTGAACCTAAGCGTGGGCTTAGTTACTCCAGGTCATGTGGAATCTTCCCAGACTAGGAATTGAACCCATGTCCCCTGCATTGGCAGGTGGATTCTTAATCACTGGACCACCAGGGAAGTCCTCAGCATCAGTATTTTTAAGTGGCTTTAGTATGCAGGTGGCTTTATAGATGGAGGTATAGCTTAGGCTTCCCCAGTGGCTCAGCAGGTAAAGAATCTGCCTGCAGTGCAGGAGACACAGGAGACGCGGGTTCGATCCCTGAGTTGAGAAGATTCTCTTGGAGAAGGAAATGGCAACCCGCTCCAGTATTCTTGCTTGAAAAATTCCATGGATAGAGGAGCCTGATGGGCTACAGTCCATGGGGGGCCCAAAGAGTCAGATACAACTGAGCACACACACATGCACCTCATTGACAACACATTCATTAATACTCTTAAGACAGAGAAAATTAGGGGGTATATTCACACTCACATCTCCTCCTCTTCCTGGTAGCTCAGACGGTAAAGCGCCTGTCTACAATGCGGGAGACCTGGGTTCGATCCCTGGGTCGGGAAGATCCCCTGGAGAAGGAAATGGCAATCCACTTCAGTACTATTGCCTGGAAAATCCCATGGACAGAGGAGCCTGGTAGGCTACAGTCCATGGGGTCACAAAGAGTCAGACATGACTGAGTGACTTCACTTTTCACTCACATAGCGTAGGAAAAAATGAAACATATTTTAAATAAATCAATTGTCCTGGAGTTAGACTTGGGTATTCTATAGGAGTGGATACTTAAGAAAAACTTCTAAGTTATCTTTTAAAGGCACTGCCTTAGTAGGAAGATTGCATCTGAATGCAGAGTCCAGTCTATAAATGTGTCCTGTGCTCATACATGTGAAAAGCCTGGGCTCAGCACTAAGGGCAAATAGCAACGATATACATCCTGCTCTGCAAGACTGACACTTGAAATATTCAGAAAGAGCCACAGCACTCCTTGATCGGAGGCATGCCTTAAGAGATGTGCTGGTAGAGGCTCAATGATACTCGAGAGGGGAAAGGATCAATACCTATTTCTCAGAGAATTCAGAAAGCTTCCCAAAAAACAGTAATCTTTTACTAGTAATATTAAGCAGTACAAGTAACGTCGAAATACGTTGAATTTGGGGGAGAGAAAGAAGAGAATAGAGGAAGAACTTTCATAAGAACATTTTTAAGCAAAGACACTAACTTGTGGATTCACAGCAAAAAAACTTAACAATTAGACTCATGGGGCAAGGGAAGGAAGCATAGCTGGTTTATTAAAAACAGACAACTAAAAAAGCCCGTTTTTAAATTTTTCCACAAGGTTGATCCTTATAAATCTACATACACTTTGAAAATTTGTCAGTTTTCCAAATTTTCCATTAGGAATTTTTATGGGAAGATTTTGGTAATATTTTACCAGTATACCTAAATGATATTTGGCCATAACTGATTTGCCTCTCTCTTTGAACATATTATATGCTGTCTGAGGAAAACATGGCCCATGATTTTAAGAAATACAGTCTAAAATATCTTAAGGTCATACTGAAAAAGAACTTATTTGAAAAGAGACTGTCTTGCTTCCATAACACAGACTTACTTAAGTGATACTATAAATTCCTGCACACAACCTGTACTTCATTTTCAGAGAACACAGATTTGGAAATGAAGAGCATTCTAGGCTCAGAAGCACTCCAGCAGCGTTCTCTGGGAGTCGCACTTGGGAGTAGCCTCTCCTGGGGCCTCAGTCTGTCTTGCCGGCCAAGTACTTAAGGCCTGGCAGATCTCAGGAGCACCTGGTCCCCCCATCCTACAATGAAGGAAATATCATTGTTGGATCTAAATGTGATTATTAAGGAATTCAGCAACACCCGCTTCTCTTTCTTTGCTTCCAATCCTAGTGTGTGATCAACCGACACTGAAAATTAAGATTTCTTTGGGACTTAAATGTTTTCATGTGGCGAGCTTAGAGAACGAATAAAAATTAATCCACATGTTCCCAAATTGGGGGGAAAATTAGTATCACCTGGAAGAATGTTTTAACATATAGACTGTTGGGCCCCTTTCCAACTCCAGTTCGTAGAATAAGAATCTCTGTGACCACATGGGGCTGGGAGGAGAGCTGCAACTTATATTTTAGGAAGCTCCCCCTCCCCACCCCACCCCTCGCCCCCGACTCAGATGTCACCTGCTCAGTACTTATCCTCAGAATATTTGAAAACCACAATTCCTCCCATGTACACAGGAGGAAACTGAAGCAAAGGGCTCTCGGGGTATACCCTAGGCTTCCTTGTTTTTCAACAGCACCTTGAAATATTTTTAAACTTTTTTAACTAAAGGAGAAATAAAAATTTGATGGAGAAAAAGCTAGTAAAAATTGGAGTGAGAACTGAGCTTGAAGAAGAGGCTGCTTACGCAGGGATAAGAGGTGTAAACAGAAGCAACTTGTGTGTCACATTGGTTCAGAGAAGGGTTGAGCTTCTTCAGATTACAGCTTCTCAAAGGAAGTGGTTTGCCTTAGTTTCTGTTTTCCCTGGTGGCTCAGTGGTAAAGAATCCGGCCGCAATGTAGGAGATGCAAGAGATGGATCCCTGGTTCGAAAAGATCCCCTGGAGAAGGGAATGGCAACCCACTCCAGTATTTTTGCCTGGGAAATCCCCTGGACAGAGGAGCTTGGCGGGCTACTACAGTCCACGGAGTTGCTGCAGTTCATGCAGTTGCCGAGCCGGACACAACCGAACGATTAACACTTGTTTTTATTAAAACTCTCGCGCCCCCTAGCGGGTAAACGGAGCAATACCGAGACTATAGCTAAGGTGTTCTCTGGAACTGCGTTCCAAAACCAGAGTTCTGGTTTTGGAATCAAGATGTTTCCTTTTCTCTTCGTTTGTTTTGCATGAAGTGAAGTGCAAGTCCCTCAGTCGTCTTCGACTCTTTGCGACCCCATGAACCAAACAATCCATGGAATTCTCCAGGCCAGAATGCTGGAGTGGGTAGCCTTTCCCTTCTCCAGAGGAGCTTCCCGACACAGGAATCGAACCGGAGTCTCCTGCATTGCAGGCGGACTCATTACCAACTGAGCTATACCATGTTTCTTTTTCAGTATGCTTTTCTATCTCCTCTGCTTTAAAGTCACAACATTTTTATCTCTGTAAGTAAAGTCAGGCGCTCTGCAAGAGTGAGGACAATTACGTTTCATATACTTTTGTTTCCGTTTAGTCCAGCACAATGAGGAAAACATTTCAAATTTCTTAAGTGTTTCCTAAGAAGCGTACATTTTACACCAGAGCAGTTGATCTGGCACTTAAACTGCAATTTAAGAAGTGACTCAAATGGTTTATATTTATTCCCTTTGTCCAAAGGAACTTAGAAGAGTCCTTAAATTTACTTCCATTGGTCTGAAGCAAACAAACAAGCAAACAACACCTGGTTAAGAGTTCTGATTATAATAGTAGTATGAGTACTGGTGCCAAAAAAAAAAAAAAAAAAACCAGCCCTATGAAAACCTCTTTTCCAAATGCATCAGAGTAAAGAGAGAGTGGCTGAATGTGAGTAAACAGTCTGTTGAAGAGCTGTGGGCTGAGAGCTAAGCATCTAACGCCTGTGAGGTTACGCACCAATTACATGCTCTGCTTAGCTTCAGTTCTCAGAATACACCAAAGCAGATATCAACACCTGAACCCAGAGTTCTGTTACGTGAAGACGCTTTGGAAATCCTGACAACCACAGACGCCAATTACAGTGGTCAGCTATTAGTAAGGGGAAGTGGAGCTGGCGTTTGGGTATTCAGTAAGAGCCCACCATCTGATTTAATGTATGGGCATGAAAAGAGACAATTATTGTTGCTTTGAAAAAAGAAAAATGAGCAGAAGACTGTGCATTTGGAAGTGAGAAAGAAAAAAATTCTCATAATTATGTTGGGGGATGAGGAAGGAGAAGCGATCGCAAATCAAAGCCGACTTTCTCCAGCAACAGAGGGAAATAAAAGGCTTTACGACCTTTTGAAACTGAAAAGGGAGACTGGCCCCGCGGCGCGTGCGACAAAGTTCAGCACCTCGGAAAGCGCCCCCTCTCCTGGCGCTGGGGTTACGCATGCTCTTCCGGAGCCCGCAGCCTCGGCTGTGCGGGTGGAAATACAACTCGCGGCAACGCGGCTGGCAACTCACTGCGAGTCGACAGCAGCGGAGAGACGGAGATGCGAGGCAGCGAGACCGGCATCGAAAGCCCTCCAGAGAGTCTCAGCGAGGTAGACAGAACTCTCTTCAGAAACCTCGTCGGAGCAGCTGCGGAGGAAACCTACAAAGGTATTTGAAAGGGAAAGAGCGGCCCCCAGGAGCGGTCTGGAGCGGCAGGGAGGGAACGCTCTAGTGCCCAAGTGACAGCGGGAAACGCGGGGGGCAAAAAAAATCTGAGTCTTTACAGTAGAGACCCGCAGACGCCAGCGTTGGCCGGACAACCTTTCGACGCCGTTCGCTCGCTCTTGGGAGCTGTGCGTCTCTACTCTCGAATACCCCTCCAGAACCGACGCTCGGCGCCCATTTTCACGCCCAAGGCCAAGCTACGCGCGCCGGGGACGCGCTTAGCGCCTGGTTCCTAGGCGCTCTCTCCCACAGCTACTTTGCAAGCCCCCGCGCGCGCCGGAACCCCGGGAGAGCCGGACTCCCCTTAGGAGCTATCTCCCGAAACATGACCTAGAGGTACCAGCGCGGGCAGGTGGCCGCGGCAGCCGCACCAGCCACCATGAATAAGGCAGCTGGCGGGGACGAGCTCACAGAACTCTTCGGTCGAGTCCCGGACCTTCTGCAGGCGGCCAACTTCAGCGGCAACGCGTCGCTGCAGCTCCAGGACTTGTGGTGGGAGCTAGGGCTGGAGTTGCCGGACGGCGCGGCGCCGGGGCACCCCCCGAGCGGCGGCGGGGCGGATAGCGCGGACCCCGAGGCCCGGGTGCGCATCCTCGTCAGCGTGGTGTACTGGGTAGTTTGCGCGCTGGGGCTGACCGGCAACCTGCTAGTGCTCTACCTGATGAAGAGCAAGCAGGGCTGGCGCAAGTCCTCCATCAACCTCTTCGTCACCAACCTGGCGCTGACGGACTTCCAGTTCGTGCTCACTCTGCCCTTCTGGGCCCTGGAAAACGCCCTTGACTTCAAATGGCCCTTCGGCAAGGCCATGTGTAAGATCGTATCCATAGTGACGTCCATGAACATGTATGCCAGCGTTTTCTTTCTCACCTCCATGAGCGTGGCGCGCTACCACTCGGTGGCCTCGGCCCTTAAGAGCCACCGGACCCGAGGGTACGGCCGGGGGGACTGCTGCGGCCGGAGCCTGGGGGACAGCTGCTGCTTCTCCGTCAAAGCACTGTGCGCGATGATCTGGGCCTCCGCCGCGCTGGCCTCGCTGCCCAACGCCGTCTTCTCCACCACGGTCAAGGTGATGGGGGACGAGCTGTGCCTGATGCGCTTCCCCGACAGGTTGCTTGGCCGCGACAGGCAGTTCTGGCTGGGCCTCTACCACTTGCAGAAGGTGCTGCTGGGCTTCGTGCTGCCTCTAGGCATCATCAGCTTGTGCTACCTGCTGCTGGTGCGCTTCATCTCCGACCACCGCGTGGCAGGGGCCGAAGGAGGAGCCTCAGCGGCCGGGGGAGGCCTGGCCGGAGCCAGCGCTCGGAGACGCTCCAAGGTCACCAAATCAGTGACCATCGTGGTCCTGTCCTTCTTCTTGTGTTGGCTGCCCAACCAGGCGCTCACCACCTGGAGCATCCTCATCAAGTTCAACGCGGTGCCCTTCAGCCAAGAGTACTTCCTGTGCCAGGTGTACGCGTTCCCGGTGAGCGTGTGCCTGGCGCACTCCAACAGCTGTCTCAATCCCATCCTCTACTGCCTCGTACGCCGCGAGTTCCGCAAAGCGCTCAAGAACCTACTGTGGCGCATCGCGTCGCCTTCTCTCACCAGCATGCGCCCTTTCACCGCCACCACCAAGCCCGAGCCGGAGGACCAGGGACTGCAGGCCCTGGCGCCTCTCCACCAAGCCGCGGAGCCCGACCTGCTCTACTACCCGCCTGGCGTGGTGGTCTACAGCGGCGGGCGCTACGACCTGCTGCCCAGCAGTTCGGTCTACTGACGCGGGCCGAAGCCCAGCGTGCGCGCGAACTACAGAGCGGGTGAAGGGATGCAAGGGGGACCTCCGGATCAAGAGTTTAGGGGGAGGAGGTTGGAGAGGAGCACAAAGGAGCAGCCTAAGAAGAGGTTGGGGACCTCCTCCGGAGAGGGGAGGCTGCGAACCCAGGTGGAGAGACGAAGCTGGCAAAGGGGCCGAGCTCAGCCTTACAGGCCCCAGCCATCAGCCTCCGTTCCCCTTCTCTCTACACGCACACCCTTCCTCCTCTTAGGCTATGTAGTATAGGCTGGGCAGTGTAGGACGCCCAGGAGGAGAAAGGCATCTGGAATGTAGAGCAATTCGGGGGAGAGGAAGTGGCCTCAGCCAAATGGTGCGCAGACAGTTGAGCGCATGTATGACAGAAACTTTTTTTTGGCAGCTCTTGAGAAAGTCCTCTAGGTGCACGCAGCCGGGGGAGCCACCCTCAAAACCTTTGCGCCCTGGTTCTGGGACAGCCGGGGCGCGAAGGTCTGATCTGCTGCTTGGCTGCGGGCAGGCCTAAAGTATGGGACCCGGAAACTTTTTCGGAGTTGAAAGAAAGAAGTGACAATCTTGTTCCGCCCGCAGGAGAAATGCACCGAGAGAGAGCCACCTCCCCTGAGGCGTATGGTTTGGGTCGGGAAGAGTGCGCACACCTGGAGCCGGACTGGGACTCTGCACCGCTCAAGGGTCGCCGGAACCAAAACGCTCGCGTGCACTAGAAGAGCTCTTTGCCAGGGAGTGGCTTCCCTGCGAGAGCGAGCGGACTCAGTGAGTTTACAGAGGCTGAAGAGAGAGACTTCTTCAGGCTGCTGCTGCTACTAAGTCGCTTCAGTCGTGTCCGACTCTGGGCGACCCCATAGAGGGAAGCCCACCAGGCTCCCCCGTCCCTGGGATTCTCAAGGAAAGGGGGGCGGGGCACGTGCTCTCTTGGTACTCCAACAGCAGGAGAGTGCGCCTGCGCTGGAAGCCGGGCGTCTGGATTCCCTTGAGAGCCCTGCGGGTGCCTGGAGACACTGTGTCCGCTCGGGTCCATGCATTGCAGGTGAGCTGTGCCCAGGAGCAATTTGAACAGGTCTAAGGAGACACGGCACTGGGAGTAGAGACTTTTCTGCAGCCTCACCCTCTCACTCTTTGGGAATCGGAATGCGTGTTTGATTGAGGCTATAGAACAGCAAGTAGAGGAATGACTCGGCCGCGTTTTTTGTAGGCTTAGATAGAAGATTAAGAGATGCTGTCGAAGCATGGTTCCTGAAAACCAAATTCCCGGAAGCTGGAGTCTGACCGTTCCAGAGGAGTTGTGGGGTAGGAAGCGGAATGGGAGACTCAAGTAAACTCTGTGCTGAAGGGGAAAGAGTAGCGAGAGTCTGTTCCGGGTGAATTACCAGGATTTCAGGTGTGGGGTTTCTTATTGCTCACACCACTGAGGAGAGAAGGCAAGAATCAGAATTCCCATAGGACTCTACCTTAACCAAGTTCCATTCATTCTAAAGAGTGCTCAGCACGTTGACATACATGATGAATTTTTCCATAACCCCCAGTCTAACGGGACCTTCTGAAGGGTGACACTTTCTCATGACAATTCTGTTCTGGTCACAGCAGTATAGTCCTTCTTGAAGCTGCTCAGAGGGCGGGATGGAATGATCTACCCATCCAGCTGCCAGTTTTGACAGAGGTGCTTCTGTTTTTCTCTTTTGCGACCTAGTTTGAGATCACAAACAGGCAATGTGGGCACCTACTGGTGTGCTTATTTTCATAGCATAAATCATCATGTCTGCGTCTATAGCCTCTTGAACCATAAATTACTTTGTGATTTTGTTGGAAATTCCCAGGATTGTCTGAGATTTAAGGTTCAAAATGTGAACTCCACAGCTCCAGCGTTCCTATCCTGCTTTCTGTAACACACACAGTGCAAAAATTAAGACCCTGCCACAAACACAAAAGCTGCTTGACTTCCCCATTCCTGAGCAGCCTTGAAGAAGGTAGCTTTTTTAGAAAACAGAATAATGCTTTTGTTTTAAAGTAGTCAAATTAGCCTCTCTTTGCCATTTAGGATGAAAACTTATTGATACTGATATTGAGAACCAATGGGCTAATAAACATTGAACTATAATCCCAAGTCTCCAAAATATAAATGAACAAGTAAACACCTACAAAGAACAAATAGTAGCATGGTAGTGTATCTCTGTGTTACACTGATATTAGACACTTACTGAGATATTCTCTTTATTAAGCAACTTGCTGGTTTGAATTTGACAATAAACAATGTGTGGGTTGCCCAAGGTTTTTAGGAAAGTATGTTGAAGGGTGTACTTCTGGTATGATGGGTATCAGAAAAACAGAAGGGGTGGGGGCAAGGATTTCAGGAAAGAACTCTATGAAAAGGGTCACCTTGTCACCCCCACCCACATCTGTGGACTTCTAAGAACATGGCTAGAGGGAGCCAAGACCAAAACTCCTATCTACACAAGGACAAAAGCATCAACAAGGAAATGGTCAAATCCAGTTGAGATCATCAAATTATTATTATTTTTTGAATGCTTGTTGTGTGCCTAGCTCTGTGTTGAGTGTTGGGGTTATGTACACATTCCTGACATTTAGAAGGGGACAGTACCATGTACATGAGGCAAATGAGTCATGGGATAGTGAGTTAAATGCCATGTTGTTGCTGTTTAATCACTAAGTTGTGTCGGACTCTTTTTGATCCCATGAACTGCAGCACTCCAGGCCTCCGTGATCTTCAGTATCTCCCTGAGTTTGCTCAAACTTATGTCCATTGATTCAGCGATGCCATCCAACCATTTCATCCTCTGTCACCCACTTCTCCTCCTGCCCTCAATCTTTCCCAGCATCAGGGTCTTTTCCAATGAGTCAGCTCTTCACATCAAGTGGCCAAAGTATTGGAGCTTCAACATCAGTCCTTACAATGGATATGCAAGGTTGATTTCCTTTAGGATTGATTGGTTTGATCTCCTTGCTTTTGAATATCATAGTAAGAGCTAAAAGGAAGTGCTGTTTATAGGAATACAGGGATGGAGAACTTGATTCTGTTGGGGAATCAGAGACTTCCTGGCCAAAGCAGTATTTGAGATGGACCTACAAATATGGGCTTCTCTTGTGGCTCAGCTGGTAAAGAATCTTCCTGCAGTGTGGGAGACCTGGCTTTGATCCCTGGGTTGGGAAGATCCCCTGGAGAAGGGAAAGGCTACCCACTCCAATATTCTAGCCTGGAGAATTTCATGCACTGTATATAGTCCACGGGGTGGCAAAGAGTTGGACATAACTGAGCTACATTCACTTTCACTTCACTTTCTTAGGAATATGAGTACAATTTAGATGGGCAATCTGGCAATTGAGACAGAGAGTAGGTGCATAGCTAGGGCATTTGAAGCTGAGGAAATTTAGTGATCAAAGGCTTTGAGGTTGAAGGGCAAGGTGCATGGAGGGAGAAGCAAAGCAGTGTGGCCTCCCTTTCTTCTAAAGGATTTACTGGGATTTCTAGGAAGAATGTAAATGTCCCTGCACTTGCTTTATTTGTCTGGGAACAGGACAATTTTGTCCCAGAGTGGGTATGTCATTGGTATACTAAGAACAAGTACTTAAGTTCCCAAAGGTGGTTAAGAGAGTGTGAAAGTCGCTCAGTTGTGTCCAACTCTTTGCAACCCCATGGACTATACAGTCCACGGAATGCTCCAGGACAGAACACTGGAGTGAGAACCTTTCCCTTCTCCAAGAGGTTTCCCAACCCAGGGATCGAACCTGTGTCTCCCACATTGTAGGTGGATTCTTTACCAGCTGAGCTACCAGGGAAGCCGCAGATTAAAAGCCTTTAAGGTGGTTAAAGGCTTTTAAAATTGGATTCTATCTGCTCATTCAAATGTCAATGAAGTTGAGTTCAAGGAGTAAAGTATTACTTAAGTGTGAGTGTGAGTGTGTGTGTGTGTGTGAGAGAGAGAGAGAGAGTCTGTGTGCTCTAGCTCCCTTTTCCATCCTGTAGCCCACCCAGTGTTCCATCTGAAAAGAGCTTCACTTGTAATGAAGACCATGCCCTGTGGTTGGCCACAGATGACTTTTGACTTCCTTGGGGGTCCAGGGAAGATGACTATCAGTTTCAGGCCACCCTTCCAGCCCACCCAGTCATTCATTTTAAAATCTTTACTCAGCAGAGCAGTGCTTGGAGAAATGATCAGAAGATACACTTTGAACTCAGCAAATAATTCCATTTCCAAATGTTGCAGAGATCAAGAACAGGCAGGTGAGGCAGGAGAGGTGGCTGGATGCTGTTTCTTTCTTAAGGCTGTGTGCTGTGTCATGTGGAAAAAGCTTCCCTGGTGGCTCAGATGGTAAAGCATCTGCCTGCAATGTGGGAGACCCAGGTTTGATCCCTGGGTCGGGAAGATACCCTGGGGAAGGAAATGACAACCAACTCCAGTATTCTTCCCTGGAAAATCCCATGGGCAAAGGAGTCTGGCAAGATACAGTCCATGGGGTCGCAAAGAATCTGACACCACTGAGCGACTTCACTTTCACTTTCATTCCAATAGGTGGCGCCAGTGGTAAAGAATCCGCCTACCAATCCGGGAGACGCAAAAGACATGGGGTTCGATCCCTGAGTGTGGAATATCCCCTGCAGGAACGCATGGCAACCACTCCAGTATCCTTGCCTAGAGAATCCCATGGACAGAGGAGCCTGGTGGGCTACAGTCCATGGGGTCACAAAGAGTTGGGTACAACTGAAGCAACAGCACACACACACACACACACACACACACACACACACACACACACACACTGATAGAAGGCAGGGGGCCTGGACTGGACAGAAAATAAGTGCCATGTGCACAGGAGGGAGGCAAGGCTCAGAGGCTGATCAGTGGAGCCACAGCACACTGAGGTCTGAGAAGAAAGCTCAGCTCAGTCTGGAAAAATTAATCTGGAGAAAATGGGATAAACTGTGGGAACCCAGAGAACCTGGTGCTGAATAAGGAAGCTGTGTGTGTTCCGCAGGTGGCAAGTGTGGGCAGGGAAAGGAAGGATTGACCACTTTGGTGCAAGGCTTGCCCTCCTTCCCCTCCTGCCCCACCCTACACAACCAGAAGAGCTCAGATCCACAGGGGTACCCCAGAAATACCACCCCACACCCTAGCACTGCCCCTGCCACAACCCAAGAGCAGCAGAGATCAGGCTCTTAAAAGGGAGGCAACCAAGAGAACTGCAGCCTGGAGCCATAGACCTGGGCAGCCAGGACCCCCAGCCCAGGTCTGATACTAGAGAGTGCTGCTCAATCCTCCACTCCCACCTGTACCCCTTCCCACATAGCAAGGAATCCATGGAGCTGCCTGGAGCCTGAGCCCTGCACCTCCACTCCCTAGACTATGCTTCGGTATGCAAGATGTCAAATTCCCCATCTAAATGGCTCTGAGTCTCTAAGGGCTTCGTGGGTCCTTTCCTCTTGAAGGTGGAAGACACCGCTGAGTCTGTACACCCTTAGGTGTGAAGGGAGGCTGAGGGTGACTGTTTGCAGATGTGGTAAAGGGTGGGGAGTTGGGAAGGCTATGGACGTGCAGGTGTCAAGGTCCCCACAGGGGCCCTCACTGTGCTGGACTGGGATAAGGGTGGGAAAGGGGGGATGGGCCTTCATCAGCAGTCTCTTCCCCAGGCCCTGCAAATGCAAACGCTAGGAGTGGACCTGCACCCCTCATTCCCCAAGAGGTTTTGTGAAAGGGAACCCAAAGAACCCCCGAGCACAGTTCTCCTTTGCAGCACCCCTTCCCCAAGTGAGCCTACACGGCAGGCTCCTGGCCATGCTACCGAACCGTCCGTTCTGCCACGCACCAGGAAGCCAGAAGACAGCCTGAGTCCTGTGTCCTTGTTCTCAAAGCAGCTCATTTCATGTCTCCAAATTCCCTTCCAGCATGGGAGGTCTCTGTAATCTAGAAATTCACCTGAGGCAGTGATTACACAACCAGCTCTAAGATGAGGCAGGAGAAGGAACCACATAACATGTTTTCACTTGGAGAAACATGTGGGCAAATCATTCTGCACCATTCAGGCGCATCTGGAATTATATAGAAAACACTCATGAAGGACAGGTGATGGGGAGATCTAGACCTGAGGAAGCAGGACGGTGAGCCTTTAAAAAATACTTAACGATGGCCGTCATGTATCAAGTGCAGACCATCGGCCAGCCTCCAGGCCAAGTGCTGCTCTTATAGGAAACAGCAGAGCCCAAGTGCCTGTGTTCAAAGCCCAGCTCTGCCACTTCGGAGCTGTGTAGCTTCAGATGAGAACTATAAACCTCTCTGCCTCTGTTTCCTCATCTAGAAAATGGAGATCAGTAGCAGCAGCTTCTCCCAAGATTGCTGTGTTAACATGGGTAAAATGCTGAGAATGGTGGTAAGCACTCTGTAAGGCTTAGGTATTACAAATGGTCACCACTCTCTGGGGTAGGAAGTATTGGGTGGGTCATAAAGTTCCCTTGGCTTTTTCCATAAGATGTTACAGAAATCTCCAACGAACTTTTTGGCTAACTCAATATCACCCCAAATGTACAGATGAACAAGTGCAGCTTTTGAGGTTCTGTAGTTTGCTGGGGAGCAAAAAAGCCAGGATCCCAAACCAGCCCGGCTCTAAAGCTCACGATCTTTCTGTCAAACCGTGCTGCCATCATGAACTTCAAGGGGTACGACTGAGAAATGCTGCTTCACTTGGAGAAGAGAGGATCACAGGAGAAACGGGAGGCAGTTATTTGAAAGGCTTCCAGTAGGACTCCAGGGGCTGGAACAAAAGTGCAGGCTAGAGAGAAAGATTTTTACTATATCAATTAGATGAGCTGTTTCCAAGTGGGAAATCTTCCAGCACGAGATGTTCAAGCAGACTTGTAGGGATAGTATAAATTAACATGAATGAATTATGAGCGAGTTAAATATGAATTGAATATGAATGAATTAATATCTCAAATCACCAGCCTTATTTTGCATAGTGATGCATTGGATGAAAAATAGAACCTTCCTGACGATATATGGACCCCTAGCTAAAAAATTAAAATTAAAAAATCACATCACAGGATAAATTCCAGCATCACAAGTGTGTGTTAGTCAGCGGCTCAGGTTTTATCAAGGCCTAAAATGCCCTGTGGAAAACAGACCCTGCCTCCCCATTCCACTGCAGTGACTCGGAGAAAGTTGCAAGGAGGTGCTGTCATCCATACTTGCCCTTTGCCACCAGTGAATGGGGGCATGACCCAGTCTCTCCTAAGACAAGTCGTGCTTGAAATACTGAGACTGATGTGGACAGAGCTGGCTGGGAATAAGGGGTAGTTACGCACAGAGTCGGACACGACTGAAGCGACTTAGCAGCAGCAGCAGCAGCAGCAACTGTAGTTGAAGTCAAAACACGTGGCATCCAAAGGGCAGATACAAAAAACGCAGAGCTAGATAAACATTGATTTCGTGCTGCGTGCACCACTGTGTCTAAGGTTAGGGACCATGTCTCTTTATTGACCTAATCCACATATCTAACAAAGAGAGCCACAAAGCAACAGCCGATCAATGCCACCGCAGAGGCTGTGATCACCACGACGACGACGCTGCCAGCTGTGTTGACCAGAAGGCCCAGGCCACTTCCGACCAGGATCTGAGCCAGCTGCACCATGCATGTGAGGGCAGCGCAGTCCAGGCCCTGCCCTCTGCCGCTGCCATCCGGGTACCCACCCAGGGCCCGTTGCTTCTGCAAGGCAAGAACAGGGACAGCATTCGATCTATGCCAGCTGTTCCATAGGGCAGAGTCAGCAAGCAAACTTTTTCTTTAGAAAGCCAGATAACAGACACTTGCAGCTGTGGTTACGAACACACGACTCTGCCGTTGCAGTGCCAAAGTAGTCACGGCACACAAACAAGTTCCAACACAACCTTAGGACACTGCTATTTGATTCAAGCTCCACCCCCTGCCTTTTCCCCCTACCTGCCACTAAATCTTGAATATTAACTATGGGAGTTAAATGATTAAGAACACAAAATTCTCTCTTCCTAAGCATTCAATAAATACAGTGGATTAGAAACAATAAATATCCCTTTTCATCCCTTCCTTAGAGCTGAAAGTTCAAACACTTTCAGGAGGATGTTGAATCACAGATATATGTTAGGAGAGGCAACATAAAAAGGCAATTAAACCTTTTAAAATACGGTTATTGTTTGGTTAGTAGATTAATGTTTGATTACTATTTGACATTTGGTCTGAACTGGCTGATAGCATTGTCATTTATCAGGTATCATATACGTGCTAGGGCTTGAGCAAGGCTCTTTCACTTACATTATTTCTTTCATGCTTACCACCTTTCCAGAGGCACATGGTGCCACCAGGGAAGCCACAAAGTGTTAGCCCCTCAGTCACGTCCGGTTCTTTGTGACCCCATGGACTGCAGCTGGCCAGGCTCCTCTGTCCATGAGGATTCTCCAGGCAAGAATATTGGAGTGGGTAGCCATTCCCTTCTCCAGGGGATCTTCCTGACTCAGGGATTGAACCCCAGGAACCTTCATTGCAGGTAGACTTTTTTTTTTCTTTTACCATCTGAGCCATCAGGGAGGCCCATATTATTATCATTAACCTCATAATAACAATAATACAATACTACTGCCTACCATTTGTTGAGTCTTTGCAAGGTGCCAGGTAGGCATTATGCTAAGCAGATTACCTATACTATCTCATTTCATTTAATTTTCCAACTATTCTATAAGGTGGGTGTATCATTCCCATTTGATTAGAAAACTAAGGCTCTATGAGTCTTAAAGATAATTCCTACACTACTAAATTTAAAAAAAATCATTGTGCAGGAAAATGCATAGTATCCTTTGAATAAGAAAAGGAAAATGAGAAAATGCAATTCATAATCGCTGGATTTTCATTCAAAAATACTAAAAAGATAGACAAAAATCTAAAGAAAGTGGTTACATGTAGGGGCCTGGGGTAGGGGGTAGGGGAAATANGGGGGCAGGGGAAATAGGGAAAGAGTGAGGGGAGAGGGAGGCAGTGCCATTTGATTCACACTTGCATATCACTGTGGCTGCTGAACCACGTCATTGTACTTCCCATCTAAAAATGAACTCATTTTGAGTGACACTTAGTAAATAAGTGGACAAGATCTCTGGGCTTCCCTGGTGAAGAATCTGTCTATAACGCAAGAGACCCAGGTTCGATCCCTGAGTCAGGAAGATCCCCTGGAAAAGGGAATGGCAACCCACTCCAGTATTCCTGCCTGGAGAATTCCATGGACAGAGAAGCCTGGCAGGCTACAGTTTATGGGGTCACAAAGAATTGGATACAACTGAGTGACTATTTTTTCCACTTTATGATTCCCCAGCGTCCCATAGCTGCCAAACGGGGGAGGCACGATTTGAATCCAGATTCTTCTGCATCCATAGCCTCTGTGTTTGGGGCCTAGTATCATACAGCTCTGTCTTGGAGGGGAGGTTCTCAATGCCAGTGTATCTCTAGCAGCTAAGTGCCTGCCATGCGTTGAAACATTAGTGACGATGTCTGCCAGGAGTAAGGACAGCTACAACTCTTGTTTAAAGGTTTTAACGCCTAGTGCAACCCTGCAGCACTGTGCTTGCCAGATCAAATGATGAAAACGCAGGCCAGTGTTCTAGTCACATGGACATGTGTTCAGCGTTTTTGCAGTTTCCTACTGGGATGGATAAGCTAATAGTTCTCTTTAGCTTTTACTGTTGAGGAAACGTAAGCCTATTTTCAGGGGGAAAGGTGCATATTTTGATAAGAAAACGTGGTAATTTTAGAGCAGAAATACCCAACCTAATGCTTTTTTAAAAAAATCCAACCCAAACTCCCAGCCACATGGAGTCTTGCCCTCTGGCTTGAATTTCCAGATGGAAATGGAGATGAGGCGGGCCTTCCTTGAGGCAGCTAGGGAGTTAACCAGCTGCCACCAGCTTTCCTCCTTGCACACAGGGCATGACTTCCTAAAACCCCATTTCCAAGGAAAACATTGCTCAACCAGTAACTCCCAGAAATGGCACCGGGCCTCTGTCGTGGTTGAGGGCCGGGGCCCTCACTATGGCACCCAGAAACGGCTGCAGGTGCATGGCATGGGCCATAAGCCCAGAGTTTCCCCTCCTTTGTCTCTGTGTGATTGTGGGCTGGCTTCTCAGCATTACCAACTCGCCCTTTTCCAACCTGACAAATGGGAGTAATGGTGCCTGTCTGACTGCTCCCAAGTGCACTGGGCTTCAGAGTAAGGAGGAAAGGGTGGGCTGGGAACATGGTCATGCCCTGGCCAAGCCATCATAGCATCTGGCTGGACGTTTTAGTGCTGCAGTTTCGAGAACCCCTATTTTCCAGCTCTGCTCTACACTTTCCCACCAAGTCCCCCCGCCTTCAGGTGGCTCCAGACGTCATTCGGCACTGCGGTTCGACCACGCACCTGCTCCTCATGGTGATACACAGCGATGAGGGTAAAGGGTACCGTGTACAGGGTGCTGGACATCACGCCAAATAAGGTGCACATGGCCAGGGTGGAGTAGACATTCGGGAAGAGCCCGATGAATCCTGTGCCCAAGCCAAACAGCAAATACCCCATAAAGTAAAGACCCTTTAATCCGATGCAGGGAACCAAAACTTTCTGAAAGTCTGTGGGGAGAAGAGAGGGAGAAATTATAGCTGGCAGTGCCTCACAACATCTCATAATTTCAGACAACCTTTGCTTCTGAAGATTCACTTTTGTTTTTTTAAATCTTTCCTTTGATATTGAGTCAGGAACAAAAGAACCCCCTTATCTATGCTTGAAGACAGCTGGTTTTGGGAATCAGCTTTGAATCCTTTGCCTAAAGGAGAGCTGGAGATTGCCTTCCTGGGTTGATTTTCTTTTCTGCAGGGAAGGACCAGGGACTGTGTAGTGGGCAGCTGTATATAGCAACAAGACACAGAAGAGATGATTGAAAAGCCCACCTTTGTTTTGGGACCCTGGGGCTGCAGGACATGCAAGAAAAGTGCAGTTCTTTCTAATTCACAGGGATCTATCCCAGCAGGACCAAAATGACAATCCAGGTCTATCTTGACCCAAAGTCAGGTTGGAGGAAATGAACATAACCAGAGTTTATGGAATAAGCTGAGTCATTCCGTTTTTCCACCCCACCCAAATGCTGTCTCCACAACCTGAGAACCAGCTAAAGAAGGTACATCACCTGCAGACACTGGCCCTGACATACCAGCCCTTCCCAGTCCAGTCAGGGGACCCTGCTGTGCCAGGCACCTCCCCATTGTTGGCACCCTCATACTCTGGACAAGCTCTATAACTTCTCCAAAACCTCAGCTTCTTGATCAGAAAAATGGAACTAGTAAAATCCTTGCTGGTGGTTATTACTAGGATCAAATGAAATAAAACAGCTGTGAAATCCCCCAGCCAAATGCCAAGCACACAGAAGACATCAAGTTAACACTGGCTATCATAATTCCAAAAACACAGACTTTGCTGAATATGGTTGACTTTCCACTGGGGTCTCCTTGAAGCAGGTAAACTTGGCTTGCTCATAAAAGACTCATGGTAGAGCTCATTCTTTAAAACTGAAAATTTTGCTTTAAAATATTTTCTATGTTTTTCACCACAGTAGGGAAGATCCCTAAGAGTATTTTATCTTCCTTTTTTAATCATTTATTTTAATCCATAGTTTTATCTTTCCTCTGCCCCATGCTGCTAGATGTACCCAGGAGATAGATAAATGATAGAAGCTAGAAATGTGCCTACTTAAGAGTGAAATTTCCCATATCTTTTCAAATAATTATTGGATTTACATTGCATAGACGAGAAACCTCATCTGTATTCCATTTGTATTATTGTTATATTAATTATGCATTAAATATGTGATGAGAAAGTTGCTCAGTAATGTCTGACTCTTTGCAACCCCATGGACTATACAGACCATGGAATTCTCCAGGCCAGAATACTAGAGTGGGTGGCCTTTCCCTTCTCCAGGGGATCTTCCCAATCCAGGAATCGAACCCAGGTCTCCCTCATTGCAGGTGGATTCTTTACCAGCTGAGTCACAACAGATGCCCAAGAATACCTGAGTGGTAGGCCACCCCTTCTCCAGTGAATCTTCCCGACCAAGGAATTGAACCAGGGTCTCCTGCATTGCAGGGAATTAAATTTGTATCTATTATGTATTACATTGGTATCACTTTGGAATTCTGAAAATGTTAAAGGAACAACATTGCTTCCTCTATTAAATTCATGCCATGCTTGGAGGGGTGTTGTCAAGGCTGAGAATAAAAGCAGTATAAATCTAGTTTGCTTAATCATTATGCAGAAAATAGAATATAAGTTGTCTCAGTACCTGAAAGATACCATCAATATTCATTAGGTAAATGCTCTCACCAAGTAGATGGGCCAACCAGGAAGAAGGCAAAAGGTGATAAAAAGATATCGGGAAACATAACTAACCTCACTACAAAGCCTGAAAATCTGGCAAAGAATGCTTTATTTATGAAGCGAAATCAATAACTGTCAGCCAAGCTGACTTGCCCTATGCTGTTTCTGATACTATATAACATTGTGCCTCTCCTTAGGGTTGGAGAGAAATGATTGATTTAGGCCCCAGCTTTGAATAGTAGTCTATGCTATGAACAATTGGCTATATTTCAGTACTCGGTGTGGCTATACTCATCGATCTAAGTGTACCTGCTGTGTAAAAGGAGCTTGAAAACAGTCCTTTATCACCATCCCGCATCTCTTACCTCCACAGCCAGACTGCCCTACCAAAGTCCCTCTGGATAGACATTCTGAGTCATCAACCTGGTGTAATGTGATGAGTCCAAAATCCAGGGTTATCTAGTGCACTCTGGAATTGTGGCAAATGACTGATTCTGCCCAGAGTGGGTTAGAGTGCAGAGGCAAAGACTTGAGAGATGGCACAAACAGGGGCATACTGGAGTTGGGTCTGGCTGGGTAGGGAGGGAGAAACAGCAGCTCAGGCAGAAGAAATCAAATATAAACACACAGACATGAGACCAGCCGGGAAGTAGGTCATTGGGAGAGTTCCTGCTTGGGAGTAACTAAGGTCCAAGGATGAGCCAGGCCAGATTTTGAGTCCTGGAGTACCAAGGTCAGGACCTCCACTCTATCTTATGGGAGCCCCTGAAGATCTTTAGGCAGGGCTGGTTGGTATTTTATAAAGAACATTTTAGTTCTAACTCACCATCTTAGGAATATCACAGGTTTATACATTAATATAACTTTCAAAAACTATTAAAATAGGAGGGATTCTTGTATAGAGAGATTTTAAGTAGAAAGGTCCTAAAAAAATAACATGCTCTTGAATTTTCAAAAGCCATGAAATTCATGTAAGAACTCAACCTAGATAATGGAAGGGTCCCTGGGAGGGATTCTTTGAGGAAAACAAGTTAAAATTGACATAAAATTAAAAGTCTAACGACTTTTAGAAAAATATTTTCCTCTTAAAAGAATGAGGATTGTAGTAAATAGTTGCCCTACATCTTGAAAGCACAAAGTGAGATGAATAAGTTATTAAATACTTTCAGGAATTGAGCTGCATACGTTGCTTGTATATTTTTGAGATTAGTTGTTTGTCAGTTGCTTCATTTGCTATTATTTTCTCCCATTCAGAAGGCTGTCTTTTCACTTTGCTTACATTTTCCTTTGTTGTGCAGAAGCTTTTAATTTTGATTAGATCCCATTTGTTTATTTTTGCTTTAATTTCCAGAATTCTGGGGGGTGGATCATAGAGNTTTTATAGTTTCTGGTCTTACATTTAGATCTTTAATCCATTTTGAGTTTATTTTTGTGTGTGGTGTTAGAAAGTGGTCTAGTTTCATTCTTTTACAAGTTGTTGACCAATTTTCCCAGCACCACTTGTTAAAGAGATTGTCTTTACTCCATTGTATATTTTTGCCAGAACATGGAAACAACCTAGATGTTCATCAGCAGATGAATGGANTTCATGTTTGGGAACGCATGTACACTCGTGGTGAATTCATGTCAATGTTTGGCAAAACCAATACAGTATTGTAAAGTAAACTAAAGTTAAAATAAAAATTAAAAAAAAAAAGAAAAAAAAATACTTTCAGTCTAATGTTTCCTGATTCTAGGTATTTGAAATTGTCTTCCTGCAGTTTTTTTTTCTTCTTCTTCTTCTTAATTTGTACACTCTCGACCCAAGGATCAAACCTGTCTCTCTTACTTCTCCTGCACTTGCAGGCGAGTTCATTACCATTAGCGCCATGTGGGAAGCCCAAGGTGGGCAAAGGGCTTCCCTGGTGGCTCAGTGGTAAAGAACCTGCCTGACAATGCAGGAGATGCAGTTTCAATCACTGGATTGGGAAGATCTCTTGAAGAAGGAAATGGCAACCCACTCCAGTTTTCTTGGCCTGAGAAATCCCATGGGCAGAGGAACCTGGACGCAGTCCAAGGATTTGTAGAGTCAGACATGGCTCAGCAACTAAACAACAAGGGGGGAAAAGGGTTTTGCTAAGGAAATGTAAGCTTCAAGCTACCACTATTTGGTTACCATAAATTTTAAAATAATAAATTCTATGGTTTTATGATTATGGGGTTCATGGATAGGCTTATATTAGGTCCCCTTTCCCCAGTTGTGCTATACTTTAAAGAGATTTTCTTGATCTCAAAACAGGTTTTCAGCTGTGTTTTAGCTGGGCAAAGGGCTAAATGGCAGGCTAGGGGACATTGTGTACATTCACTTTCTTCCCCAACAAGAAGCACACTTCAGTGACAGCATGATGCCCCTGGGAATGGTACCACGGACTGTCCTCCATTTCCTCCCCTGCCTCCACCTGGGCCATAACCCTGCTGTCCCCTGGGGCTGTCCGAAGCCTGGACCTCTGCCCTGCGGATCAGCTATTTTTCCCACAATACGGAAGAAGCTTCCAAATTTCCACTCCAAATGAGGGACCTGCATACATTTTAAAGGCCTGAGTTTTCATTTAACTCAATGTGTACAGCACTTGGAGATTTCCATACAAATTAGCAAGCACAAAATGAGCCTGTGTGATGCCCTAAAATTAGAGGACATCCATTTGGACATAGTTAAATCCAATCTCAGAAATCCCTTTGAATACAGTGTCCCCATAGATAAATTTAGCCAAAGTTGGAGGTGGGGGGGTGAAGTTAATAGATCCCATGGAAAGCTGATGCCTGAGAAGAAAAGCTGTCCTCAATCTAGAAAGGGCTCCTATAACATACCACCCTACTGATCGGAGCTAAAGTTATTTTATATGTTACTTTTGTCACTTTTCATATTAACCATCCCTCCTATTTTCTGTCTAGATTGATAAGTGTATCTATGAAACCCCATGGTGATCTCACTGCAGCAAAACCCAGACCTGCTGTTAATCAATCATCTTGGCTGTGACGATCCTGCACGCATACAATATTTTACCATGTCGTTTCCAAGGTTTCCTCTTATTTCCCAAAGTGTCTTGATCAGGAGCGCCCTGATTCCAAGTACAAAGTAATTGCTGTGGAGAATGGTACCCAGGATTCATTGGGAAAAGGCTACTTGATGTGGTCTCTTCTAAGGGAAAAGGTTTTTCCTGATCTCCATATATATACCAAAAATAAAATCCAAGATTTTGCTAGACCAGAATCCTTAGAAGACACCCTCAAGAGGAGGAGGCTTACTTACAAGAATAAAGTGAGGAGAACATAGAGTTGATGCACAAGCCCCAGCATCCAACCTCAACCCCTCTTTGGTAGATGAGGAACTCTGTGGAGTTGTGGGCACCGTAGGGATCCCCGTGGTACACGATCTGCAAGAAAGATTTGGGGCCGCTGAGTTCCCAGTGCCGGTTGGTAAGGACCCCTTCTCATGTGCTCTGTGTCTCTTCCCCTTGCTGGGGGCACAGACCTCATACCCCCATGACTGTGGCACCCGAAAGGTGCCTCTCACACCTCTACTCAAGGACCCTCAGGAGGACTTAATGCCTACTGCCTCCAATCTAAACAACATCCTTCAAATGTTGAGCATCCCTCCTCCTGTCTAACATCTGGCTCCACCGGACTTAGGCAACCCTGTCACCCCTATTCTGGTACAGCCAACAGGCTTCAGACTCATCTCCACACATGCCAGTCCTGTCTCCAACCGGAATGTTTCCTCCCCGTCCCCTCCCTCTCCAATTCCTACTCACCCTTCAAGACCCAAATCACACTGCCCCTCCTTTATTAAGCCTGCTGTGACCACTACCGCTCACGTCAAATTTTCCTTATTTGTTGTATTTGATCAAGCACTGGTCCCCTAGTATCCTCTAACTGTGCAGGGTGTAGAAACTTCCCTCTGGAACTTGTCTATAAGCCAGCCCCCTGAAGGTACTCTCTCTTCTGCTCTTACTGTGTCCATCCTAGAGGTCCTCAGAAGCTCCACGTGTGCTGCTGGAGTGACTGGTGTGTGAGACAAAGAGCGCGTGCAGACGCGTCTGTTACCTGGCCCATGAAGTCTGTGAAGAAGAGCATGTTGGACAGGAAGGCAGTCCATCCAATGAGGTGGCTGATGCAAAGGCAGCGGTAATGAGGGGGCATGCTCCTCAATGCCCTCAACAGTGACCTCAATGTCATTGTCCTCTGAGTCTGGAATAAAACATCAAACAGGTGCGACATTCAGTGTAGACACACAGCCCACCGTGGGAGCCAGCACACAGCCATGTTACATGTCTGTTAGTAGTCTATCACACAAGGTCACACTATCTGGGCACAGCGCCATGGTTTCCACGGAGTGTTCTCATAGGAGGTGTTTTGTTATGTATGTGCAGATACTTCACAGTTTCAGGCCAATATCAGGGCTTTGAGGACATAAGGGCGAAGGGACTAGAAATAGATTTGCTTTGAGCCAAGATGTAAGAGCCACCCATCAAACTTCCTATCTTTGAATGACAGAACCACTGTATAAGGATGAAGCTCATGGATTTAAGTGAGCCCCTAGATGGTTATAATTCTTAGATCTCTTGATTCTTAAAATCTGGTCATCCAAATTCCAAGATGCCCTCTATACTCTCTGTCTTCATGATTCTGTTCTATTCTATGGCAAAACGATTTTGCAGAAGTAACTAAGGTTACTAATCAGTTGGCTTCAAGTTAATGAACAGGGAGATTATCTGGGTGACCCTAATGAAATCACATCAACTGTTTAAAAACCACAGATTTTTCTCTGGCTGGGAGCAGAAGGGGAAGCCAGAAAGTCTCAAAGCACAAGAATTGCTGGGGTTTGAAGGTGAAGTGGGCCACAGGGAAGAACTTGAGTGTGACCTCCAGGAAATGACTGATGCCCGACCATCAGTTAGCAAGAAAACAAGAACCTCGACAACCACAAGAAGCCAGACTCTACTTGCGTGAGCTCAAAGCTGATTCTTCCCCATGCAAACCTCTGGATGAGAAGGCAGCTACCCCAACACCTTGATTTCAGCCTTGTGAGACCCTGAGCAGAGCACTTGACTGAGCCCACCCAGACTTCTGACCTACAAAACTCTGAGATTATAAATAGGTGTGGCTTTAAGCTGCTAAACCCAGCGGTCTTTTGTCATGCTGCAGTAGAAAATTACTACATCGAGCCAATCAGCTCCCTGCTCTGGGTCAGGTACCTCCTCCCGGTTTATTTCTCTGGATCCTGCCATCAGTCAACATGTGTACATGAGCCCTAAGTCTAGTCAGAAGTGAGAACACTGTAGAACATACGCATACACACAAAACTAGACACATGTGAAATGAATACATATGCCCCCCGCCAATTCTTTAACCTAGACTTAAATTATGTTAAAACCAGAGGCTATAATTTATTGGTGTCGGTAGCTTTGAGAGAATGAAAAAAAGTTGAACTATTGACACAACTGTTTTGAAGTAAAAGAAATAGCCTTTAATACCTTATCATATGAGAGAAGAAAAATATCTCAGGAATATTAAGAAATCAGCTGCCCTGAGACACTGAGACGTAAACATTAACCATGGCAGGGTGATGGGTCTTTCCTTCTGTCTGATTTCTATTTGTTCTGAATCTTGACATAATAAAATTGGATCTTAGCTAGTTTATTTACAAGACAGTCTCCCAAGATTTTTCCATTTTAACTATAAGAGAAAATTGTTTTATAACTCTTAATCTTCTATGATAATGCTTTTTACTCCTTTGATGCAGGAAATTATATTCACTCATCGTAGGGTTGTTGTACAAGTTGATTTTTTATTTCGTGGATTTTATAGTATTTAACCTAATGACCATGACTCCACTGACTTTTTATACTTACTCAGTATTTTTTAAAAATACATAGACATTACTATGGAGTAAGGGAAAAAATATTTTCTGCATGTAGAACATGGTATTTGTCTAAATAAATGGTGACCATAGCAGAAATCCAATGTAGAACTATTACTTTTTCCCTTGACTGCAGGAAGAAACAATTAACAGTATCAGTTCAGTTCAGTCCAGTCACTCAGTTGTGTCCGACTCTTTGCGACCCCATGAATCGCAGCAGACTGAGGAATAACAGCCTGATTTTCATATCTCAGACCAAGCAATTCATCTTTCTTTCCAAAAATTCAAAAATTTAAAAAGTGAATCTGACCAGCAAGTATTCAGCCTCATTTCAAATATTAATTTATGCTTTGGCCTTATATATAATTTCAGCCTGCTTTCATTGTTAACCTAATTTTTTTCCTTTCTCCCCCAAATAAATAAAAGCTTCAAAATTATGCCTTTCTGTAAAAGCTGTGAATATAAATACTCAGTCTTTCTGGATATTTTAACTCAGAATGAAAATTCAGCTAGCATCTTATTCGCTGACTCATCAGTTCCCTTAGTAAAGCCCTTACAATGATTTTGAGCTGTTGGGAGTTGTCTTACTGCATGCATTTGTCAACCGGAGATTGGGTAATGATGGATTTATAGATGAAAAATGAACAGAGCCATGAGGGGGAGACAGAGCTGCACAAAAGTACCCTCAGAAGGAGACTAAATGTTGAAGGGAGCAACTAATGGTGGGGAAGAAACAGAGATGTATATTTATGGTATCCAGTTTGAACAATGAAATAATTCAGGCCTCTTGCCATTAAAAAAGAATCCCAGTTCTCAAATTGCACAGCCACCTTCATTTTGGAAAGTAGTGACTTTGACAAACAAGAATAGGTAGGACCTGACTCTGTGGAGATGCCCACTGCTCAGCTGGAAGCTCCCCAGACGCACTATTGGAATAGCAGTCGGGTGCTTGACTTTGAGCCTAAGATATATTATTCTTTTTTTTTTTCCCTATGTAGTTTTTCTTTTATTTTTTTGGCACATAATAGAAGCATTCAGAGCCTACAGTGTTGTGCATGTGGCATATGCTGATAGAAGATAATTGTATTTGATGCATTTCTTCTCCTAATGGTGTAGAGGGTTTTATGCCTTTCAAAAGACTTCAACACATTTGATCCATTCAGTCATCACAACAGCCTCGGGGCAGACTGAAACAGCCTCTGTGACTCTCTGAGGGCCAGGCTATGCAAAGAGGGCAAAGAGGCAGGCATAATCTATCGTATCTACTTATCTTAATTAAACTCTGTCTGGTTTTATTCCTTTAACCCTGACATTATTTTTTCTTTATTTCAAAGTAATACTTGTCTATTACAGAAATGTTGAATACACTGAAGGGTTTAGAAAGGAAAATGAAGACCACCTGTTAGCCCACCACACAAAGACAATAATTTCAATGAGCATTTTGGGCGTATATCCTTTCTGTTTTTTCCTCTGTGTCTGCGTAGCTTTTCCCACAATCTCCATTGTGGCAAATTCTTCGTGGTTAAACACTCGGTTCTGCAAATGACCTCTGACGTCCTTGGCATCTCCATGATTGAATAAAGAGCATCTCTGACTAATGGTGAGATGATCTAGCCACACCGCATGTCCTAGAACTGCCCTCTGAACCTGCAACAGTGTGACCACCTCCAGGGCTTCCCCTTCTTCCTGAAGCCTACCAGGGCATCTGCCATCCAAACGGGTCACCGTATGTGCCATTGATCTGTTTAAATACATGCACATCACCCATAATTACATATTCTATGTGGGCAGAGAATATATGTGTGTTTTCATTGCAACCCATTGGCCACTGTTTCCTTTAATTCCACCTTAAAAGGCTTTGTCACTCAGTGCATGATAAGCATGCTGTCTTTTTGGAATTTCATGGTTAAACAGCTGTTCATCTGTAAATATCCTTTATGGCAAATTTTCAATCTTCTCTTCTCTCAGGGAATGGGAAAAAACATTCATTTTGTATATATATGTGTGTTCTATCTGATATATTATGTCTTAAAGCTTCAAAAACACACACATCTAATGATCCAATGGCTTCCATTGTGTAGCTATGCCATGAATCCCATGCTGCTGCCTTGCAGAACCACACAGCAAGGGGGCTCCATCCTACCTGATACCAGCAGGGAGTATAAATGTTTTCCCACAGGCAGTCTGGAGCCCCAAGGTCTCAGCAGGTCTCTGGAGACCTAGATTCTCCTATTTTCTCTATTCACTGTATGATCAAAATAAAATGAAGGCTCCATCCCAATAGCCTCTTAGTTCCTCCAGTTCCCAACTGGGGATGCTGTTATTTGGAATAACAACTTTATAATCCTAATCTAGCCTGAGGATGGATAATTCCAGGCTTCTCTTATGGCCTAACATTTTACAGCCAGCTTCGTCTTCCCTGATTTGATGGTCTTGAAAGAGTCAGAGGCAGAAGGACAAGAGGGAAATGCACACATTTTTCTATTAGGTGTAAAGTTTTAATTTCAAAGGATAATAGCTACTGGGCATTTGCAGATTCACAAAATTTCAATTTGAGGATAACTCTTTACATCAAAAAATCAAGCAAAACAAAGACAAGGATTAATATTAAAAGCATGAACACAAGGAAAGAACAAGAGTATTCTTCCTAAGTAAATAAAAAAAAGAACTTGCATCTTTACCTGTTCAGCAGGATTTTTGGTTTTTCCTCCCTGCAGCACCAACTCTTGGTTTACATAACCATTTTTTACTTTTTCAATAGACCCATACTCATACATTTTGTCTGATGACAAGGCAAGGTCCTGGGGGGCTTGCTGTGAGGGAAAGTCCTTTGCAACATCTGTAAGTGGGGCTTCAGGGATACTGCACAGATGGATAATAAAACACAAAGTGAGCACCAGCGAGGAGAAGAAGAACATGACCTGGAATTCCGTGCCCAGCAGTCTTCCCAGTTCCAAGTGGGCCCAGTCAATGGCACCCAAAAGGTAACCGAGAGCACCTCCCAAACCTGCAAAGAAAGAAGGAGCTGTATTAGCATTAATTAGAACTGTCTTCTCTCTCATCATGTGCAGGCCCTCTACATCAGTGGGAAAGTTCCTTGAGGACAGCAGAGGCGGCCTGGTTATAATTGGAGAAGTAACCCAGGGAGAGGCTAAGACACCTGGGCTGGATGTGTGTGTTCAAGACCTGGCTCTAGTATACACTTGCTGTGAACTTGAACTTCTTCATTCATAATACGGGGATGATGATAAAAAAATAAAAAGTAATATGCTAGACACACAGTAAGCACTTAGTAAATATTGCCACCATCTAAAGTCCCATGATTTTCTATACTGTACTCTCAACATGGCTTAAGAACTAAAACTCCTGGCTTAAGAGCCCTAGTTTCTGATTGCAATAAAATACAATTATTGCATTGTCATTGATCCATTAATAAGTTTCTTAGGGTGACACAAGTTTGCAAAGATCAAACAGCCTTGGAATCTTTCTTCTTTCCCCTATGACAAGCTAAAGGTGTGACTTGAGGGGATAAGTTAGGAATTTGGGGTTAACAGATACACACTACTACATATAAAAGAGATAAACAACAAGGACCTACTATATAGCACAGGGAACTACATTCAGTATTTTGTAATAACCTATAATGAAAAAGAACCTGAAAAAAGCACCTGTATAACTGAAGCACTTTGCTGTATACCTGAAACATTGTAAATCAACTATACTTCAATAAAATAAAATAGAAAACAAAAGCTAAAGGTACTTGGTACCAGTTGATAGCCACAGAAAAAATAAAAGCAAAAATTTAAATATGAATTTTAAAATATTTGTTTATTTGGCTGTGCTGTGTCTTAGTTTCAGCACCTGGGATCTTCAGTCCTCACTGTGGCATGCGGGTTCTTTAATTGCAGCATCTGAACTCTTTTGCTCTGGCATGTGGGATCTCGTTCCTTCACCCAGGTCCCCTGCATTGGGAGGATGGAGTCTTAGCCAGTGTACCACCAGGTAAATCCCTAAATATGAATTTTTAAAAATCTTGTAATCCTGTCCCAGCGTCCCGACCTGAAGGCTTTCTGGTGCTTGCCTTCCCTGCTTACACTTAAAGACAGTGTGATCTGAGGGACATTGAGAAGGGATTTCTCAAAAATGATCCTGCCCTTACAGCATAACATTTGAAATTCTGCCATTAGTGATTCATTCTTTGGGGTTCCTGTTTTAAAAAGCAAGTGCTCCTGCTACAGACAAGCTATTGCAGGTCTCAGTACTGAAGTAGTAAGTGCTTTTCAGATGGTCTGCCTGGCTGTCGGCACCAGTGACATCTGAGAGTTCTGGGCTGCATGGGGTATGTCCAGGGGAGTAAGCAGATGGATGCCAAACACATCTACCTACAGTGAAGCGTAGAGCTGATCCTCCTGCAAATACCTTTAAACATCAACCTTCCATCCTGTCTTACCAAAGAGAAATATCTATCCACCTAGTCAGATCAGCTTTGTGTTTGTTTTTCTTTTTCTTGTTAGTGAACTCTCCATTTTATCTCCCAGGTAAAGACAACATCCTGGGACTTCCCTGGTGGTCCAGTGGCTAAGACTCCAGTCTCCCAGTGTAGGGAGCCTGGGTCCGATCCCTCGTCAGGGAACTAGAACCCAAACACCACAACTAAGAATTTGCATGTTGCAGCTAAAAGATCCCACATGCTGCAAAGAAGATTGAAGATCCTTCAAGCTGCAACTAAAACCTGGTGGAGCCAAATAAATAAATGAAATTTAAAAAAAAAATCTAAAAAAAGACAATATTCTCACAAATCAGAGAATTAAGGAATAAAACAGAGATTAANTTAACATTTAAACTTACCTAAACCCTGATCCCATGAACACAAATCTGAATGCCAGGTAATATGAATACTAATTTATGCAGAATGTTGGAAGAATGGATGATTCTAGTCACCTCACATTCTGTCTAATTGCAATTTACCCAGTATTTATAGATGAACAAATGTTTAACCACTGAATTCCAAGCACGTCATTGTCATGCCCTGAGTGACAAAGCATTTTAAGGCAGAATTATGGGGAACAGTGGCCAATGGGTTACAATGAGGAAAAAAAAAAAATGTTCTCTGCTAGCAAGGAATATGTAGTATAGTTATGGGTAAGATGCACGTGTTTAAATAGATAAATGGTACATAGAGTGACCTGTTTGGATGGTAGGCACCCTGGTAGACTCCAGGAAGAAAGGGAAGCCTTGGAGGTGGTCACATTGTTGTTGGTTCAGGGGGCAGTTCTGGGACACGTGATGTGATGGATCACCATTAGACAGTGATGCTCTTTATTCAGTCATGGAGATGCCGAGGACGTCAGAGGCCATGTGCTGAGCCAAGCAGTCGGCCAAACAAAGTGTAGTAAAAGCCTACATCTATAGGAGGGTCTGTCTAGACCAGGGTTTCTCAGTCTCAGCACCACTGACATTTTGGGGCTGGATAAGTCTTTGTTGGAGGCTGTTCTGTGCATTGTAGGATGTTTTGCAACATGTCTGGCCTCCTCCATGGGATGCCAATATAACCTCTCCACTAGTCAACAGCCACGAATGTCTCCTGACATTGTCTAATGTCCCCCAGGGGGATAAATGGGCACCAACTGAGAACGCTTGATCTTAATTGACCCTATGCAAAACTTATACATTCTTTTCTCAAAACTACCATTTGTGACTAGATCAATGGTTGTTATACTGCCATTAAGTTCTCCTATCGTGTATGCCTCTTTTCTTCAAATTTACTCTTCCACTGAGCAGAGGAAATACAGAGCAGAAGATCCCTGTCCATTTGAAAGAACTGCTGTGTGAAATAAACCTTCCACTGTGCAAATAGAATGTTGGTTTTATTTTATGAATATAAAGATATGGATATAATCATAATGGTGGATTATATTAGATATTGACTTGAACACTTGAGTGCTACAATTGGAGGGTTTCCTAGTCTAGTTTTATGTCCACCCATGTCAATTCAATAAATATTTGAGTACTATATTTATGTAGAAAACCTCTGCTAGCTTCTGGGGATATAAACAGAATTAAGACACAACACCCCCATCCCCTCCTCCCCAGAAGATAGTTCCAAGGAGAAGAAGCAGATAAACAAACAGCTACTTAAAAAAATGAAAACTGTAACAAATTAATGCTAGAACTGTGAGCTAGATATTCAAACAGGATTGAGGAGCTTTGACGAGTTTATTATTGCTAATTTTTACAGAATTCTTAATTAGCAACGAAGCTCCTAAGAGTTCACTAAATCAAGGAATCCACAGATTTTAGAGGTGGAAGGATGTTTGCAGCTGGTCTAGTTGAATTAGGTAGGAGAACTGCAGGCTACGGTGGCTGACAGGAGACTACATGGAAGGGAGGACTGATAATTATGCTGATCCCAGTTCCCACCTGTGTGTTTTCTAACCACGTGACTTTGGGCACTTCTCTGAAAGTGGGCGTAGTGATGCCTCCTTATATGGGTCTTGTGAGGGTTAACCTGACAATACATATAGAGCAACAGCACAGATAGCGGCAGAAGGAAGGAAGCAGGAAGTGCTGTCTCTCAGTCGTGTCCGACTCTTTGCGACCCAGTGGACTGTAGCTCACCAGGCTCCTCTGCTCATGGGATTCTCCAGACAAGAATACTGGAGTGGGTAGCCATGCCCTCCTCCAGGGGATCTTCCTGACCCAGGGATCGAACCCAGGTCTCCCGGATTGCAGGTCGATTCTTTACCATCTGAGCCACCAGGGAACCAGGTTTCAAATTGAGTGTGCTAATGACTTCCTCAGTTCAGTTCAGTTCAGTCACTCAGTCGTGTCCGACTCTTTGCAACCCCATGAATTGCAGCACGCCAGGCCTCTCTCTACATTACCAACTCTCAGAGTTCACTCAGACTCACGTCCATCGAGTTGGTGATGCCATCCAGCTGTCTCATCCTCTGTCATCCCCTTCTCCTCCTGCCCCAAATCACTCCCAGCATAAGAGTCTTTTCCAATGAGTCAACTCTTCGCATGAGGTGGCCAAAGTACTGGAGTTTCAGCTTTAGCATCATTCCTTCCAAAGAAATCCCAAGGCTGATCTCCTTCAGAATGGACTAATTGGATCTCCTTGCAGTCCAAGGGACTCTTAAGAGTCTTTTCCAACACCACACTTCAAAAGCATCAATTCTTTGGCACTCAAACTTCTTCACAGTCCAACTCTCACATCCATACATGACTACTGGAAAAACCATAGCCTGGTCTAGACGGACATTTGTTGACAAAGTAATATCTCTGCTTTTGAATATGCCATCTAGGTTGGTCATAACTTTCCTTCCAAGGAGTAAGCGTCATTTAATTTCATCGCTGCAGTCACCATCTGCAGTGATTTTGGAGCCCCCCAAAATAAAGTCTGACACTGTTTCCACTGTTCCCCCATCTATTTCCCATGAAGTGATAAGACCAGAGCCATGATCTTCATTTCCTGAATATTGAGCTTTAAGCCAACTTTTCACTCTCCTCTTTCACTGACTTCCTACAGAAACCCTAATCCCAAAGCCTCGCCCAGAGGCAGGAGAAGCTGACAGCTGCTCGGAGCTGGCCAAAAGGACCTAGTCATTCTAGGTCCAGTGACTAGAATCAGGGGATCACTCTGAGGACTAAGACATGGGCTTACCACTGCCCTAGTGTGGCCTATGCCAAGTGTTGTGGAAAAAATAAGTATCTCAAATCTGGAAAGAGCAAAAACTATTTAAAAGGGCCTTGTTTCTTAAAAAATCTCATTATAAAGCAGGAGTTCTTTTTTATTTTTATTTTTTTTAAGCAGGGCTTCTTAAACGTTAATGTGCACATGAATCACATGATGCCTTGTTACAATACAGGTCGTCTTAGTCTGTTCCAGCTGCTATAACAAATATACCATAAACTTTGTGACTTATAAATACCAGACACTTAATTCTCACAGTTCTGGAGGCTGGGAAGTCCAAGATCAAGGTGCCAGCACATGTGGTCTGGTGAGGACCTACTTCCTCACTGACAGCCATCTTCTAACTGTAACCTCACTTGGCATAACTGGCAAGTGAACTGGTTTGGGTGACTTTTGTAAGAGCACTAACTATGCTCATGAGCCTTCATGAGCTAATCATCTTCTAAAGGCCCCATCTTGTAACAGCATCACATGCAGTTCAGTTCAGTTCAGTCACTCACTCATATCTTTGCGATCCCGTGAAGCGCAGCAAGCTAGGCCTCCCTGTCAAACACCAACTCCTGGAGTCCACTCAAACTCATGTCCATTGAGTCGGTGATACCATCCAACCATCTCATCTTCTATCATCCCCTTCTCTTCCCGCCCTTAATCTTTCCCAGCGTCAGGGTCTTTTCAAATGAGTCAGCTCTTCGCATAAGGTGGCCAAAGTATTGGACTTTCAGCTGCAACATCAGTCCCTCCAATGAACATGCAGGACTGATCTCCTTTAGGATGGGCTGGTTGGATCTCCTTGCAGTCCAAAGGACTCTCAAGAGTCTTCTCTAACACCACAGTTCAAAAGCATCAGTTCTTTGGCGCTCAGTTTTCTTTATAGTCCAAGTCTCACATTCATGCATGACTACTGGAAAAACTATAGCCTTGACTAGATGGATCTTGGTTGACAAAGTAATGTCCCTGCTTTTTATTACACTGTCTAGGTTGGTCATAACTTTCCTTCCAAGGAGGAAGCATGTTTTAATTTCATGGCTGCAACCACCATCTGCAGTGATTGTGGAGCCCCCAAAAACAAAGTCTGAGACTGTTTCCACTGTTTCCCCATCTATTTCCCATGAAGTGATAGGGCTGTATGCCATGATCTTAGTTTTCTGAATGTTGAGCTTTAAGCCAACTTTTTCTCTCTCCTCTTTCACTTTCACTAAGAGGCTGTTTAGTTCCTCTTCACTTTCTGCCATAAGGGTGGTGTCATCTGCATATCTGAGGTTATTGAAATTTCTCCCGGCAATCTTGATTCCAGCTTGTGCTTCTTCCAGCCCAGCATTTCTCATGATGTACTCTGCATATAAGTTAAATAAGCACGGTGGCAATATACAGCCTGGATGTCCTCCTTTTCCTATTTGGAACCATCTTTCTTGACTATGCCAAAGCCTTTGACTGTGTGGATCACAATAAACTGGAAAATTCTGAGAGAGATGGGAATACCAGGCCACCTGACCTGCCTCTTGAGAAATCTATATGCAGGTCAGGAAGAAACAGTTAGAACTGGACATGGAACAACAGATTGGTTCCAAATATGAAAAGGAGTACGTCAAAGGAATGATGCTAAAGCTGAAACTCCAGTACTTTGACCATCTCATGCGAAGAGTTGACTCATTGGAAAAGACTCTGATGCTGGGAGTGATTGGGGGCAGGAGGAGAAGGGGATGACAGAGGATGAGATGGCTGGATGGCATCACTGAATCAATGGACGTGAGTCTGGGTGAACTCCGGGAGTTGGTGATGGACAGGGAGGCCTGGCGTGCTGCGATACATGTGGTCTCAAAGAGTCGGACACGACTGAGCAACTGAACTCAACTGAACTGAACTGTGGTTACATGGCCAGTTCTGTTGCTTCCTGACCTTCATACAGGTTTCTCAGGAGGCAAGTTAGGTGGTCTGGTATTCCCATCTCTTTCAGAATTTTCCACAGTTTCTTGTGATCCACATAGTCAAAGGCTTTGGCATAGTCAATGAAGCAGAAATAGATGTTTTTCTGG